>CALNVZ010003433.1:44336186-44406912 GCA_940671915.1 Paracentrotus lividus
CATAACTTTGTTATTTTTCATCCGATTTTGATGAAATTTTCTGTGTTGTGCTTGATGAATTTTACTTAATTTTACAAAACTTGTTCATTTTAGCCCGGACTCCTCCTTTAAGGAAATGATTGACTTATATAATTTGGTACATCTTGTATGTTTGACACATATTTGTAGGCCGAGTTGGATAAGAAGTCTGAGGAAGAATCAAAGAAGCAAAGCTGTGTTCTACAAACCCATCTCACTCCTCTAGCTGAGAGCTTTCAGAAAATCAAGAAGGCCAGGTATTCGGATGATGCTGGTGGTGATCGGACGGTGGTTGTGACAATAATGTCGATGATAATGATGTTGGTGGTGGTGATGGTGGTGTTGGTGATAAGGATGGCAGTGTGATAATGATGGTGGTGGAAGTGATCCTGGTAATAGCAATTATGGTGGTAATGATGTTGATGGTGGTGGTGATGATGATGGTGATGATGAAGAATCTAAGAAGCAGAGCTGTGTTCTACAGACCCACTCCTCTAGCAGAGAGCCTCTCGCTATAAGATCAAGAGGGCCAGGTATTATAATAATGATGATGATGATGATGATGATGATGATGATGATGATGAAGAGGATAGTGATGTGTTGATAATGATAGTGATGTTGGGGGTGATGAGGATGATGGTGGTTGTGATAATGATGACGTTTGTGATAATGATGACGTTATAATAATGATGTTGGCAATGATGATAGTGATGATGATGTTGATGGTGATGGGAATGCTGATGATTATGATGATGATGAAGAGGATAATGATGATGAAGAGGATAGTGATGTGTTGATAATGATAGTGATGTTGGGGGTGATGAGGATGATGGTGGTTGTGATAATGATGACGTTATAATAATGATGTTGGCAATGATGATAGTGATGATGATGATGATGATGATGATGATGGTGGTGGTGATGATTGTCATTATGGTGGTGGGGGTAATGGTGGGAGGAAGTAGATTGTGGTGAAAATGGTGATGAGGATGAGGATGGTGGTTGTGGTGATGGTAATTATAGTTTGGTCTTTGTTGACAGGGAGGAGTAATGAAGAAGCTTAGCTATAACTTAAATGATTCCATTGAATTCCTTAACTCTTATCGCTTTTCAGGTTAAGATTTTAACTTTTACTTAGCTCTAGCAAGAGCTCTGAAAGCAAAAAGTACATTTTTGCAAAGATGAGATTCATCTTGATAAAGTTCAATTCATTTGGAATCTTCAAGTCTTCATTTTTGGTTTCATTACAGGACGGGTTTCTCAGTAGACCTAGAGAAGAAGAACACCATCCAGCTGGCTATCGACCTCGCTGCAAAGAGACTTCATCCTTTCAGTGAGGGTAGTCCTACCAAAGAGAAAGGCGACATCATCAGTCTGATACCAGACTCAGAACCTGTCGGTATCAAACTCCAGGAGCTGGAGAACATGCAGCAGGTGCTTCAGAATCTCCAGTCACAGGTAAAAGTTGAAAGGCTTGTAGGGGTTATCCAAACTGCATTCTCCTTAGGCTGACTTAAAGGGATGCAGTAACATTGAATGATATTCAAATTCATTTTATTTGATTTAGCATATTTTGCCAACATAATTATAAACACTTAGGTCAGTCTGGTATCTCTTCAAAATTGCACGCTATTTGCTTGCTTTACCTTCAAGATATCAATGATTTCATACTCAAATTTTATAAACCGACACCAGATGGTTTATAAAACCATGTGCTTTTGCACATAGCACATAATACACCTATTTCCTGTTGTATAGTACCCGTCTCTAGCGGCCTGGTGAGTTAGTAGCAGAGGGTACTGGTGTTCGGTTGTATGCTTGGCATTGTTTGTTTCACTGTTGGTAGTAAATGACTTCCATTTGAACTGAAACTTTCAGTAGTTTGTTTTTACTGTTTGAACAATATAATTTTATTAATCTTGATCTGATTGCTCTTGTTTTTGAAAGTTACTAAATCCCTTTAAGACCTGGGTGCTGTTTCATAAAGAGTTACTATTATGTTAACTGTACCATCAATGGTAACTTCCATGGTAACATTGCTCAACATCCAATCAGAAAGCAGTATTTCATGATAGTTGCTATAGATGGCAAAGTTATTATCATAGCAAGTTTTATGCAACAGGGCCCTGGACTGAAGTTTAGCTAATCCCTAAATTAAAACATGTTACAACTTTATTTCAGAACTGAACTAATTGCGTTATTCGGTCTCAGGAAAAATGCAAGCATTTTTCTGTCATGCTATAGAGTTGCATATTGATATTTCTGTATGGCACTGTTCTAGTAGTCCAATTCTTAGGTGTCACATTTACTACATGATTTCTAAAAGCAAAATTTCACTACAGGTTTTCTCTTAGTATTGGGTAAACTACTAGAATTCAAATGTTATTTTTAAAATCAAATGTTCTTCTCCCTCCCTTCCTATCTATAGTACTTCGTCCTGCTGTATATTATTGTGAAAGAAAGACAGTGGAAGAAGAATAACAACCAAACCCTGTCTGATATATACTTGATAATGACTTTTCATGCATTTAATTTATTTACTCTACTTGTTTATGTTTCATTATGTTTCTTATGTATCGAGGTAGGGCATAAATAATAAGTAGACGAGAACAGAGGAGCAGTGCGACTTGTCTAATGATGTCTAAAATACAAGTGTTTATTCCAAAGCCAATCCAAATCTTTTATAAAATTCCGATACCATTCCCAGAGGTCAAATTGTGAAATTCCATGTATTGAGTTCGTTATTGCGATATCTCAAGAACCACTTGAGATATTAACTTCAAACGTAAGGATGGTATGTATCACCATAGAAAGATGATCTTAACAGATTTTGGAGTATGTAGGTCAAAGGTCAAGGGTCACAGACTTCAAATCGTGAAATTTCATGTATTGCGTTATCGCCATATGAAGACGATCTTATTATATTTTGGAGTGTGGAATTAAAAAATTTAGGAGGGACTATGATCTAATAAGGTTGGGGGTCACAAGGTCAAAGGTCAAGGTCAAAGATGTCTTTGTATAAAGGAAAATGAATTGATGAATGTGCTGTATATTTCTGATCTGGCAATGGCGGAGGCATATATTTCGACCGCGCGCGGTCAAGGATTCATCTTGTTTTCTTTTAGGATTAGTTAGAAGATGCAATGTTGAATGTTGAAGCAGAACGATGCCCGGCATGAGGCTTATAAATGGTGGAATGTGAATCACTTATAAAGTAGGAAGATGGAGAGATATACAGCAGTTCAATATACTACATTGTTTTATTGTTTTTTTTTCTTGTAGGATGAGTTAGCAGATGCGATGTTGAAGCGGAACGATGCCCGTCATGAAGCTTATAAATCCCTCATCAACTTCTTGGATGATGTTAAGAAGTTACCAATTACTAAGAGATTGGAAGATATTGAGGTAGGTTCTGATATATTGTTGATAAAATTTGGGACCCTATGAAATTCCATATTTATTAGTCTATTGGTTTGATCATTATAATTCAGATGAATTTTTTTCTAGGGTATTACGCATTTAATCCTTTGTTATTTTTATGCTGTATTGGTTTGGTCAAACAAGATATGTTTTCATACCTCTATTCAAATACTGTCTTTCCCTATTCATTTTCTTTCTTTTTATTATTATTATTTATTTTTCATTTTTTATTTTTTTGTATGATGACCCAATTAGAGACCAAGTATGGTTCATTTCTCGACTTTATCAATGTCTCTCCTCTTTATTCATGCATTCACATTGTGTTTATTTTATTCATGTTTGTAAAGTCTTGTGAATCTGTTACAGACTGAGAATGTTTCATACCTCAAGCAAACTTGTGTCTCCATGCATTCTCAATGACTTTGTTTATATTTGTTGCTTGTAGAATGTAGTAATTGAATTAACAGTCCAAGTATAGTCCATACCTCAACACAACTATTAGGTCTTTCTCCTCATTATTCATGCATTCTCACTGTGTTTCTTTATGTTTGTGTTTGTTAGGGTATGTGAACCAGTTAGAGACTGAGTATGTTTCATATCTTGAAGAAACAAAAATCATTATGTATTGTCACTATGTTTCTTTATATTTGTCTTTTATAGACTATGGTGAACCAGTGAGAGACCGAGTATGTTTTATATCTGGACCAAACAAAGATTTTTATGCATTCTCTCTGTCATTCTTCGTATTTGTCTTTTGTAGAGTATGGTAAACCAGTTAGAGACTGAATATGTTTCATATCTGGACCGGACCAAGGTCATGAAGCCAGACCATGGCGTAGCCGACATGGAATGCTTCGATGAATACCAGGCATGGCTGGTAAGTAGACTAGTTTGATAAAATTTACATTTAATCACATGGTATGCTTAAAGGATACAAAATGGAACCAAATGAAGATATAATAAAGAAAATCATTAGAACATTTCAAATGTAATCTCCCTTCACCTTTCCCTTTGATGTACAGGAAGAGAGATGTGATAAGATTACTCCTCTCCGTAACGCAACTGATGACCTCCAGATGAGATGGTGTGAGCTACTCACCAACATGAACAAGGTAGGTTAACCTGTAGTTGATGTAACTCTAAATAAGTGCTTCAGATCTAGATGTCTGATATTCTACCTCTTATTTTTCAATTATTTGTTTTTATGTGATTGGTACTTAGTCCCCCTAAAAGCCAAATTCTTCAATACTGTACTTCAGATGGAAGCAGCTTACATATCAACAAATTTGAGTTATGGAGTGAAAAATTGAGTATAAAACTCTTCCTCCAAAGAGATATGAGAGATAAGGCAATATATTACCTTCGCATCAGTGTAATGACCAACAATACAAAACAACCAACGTGTTTTGCTCTATTGTAGGATGTATCAGTATCGCCACTTGCTTCGTTTTCTCAAGGGGGGACAGTATAGATTAAATACTATTATTATTATTATTATTATTCATTTTGGCGTCACCTGTGCCTGGAAGGTGGAAAGCAACTAAATCCCTGTAACCCGCAGGTCTCTCCTCCCAATATAACTGATTGGGGGTATGCAGGTGGACCACTATACCGGGGTTTCCCCCCAACTGTTATACGAATAGTGCAGTGGGTACTTTAGCGTGCAAATGTTGTGACTCTCCTTTACACTGGACCTCCATTTAACGTCCTATCTGAGGGACGGGAGTGTTTTCTACTGTAACATAGCCTGCGTCTATGAAACAGGAGAGATGCATGTTAATACACAATGCAGGCTTTAGTCATCCGCCCGGGTTGGACTCAAACCCATGATCTTTGGTTCGAGAGGCAGATGCTTTACCGACTGAATACAGGGAAATATTTAGTTTTGCATAAAATGAAATTGTTTTCCATCTATGCCTACTTAGCTCTTTAATATTTACCAGCACAGATACATACTTGCCAACTGTCCCTATTTAGTAGGGACAGTCCCTACTTTGGGGGAAAAGAAGGAGCATTTATCACCATTTACAACCCTTTGTCCCTATTTTTTGAAAAATCTGTGCACAGTAATCTATAGGAAATACAGAATTGTCCCTATTTTTAAAATTTGTATTCCCACTTTGTCCCTATATTTGGACTCACAATGTTGGCAGGTATGCAGATATACTTTTATATGTTTCTCTGTATTGCTGAATAACAGTTTTTTATACTTCTTGCTTTGTAGTCTTTCCTGTATGAAGACGTCTCCTCACCCTCTCTCGATTCCGCCGATAAGCTGAAAGCTGACTTCTTGGTTGCTATGGAAACCGAGTTAACATTCACTCTCCTGGGTTACACCCCAACAGTTGAACTGGATGATAGCACTGCATTAAACACCAAGGAGGTAATAAAGAGGTTTCCTTTTTGCTTTGGCCTTATGATGCGGAAAATGTAGGAAGACTCAAATCTTCCTTTACAACTTATTTTTTAACTGTTAATCATGGTTTTGATCTTTCTGCTTTTCTCTCTTTTTCTCTTCCCTTTTCTCCTAAAAACGCATTGAGACCATTATCAAGGTTATAATGCGCCATGTAAGAATTATTGATTGGTTTGTAAAAAAAGCTAATACCACAATCGTTGGAGCTAAGATTACATGTTATGTAGCAAATATTGACCAAAGAGATTCAAGAATCTCGTATATTAATAGCAAGATATGATACACTGTAGCATTATGCTTGTTTTTGCTGTTCATGTGAATGATGTCCCCATTATTACTTGTAATTACACTTTCTCCTTCAGTATTTTATTTTAACCTGTTGAAGACGAGCTGATTTGGCTATAACACACATTTCCCATAGACCTCAGCCCGAATATATTCGGGTTCAGTCCTCGATGGGTTAAAAAAGACAACATAGTATGTAGCAAACATTGACTACAGAGTTTTATTAAGATTGTATATAAATAGCAAAATATGGTAACAGTTTATGCTGTATTCGGAGAATTCCAGCTTGGTAAATTGCCAATTGGTCTAAATCTACTTTGACTAATCTCTGTTTGGTCTCATCCCAAATGGTCTAATTCCATTTCGTACTTTGTAATTACCTTTTGGTCTAAATGCCACTTCGCCTATTTACCATTTTGTCTAATTTCCTTTTTGTCTAATATCCACTTGGTCTAACACCACTGGTCAATTCCTAGAGAAAATTGATAAAAGAGCAAAATGCTATTAGACAGTTTGTCTATTATATGAATTCGAACTTAAAACAAGCCATAAGACCGATTGAGATTTAGACCAAGTATGTATCAGGCCAATTGGAAATTAGACAGAATTGTTAGTAGACCAAAATGGGTTTTAGCCCATGTGGTCTTAGACAATCAGATAATTGGACCATCTGCTGTTAGACCCAGAGGATATACAGTCTGTGTCAAATAAAATGGTACAAGTGGAAAACGTTTTTATTTAAAGTATGAAAATTAATCAAATTTTATAAGTGTTTGATATTTCCATAAAGTAGGAAAATCAGGCTTTCTTCTGCATTTTTTTTCATCTCATTTGGTGCAGTAGATTTTGAGATATGACCAGTTTTCTATAGTCAAGAAAAAATGTACTTTGTGCATGCTTTTCTATGGGTTTCGCACATAATAGCCATGAATTCAGCGCACCGAAACAATAAATGTGTGTACATTCGATTAGCTCTTCGCCGCCCCAAATTTAGCTTAACTTTTGTTTTACAAAAGAAATTATGCAAAACAAAGTGCATCAGCAAGAAGAATCTTTTGGCTTTAATTTGGTACCACATTCACACATCATTTGAGAAGATTTCATACCTGAATAATTTTTTCCCGACTACCATTTTTTTTTACACAGACTGTATAGCACCAGCTTACCCAACATTCTCATATTTTTATGTTTAATAGGAGCAGGATGTGAGAGAGGTGGAGGTGATCTCGTCCACGGTACACGCTCTCGTTAAAGCGCTCGTCAAGGAGAAACAGACACTAGCGAGTCTTGCTCAGGTCTGCGATAACTTCACAGCGATGGCCGGTCAGCTGAATCCATGGTTGAACAGTCGACCCGATGTATCGTGCCTACAGTCCATTATGAAAGAGATCAAAGTTCATAGGTCAAAGCTCAGGCACAAGCTGGCTGATAAACGCGACTTTGAAGAGGTATTTAAATAGGAAAGTGCTGTTTTGTGATCCTTATTTGAAAGGGCTTTGAGTTACCAAGATCCTTCAGGTTTTGTGCTTATAATTAATGACATAATTGTGTATTGCCCTTTTTAAAAGACAATCAATAAACTTAACTATTAGACTTGTGTTCTTTTGATATCTGTTTTGTTCTCTGCACTTTATCCTTGAAAGTAAATATTTCTTTTTAAGAAAGACTTCAAATTTAAGTGTATTATTTCCAGTATCCTGTTTTGTATGATGTAGGTATCAACCGAAATTCTTTTGAATTACAGCATGTTTTTGATGATTTTTGGTAGGATCCTGACCAAAATGACGAGGAAGGTTTGAAGGGGCTTACAGATGAGATCAATAACATACAGGAGAAACTATGGACCCTCTATCAGAAAGAAGATGGTCTCCTGGTATGTATTCTATGTGTTGAGGAGGATGTTGAGATCAAAGGTCATTTAGGAGGTCAAAAGGTCAAAGGATATGAGGCCATGTACATCATTTTTCCTAAAGTTTTATTAATGATCATGTTTGTTGATGAGGATGGTGAGGTTAAATATCATATTGATGTCAAAAGGTCATATTGTATGTTTTATCATGAACTCAGAAGAGACTTAAAGCTCACGAACCACCTTGTTTATTTTTATAAATGAATCATTATATTTTGTGTTTTTATTATCTTCATGATTGACAACGACATCTTCATCATCAACATCATCACCGTCGTCATCATTTTCTTTTCCAAATTCTAGCGATGCCTTGATGCCTTTGATCAGATGGTCGAAAATGCCTGTGAATAATCACACCTGTATTGAATCTTAAACTTTACCTTTATTCTCAGAACTAATGGTGAAGTAATTTGATACTCTTCTTCCTCTTTTTCGAATTTAACTGCCTCCTTCAAGTCTGAAGATTTTTGCAGTATTCCGGGGAGGGGCTAGGTGCAATACACCGGATGAAACACTCTTCTCTTTTTTTTTCTTTTTCTTTTTTTTTCTGTCATATTATAACCATGAATAGTAACAACTTCATTGTATAATTTTGTTTTTATTTCAGAGGGAACTCTCTGAGCTCACAGCCAATCACTTTCCAGAGTTACCATTCCTGTATCCAACAATTGGCATCTCCAAATTCTTGGTAGGTCGTTTATATTGGTCATGGTTTATTGCCTCAAGATAGAGATTGAGTACTTACACTGTAAAAAGGCTGGTGGTAGTTGTAAATTATTATTGCCCTGCTGATCTAGGCCTCCCAGATATGGGCTCACAGATTTCAAGGATTTTAAACCTACCAGTACCCATTTACCTCTCCTGGGTGAAGTGTGGCATGTTAAATGTCTTGCCAAAGAATGCTTATGAAGTAAGTGGCCTGAGGGGTGTTTCACAAAGAGTTAAGTAGACTTAAAAATCACACTTAAATCGTTAGTTTTGTGCGTTATATTTACGCATCACCTCATTGGATTGACCATGCTCAGGGTGTGCGCGCCATTGTGAAATCTATCAATTAAATTGCGCATTATAAAACATGATGCTCGTAGAAGTTAAGTGCGACTTTAAGTCTACTTAACTCTTTGTGAAACACCCCCCTGGATTCAAACTATGTACCATGTGATTGACAGTTTGCGACCTTTCCACAAGGCCATAACACATCTACAAAAAGAAGCTAAATTGTAAGGAGCCAAAAATTTATGGCTCTTACAGAGTAGAATACTTCAGTTTTCATGCAAAACACCAATTTCAATAGTTTCAATATATGTCTTGTTTTCCTGTATTTATCAATATTTCCTCCAAAAAAAGAGAGAAAAGATTCCCCTCATACAGAAAGAGGAGATAAAACTACAAACATCTACTGTTCACATTTCTGTATGTTTTATCGAGCAATCTCCATGTCATATTGATCAATCTCCATATTTTGAAGCAATATTTTTTGTCTCACAAATATTTATACAGGAAACCAATGGGTTGGTCAAAGATGGCCGTGACCTCACGCACTTTGACCTTTCACCTGTACCAGATTGCACCAAGACCACCGTGAAGCTTGCCAAAGTGAATGGGAAACCAGTCAGCATTATCAAGGTATGATATTTTACTTTACCATAACACTGAAGGCCAGCAGGTATGCGAATGCGGAGAGGAGGAGACCATGAGTCACCTTCTACAATGCCCTCTTCTGCCCAGCCCCTGCTTCCAAGCTGATCTTACCACTATTTTGCCTATTGGGATCGCCTGCATTCAGTACTTCATGGGTAGAGTCTAATTGAGAGTTGGTTTCACTTTCAGATTCTAATTACCCTAAGAAACAATATAAATTATGATCTTTCAAATGTAAACAGGTATAATCACACAATCAAACAGAAGAATGAGAGAAAGGACTCAAGAAGATGAAGACTTTACCATAATACATCTAGCCAGGTTGCTAGCATTCTGTAATGTGCATCATTTATTTTCGGCCCATTTGTTCTCAAAGTTTGTCACTGTGTAATTGATAGTTGACTGGGAACCAATTTGAGACTTTTCTCAGTGATATTTCCTGACACCTATTTGGAGGACTATTAGGATACATATTACTCATGATTTTGGCACGGTTGTAAAAGTAATTAAAGTTTTGATTAGATGTATTATCAAAGAAGTGAGAAAGCAGCCCTCGAAAGCTTTCAGTATTTTATGAACAAATCAAATGAGTCATTTTTGTCAAAACTCACAATATAAAAAAAATATGTAGAGTCATGAATAGTATTTGAAAAGTGAACCCCTTTTACATATTTAACAATAATTTTTTTATTAAAAAAGATAAGGAAGTGACTAAAAAAAGAAAAACAATTTTTCTTCTTTTAAATAGGTCATCCACCTCCCCGATGAGCACACGTTAGATAAGATGATTGCGTACTCCGTCATTGATGTACCTGCGTGTATGAAAATTCATGCTGTCTACACACAGAGGGATGGCTCTCAGCTCTTTGTTCAATTGCCATACATGGGACTAGGCAACCTGGAGGCTGCCGTCAAGGAAGATGGAATACTCAATAGGAAAGATGTTATCAAGGTCTGCAGGTAATATATGATTGACATGGCTAAATTATAGAGTGGGTGGTGATTGCAATGATGGTGATGGGGGTAGTTTGATGAGGATGGTGGTGGTGGGGGTGGTGGTGGTGGTGGAGGAGGTGGTGGAGGAGGTTGCGGTGATGGTGTTGGTGATGATGGTGATGTTGTTGATGATGATGATGCTGTAGTGATGATGATTGTGATGATGATAAAGACGGGGTAATAATAATGGTGCACCAAGAGTACCAAATCTGACAAACATGGCATGGTAAAAATTGATTATGGTGATGATGTTGATGACGATGGTTGTGGTGATGATGATGATAATGGTAGCAGTGTTGGTGATGATGGTGGCGGTGTTGGTGATGAGGATGGTGTTGGTTATGATGATGATGATGGTGTTGGTGATGATGATGATGATAATGATGATGGTGATGATGATGGTGATGGTGATTATGGTGTTGGTGATGATGATGATGATGGTGTTGGTGGTGATGATGATGATGATGATGATGGTGATTATGATGAGGATGATGATGATTGTTTTTTTTTTCTACCCTTCTTTTTCTCTTTTCTTTTCTTAAAAGCACATAGAGATACGAGCTATATAAGAACTGTACTATTTTTATTGTAATGTTGATGGTGTTGGAGATGATGATGATAATGATGATAAAGATGATGGTGATGATAGTAATGATGATGGTGATGATGGTGTTGTTGATGATGATGATGATGATGATGATGATGATGAGGAGGATGATTATTATTATGATGAGTATTATGATGACTACTATGATGATAAAGTCGGGGTAATAAAAATGGTGCGCCAGGAGTGCCTAATACAAATGGTCAATATTATTATGATGATGATGATGGTGATGACGATAGTGATGATGATGATGATGATGATGATGATGGTGATGATGATGGTGATGGTGATGATGATGGGGATCATGATAATGCTGATGATTGTGATTATGATGATAGTGACAGCTACAATTTTGATTGTGGTGGACCTGGTGATTACTTTTATTATAACCAGGAAATTGGTGTAGTTGTGATGATCATTCCCATCATGGCCATATAATAGGATGAGCTTTATCTATTACCATTCCAATTCTGTTCTAGGGATGTGCTTACAGCGCTAGAAGGATTACACCGCCTTGGTCTGGTTCATGGTGGAGTACATCCAAGGAATATCCTCCTGGAGCAGAAGACGGAAGGCGAGGAGGAGCCTCGCATCATCGCCAACCTTGCTGAATTTGACTTCACAAGGACAACAGTAAGTACAGTTAATCATGTAAGGTTGTATTTTTTAATGTTTCAACATGAAATGCCTTTTTTTAATATACTTGTAACCATACTGCATTTGAATCTGTTTATTAGGGGAAATGGGTAAAATTGAATGTTTAAATCTAATGACGTTGAATTAGAATTTTGAGTTTTTCAATTATTATATAGTCCATCCCCATTATAATGAGCACAGACAAGAGTAGAATTTTATCACAAGAATTTGTTATAACAAGGACTTCGTGGTGTGGACTGTATGAAATATATGTAAAGGTTGTATTATTATTAGTAGTAGTATTATTAATTATTATTGTCATCAGTAATCAAGGCTAGATTTTGTCTTACTTTATCTCCCTCTCCCCACTTTCACTCTCCCTTTCTCTCCCTCGACTCTCTATCTATGGACACCCCCTTTAGAGTGAGACAGCCCTGAAAGGATTCACCACGGAGACAGGGATCCGCTTCACCGCACCGGAGGTCAACTGTGGGCTCCAAGCGACATCACAGGCTGACATATTTGCTTGTGGACTACTTCTCCTATGGGTAAGGCTAATGATAAACTACATGTTTTTTTTTTTAATATACTCAAAGAATCTAGGTTTTTGATTGGCTAATGTTCATCACATGACCTTTAAACTGGATCCCAAGCAACTTTGGAAGGTGATATTTTTACTTTGGACTTCTTCTTTTCTAGATAAGACTGATTGATATGAAATTATTCAAATATTCAAAGTATCCAGGCTTTTGATTGGTCAATGCATATCATCGGACCTACATTTATTGTATTCTGAACAACGGTGCAAGCTAATATCTAGTTTGCGGACATCTCCTTGTGTGGGTAAGACTGATTAGTAGGAAATTATTCAACAAACATTCAAAGAATCTAGGTATTTGATTGGCCAATTTTTATCATGTGACCTATAAACTTGATCCCAAGAAACTATGGAAGGTGATATTTTACTTGTGGACTTTTCCTTCTCTGGGTAAGACTGATTGATATGAAATTCATTTAGTATATTAACAAAATCAAGGCTTTTGATTGGTCTAATTTGTTGGTTTAATATAAATACCTTACTAACATTACATTTTCTGAAGAGCAAATGGTGCAATAATATTAATTGCATATATTTCGTTTTCAGGCACTGTTCCCAACCAGAGTTTTCAAGGTTGAGCCAGACGGCACGCCTGACCTATCCGACTGTAATCTACCGCCCTCTCTGACTGAACTCCTAGATTCCATGCTGAACTACAGCCCGTCCAAGCGACCCTCTGCCTCCCGCGTCATGGAGGCAGCCTTCTTCACAGATCCTCCAGAGTTTGTTGAGCAGATGGAGACGACGACAACGGTGGAAGCAGGAAACGAGACTTTGACCGAGAGTTTGTGCGACATTCCAGAAGGAGAGGAAAATAAGCTGGAGGTCAGCACTACGGAACCAGCTGCAGAGCTTACAAAAGAGGTAAACAATTGAGTATATAAGAACTGAATCTTTATATAAGAACTGAATCTGAATATAAGAACGACCCAAGTCCATGGTGGGTCATTTTGAGTAAATCAAGAAAAATTTATTATTTTTTTCTGTTTCTCCAAAAATATAAGATTTAACTATTGCAGTGAGGTAGCATCGTAAATAAAAAATGTTACTTTTCATCGTTATAATAATGAAAAATGCAGGGGGGTAGGTGTTGAAAAAAAAATTCGGCCTTCGGCCAACTGGAAGGTCATATATCAGTCATAGGGGTAGGTTTACGATGTCAATCGGCTGAAAGCATGTACAGTGTCCCCAAAAATTATTTGTACACTTTGAAAAAATGAAATTAAACTAATCGATGTTGGTTTGAAATTTCAGTTACTATTTATATCAGATGGTAGGTAATATCTCCATTACCTGAACCCTAAATCTCTAATGTTCCGTCAGTCTCTGAAGTTCTAGGCCGCCATTTGCAATTGTCATGGCCCAAAGATTATGTCAGCTCCGAGATGGGTCTTTTGAGGATGTGTTAAAAATTTTTGGAGGGGATTTCCTTCGCTCCAGGGCATCATACCTCCATGCCTACTGTTGAACAATTTACGTCATTTCACCGCCATACCATTCCAAGTTCGCTGAGCGTTTCCTGGAGCTGATGCGACGGTTGATGTGTAGTTCTGGGGCGCTGTCGTTCAGTCCTTACTGATTTTGCTAATGCGGGATTAAATCTGGATCTAGGGTGCCCTTTTCTAGCTTCTTAACAAGTTTCTGCTAATAATGCGTTTTATATGACTTCGTGCATGCTTTGGCGTCCCCTTATGTTGGACACACTTTGGAAGACCGATCAGGTTTCAGTGCATATCGAGCTCTAAGAGGCAAACGGTTCTCCATGGACATCTTTTTCATGATGTGTTGATAAACAGACGTAAGCAATTAATATTGATTTTGCGCAAGAATAAATGATACATGGCCGCCGAGGCTGGGAATGACTCGTGACCTCAAGGATAGAGTGATTGCACAAGCTAATGGCCTAGATGACTATAGCTGACATAATTTGGCAGAAGAGCCAAATGTAAGACGGTAACATAGAGCTTCTGATTGTTGCAAAACAAATGTGAACAACCGCAGGTTCTAGCCTCTGTCCAAAGAGCCCTATAAGTGCCAAAGCCGATTGGGATCATATGCCGACCATGTGTGTTCTGGGAGCTTTCGTCAGTCATTGCTTGGAGCAACTTGATGCATAGTGGGGAATGTTTCTTGTTTGGAGTTAATATGGCGCCAGCAGGTGGAATATAAATTTTCATACATGGGCTCATTGACTGGTTGAAGCCGAGACTATCTTTGCCCCTCAAAATGGCTCAGATGTCTCATCTGCGTTCAGTTGATGGTCCGTCAATTACGTTCCAACCTAACATGACCCAACGCCACCTCCTAAGCTATATTGCACGAAACTGTTAAGCTGCAGACAGGGCATCTCATTCTCTCAGTCCTCACATTTCCCCATATTAGCCATGAGGTGATATCTGAAGCACGCCCCCTCTGACTCACCATTCAACCAGCAGTCCACGGACCGCTTCAGCGAACTTGATGAATGTATTGGGCGTAAATGGCGTGCTAAATAGGTCGATCGCTTATCCCAAGAAGGTTAATGCTTCCTATGGACGCCAAAGTCAGACCCCAAAATTTAACACTCTTCTAAACCCCCTCTTCTGAAGTGTAATACATGATTATTGAGGCCATGAAAATTGCAGAAATGCGGCTAGAACTTCCCGAAGATGCGAAACATTGGATTAGTGTTTAGTTATACATACTACCATTTGAGATATGAATAGTAAGTAAAATTTCAAACCAACGTCGATTTATTTAATTCAGTTTTTTCAAAGTGTACAAATAATTTTTGGGGACACTGTATATTTGTTCCTTTTTCTTGTTTTACATTTTGCTCAATTCGGCCCCCCTCTATGGTCAATTTGGCGCCCCTTTGAGGTCATTTTGGCGCCCAAAAGTGCATAGAAGGGTTGTGTAGTGATTGGTCCAACTGGTGAGAGAAGGTACTTTGATATGTATCTAAGAATGGTCCAAGTCCTGGGTTTGGGTCAGTTTTTTTTATTCATTTTAGGAACTTCCATTAGGAAATCATGGACATCATTAATACACAAGATAATATGTTTAACAGTATTCTGACTGGGCTTTTCAAGAGGAGATTTTGATTGGGGGGGGGGTCAATTTGACCCCCCCCTGATATCTCGGCCGTGGATGGTCCGATCACCACGAAATTTTGCATGAACGCCGCTGCACATGTAAAGAGTATCGCTGATATGTTTTTTTTCAAAAAAAATTCACATATTTAATTTATGCTAATTTATGCAAATTAGATGCTTTTTTTATTAAAATTTTTGATATTTCATTAATAAACATAGTTATGAAGCTCAAATTTTTCTAAAAGTTGCTGAGTAGCAAAGTCAACAATATTGAATTGACAAATTCTGAAATTTCAAATTAATTCTTTTGTATTCTATTGTTTTGTGAATTTCTTATGTATTCTATTGTTTTTATTTCTTATGTATTTCTTCGTTTTTGTAATTTTTTATCCTTGAGAAATGTTTCTTTATCAATGTAAAGACAAATTTAATCAATCAAAAGGCTCAGAAGGCACAATTATCAGTGTTATAAAGCAATTTAGGAAAAGCAGTATTTTGTACACAAACGCATGCAAAATGACGATTTTCATTCAATTTTTGCCTTACATGAAATTACATAATGTTGCGTAACGAGACAATGGAGTGTCCGATTTTTTCAAACTTGGTGTCAAAAGTGGCGCGATTTGCAGCAGTTGCGCGGCAGTCGCAGATTTTGTACAGGGGGGGTCAAAATTACCCCCCCCCCCCCCCTGTCAAAATAGGGTTAATTCACTGTGGGAAAAAGTGAACTTGTGCCATGTTTCTTTCTGGTCAGCAATTGTTTGCTTCGTTGAATGATGTGATGTATAAGAAATCTTTTATACGATTTATACAAATTTGTTTACGTGAAATAGGATTTTTAGTATATAAGAATGAGGGTACACATGCCCCCGGGCAACATTGAAGAATTTCTCTTTTGTACACCCTGATCCACATGCTATTCCATCTTATCTTACCTTGTATTTCCTATTTCACTATGTATTTTACTCTGTATGCTATGTTTTCTTGATCGAATAAATAATAATAATAGTACAATGTACATGTACAAGCTCAAGTCAGTTCATATTTCCAACCTTTGTATATGTATATTGTTTTTCCATATTGTATTGTAATGATGTCTGTAAGCCGGTTGAAGGCAAATTTCCATGATTTGGACTTCTTAAACTAATTTGTATCTTGTATCTTGATTATTACCAACTGGAATTCATCTTTTTCTTCAGACTACACCACCTAGCTCCCCTACCAACGAAGTAGCCCAGACCTCCCCAGGCAAGACCTCACCAGGCCAGGTAGCCCAGCCTTCTCCAGGGCATGTGGTCCAGGACTCTGCAGAATGTGATCAGGTCCAAGATGAGACCCCTGTGGGACACCAGGAGCAAGCAGCAGTGAAGGTCGAAGCAGTGGTACAGGAGTTCAGCCAGGATACCCTGGAATCTACTCACAAAGGTAAGTTGGAATAGATTAAAGTTCACTCCTGATAAAATGAGCACAGATACCTAGAGGTTTCATCGTAAAAAGGGAGCTTTCCATATCCCAACTAAAGCAAATTTGTGTGTTTCATTGTTCAGTATTTTGAGTGTTCGTTATAAAAAGGCAGTTGGCTTGTTCCTGAGTACAACATAACAGGAGTGTACCGTAATAGAATACAGACGTGCCCCAGAAATGCCCCAAAGATCCCTGTAAAACCAACCTGTCCTCGTAACACAAATGTCAGGAATAAATTGCAAATATTTTACTTGAAAAGCACCAATAATGAATGTATAGAATCAAGGTGAGATAAATTTAGTTTGATAAAATAAGTTTTCTTTTCTTTTCTAATCTTTCAGGTGAAGTCAAGAACAGTGCAGAGCTTTCAGATTGTGATAGTGGTAAGTTCGGGTCAACATTTAACCTCTATAAAAGTTGAGATGTTTTCGATAGCCTGGCATCGCTGTTCAGAAAGTTTAATATTGTGAAAAGTAGTTTATAATAGAGACGTCCAACTTTGCTGTATTGTATCAAAACCAACGAAAGACAATCAAAATTTGATTCAACTGCAGCATTAATTTTGTTGGTATTAATCGTTAAAGCTAACATTTTCAAGAAGTGTAATTGTATTTCCAATAATATCATTGATGCCAAACAAAATACATCCCATTTACAAATGTCTTTTTACAATAATAATGTTAGTCTCCATGTGCCTATTCCATCTTAAGCGTATAAATCAATTTGAGTATTGACCCTGCCATTTGGCTTACAAAATTCAATTTATTTGTGAAGTCATGCTTAACTTTACAAGTGACTTGATGGAACTCCAAACGATAGAGTTAGGTTTTTAAACTTGAAAGAGTAGCTAATATAAGTTGATGCTGTGCTGGAGATTGAACCCATGACCTTTTCATCTCTTGTTACATGTTTCGTGAAAACTCCTTGAAACCTCTACCATGGGCTTTAATTTTCATCCATTCTTCTATCTTGTTTACAGAGCCCCCTCCATTAGAAGATGATGAAGTACCTAGTCTGGTAGAAGGGAGTCCCCATTCAAACGGTAAGACTATTGAAACTTTTCTTTAACCCTAACTAGGCCGGGGTATTTTGGGAGTTGATATGGCCGGGGGGGGGGGGCCTCCCAGGCCCCCTCGAGATCTCGGCCGTCGACCGCGTGATCGCGCCGAAAATTGGCATGCATGTCGCCGCGACCTAATCACACAGTTGTATAGTTATTTTTTCATGAAAATTGGTTTTTAATTATTATGCTAATTTATGCATAATTAATATTGGAAATCATACTTTTTGTTCTAACTTCCTAAATACAGCTCCAAATGTGCTCACTTTTGGTGTGAATATTCTTTATAGCCTTCCTATCAATTGTACTTGAAAAATTCCGGACACAAGTAATTTCTTATTGTATTTTATTGGTTTTTTAATTTCTAGATTCTTTGTTTTTTCAACCTTTTTATTTTCATTGTTTTTTGTATGAAATTTGTTGGGGACAATTCAACAATCATAAAAAGTATATCAAGTAATTTGAATCAGTAAAAGCAAAAATAATCACTCATTTATGAATTTTAGCTGAAAACACATTTTGTATTGACTTTGTACATGAAATCACGTTTTTGAGCAATTTTGGGTCTGACGCATGTGTACAAAATTATGCGTAACTCGCACACCGGGTACCCGGACGTCGCAAATATGGTCTTAAAAGATGCGGGAGACTTGGAGGAAAAAAGTCATGCCACATCGCGGCGAGAGCTTTGGTTGCGACATATTGCCGCGAAACGTCGAGGGGGGGCTGGGAGGCCCCCCCCCCCCCCCGGCCTAGTTAGGGTTAAGGGCTTTGAAATTGGCAAACTCTGGTTAACGCCATCTATGTCTTCTCCCATTCACCCGTACACAACTCTTGTAACACACACGGTGCGTTAGTCTGACGCACTGCGTGCAGGATTGAACTGTGTTTAAGTGTAAAGGGGAGAAGACGTAGATGGCGTTAACCAGAGTTTGCTGGTTTCATGGCCCTTTAATTCTATTTGTTTTGTTATACTAGTTTCCAAGCTTTCCAATAATATAATACACTTAAAGTTTACTAAGTACATTACATTCCCCTTACCAGCATAGATACAAAGTATCTCTCTCTATCCTAATGTTAAGCATGTCCAAATCTATGTTTTCAGTATATCAAAATTCATGGGGTAATTGGCCAATGCTAGATGGTTTGAAAAATAATAGTACTCTTGTACAGTTTCTTTAGACTAATTTTCCAGTATTCATGTCATGCAAGATTTATGCATTTTCAAAATCAAACGAGAAACATCTACTTGTTTTTGATAGTTTGAAATGCAAAAGAACCATGAGAGATTACTGACTAGAAATTAGAATTTATTATTTTCATATTGTTTGTTTTTGCAGAGCCAGCTGGAGTAATCAACGCAGAGGCTGATGACAACAGCTCTCCTGTGTGAAGAGAAAAGAATAGCTCCTGTCTTTTATTGAAGACCCCAACATGGTCATATCATTCCAGATGTCTATGTATAGCATGGTTATGTTTGATTTCTGGAGTTTTTAAAGCCTCAACAGAAATAATCTGTGGTATTGTTCTTTCAGAGTAGAAACACAACAGTCAAGATATGACCATTCTTTTAAAGATTAAAGAAAGACGTATTTTGATATATTAAAGTTGATTTCTTTTTAAAAAGATATTTTATTGTATGCATTTAAAGGCTGAATATAAACATGTATATTCTCAAGAAAGTCTAACAGCATAAAAGACAAAATAATACATGTTAGATGTAGGAGACTCTTAATTTAAGTAGTTCATTATAAGGTAGTTGCCAAAGACTTTTTTGCCTCAAAACTCATTAGCTTGATCGTAAACAAATTTGCTTCAAACGTTACGAAGTAATCATGTTAAATTTGTGATCATTCATTGCGCAAAAACAGCTCAGACTTTCACAAAGTATTATTTGGAAGTATTTACACGCATTACAGGCATTATGCAAGTCACAAACAGTACTCCTTTGCCAAAAAGTATTAGCTATTCTCGTCCTGATGATGCTGGAGAGAGATTTCTTGTTTTGTAAGCCAAGAAGAGGCCATTTTCCGACCTCTTTCATTTGTGCCAAAGCTATTCATGATTTAGTATTTAATTTGTGTTTCATATTAAATGTATTAAGATGAGGAGTGTTATCCTTAGTTTCCTCAGAGAAATATAGTGTAGATCGACAAGCCTGTCTTGACCGTATGTGCCAAAATTATTACAAATTCAGATATGTGAATCTGTCATTTAGTTTACTTTGTTGTGTTTATAAATGTATCAGGGTTGTCTTTCGATATATCAAAGTTGTAAGAAAAAGGGTTTTCAAAAAGTGCCTTCGTTGTGAATCCAAACATGCAGAGTTTATGCAAATAGTATTTTCCACAGATATCTTTTTTCAGTTGGGGTTCTCCGGCCAAGACGGTTAGGCTGTTTTACCTTGATGTGGGATCTGAGATTAATGAAATACTGCCTCCTTCAGCTCTTAACGATAGTGGTTCAATTTGCTTCCCTTAGATAATGTAACACCCAGCAATGTGCTTCCTTAAACACCCTGCTCCATGCAGACGATGTCTTCCAAAGTTTCAAGAATCCTCAGTCAACGTCTCCATTCTAGTCATTCTAGAATGTGCTTTCTTAAGATAATGTAGACACCCAGCAATGGTGCTTTATTAAACACTCTACTCCATGCTGATGATGTCTTCCAAAAGTAATTAGAATCCTCAGTCAAGGGGTCCATTCGAGCCGTTTGGGATCTTTGATACGAGTATTGAGACAATGTGCTTCCTTAAGATAATCTAGACACCCAGCAATTTCCATAAACGCCAAGCTCCATGCAGACAATGTCTTCCAAAAGTTAGTAGAATCCTCAGTGTCCATTCGAGCCGTTTGGGATCTTTGATACACAAGTATCGAGACAATGTGCTTCCTTGGTATATTCTGGACACCCAGCAATAGGCTTCCCAGCTCTATGCAAACGATGTTTTCCAAAAGATACAAGAATCCTCAGTTGAGGTCTCCATTTTGGATCTTTTATATGAGTATTGAGACAATGTACTTCCTTGATATAATCTAGAAACATTGCTCTATGCAGGCAGTGTCCTCTGTAAGTATCTGTATCCTCAGTTGAGTTCCTTCTACACGCTGCATAGGCTATTTGACTTTGATATAACTTTTGAAAAGGGGTGGACTACTAAACATGGAATAAGGACTCCATCAGCTGCTAATAATTGTTGCAAACCCTAACCCAATCTGCCTCCTTGAGATATCTAAACACTTAGCTCTATGTAGACAGTGTCTTCCACAAGTTACTTGACATCTCAGGCTAGTTCTCTCTTCAAACTATGTCAGCTCTTTAACTCGATATGACTATTGGCACTATGTGCTTTCTTGGGTTAATCTAGACACCCAGTTCCTTGCAAGAAGGGTGTTCTGAAATTAACAGGATCATGAGTTGAGATCCCCTTTCTCTATCCACAAATTTTGATAGTGATTTAGTATTGGTACCATGTTGCATATACCCTTGGACTGCCTAGCAATCCTGCATTGAAAGACGGACAGGAACCCGAGTCAAGCTCTTGGCTTTGGATGTTATTTATGGATTTAACCTTCCTGTAGATTGTGAAAATATGTTTCCTTTACTCCAGTCAGAATTGATGAAGACTTTGATTAAAGCATTTTCATTATTGGCCTTTGACTTCTCAGTATTACTGGTTTATACCTCTAATTTCACTTACCTGGACATTGCAGTCTCGCAAAGTCCATGATTTTAGTATTGAATCTTAGTGATTCTTTGTTTTAGTAAAAAAGCACTGTTGAAAGCCATGTATTTGTAAACTCATTCTTCCTCAAGAGTTTTCTCTCATGTATTCCCATTGAAGGATAGTCGTTACTGTCTAAGGTTTGTTTGCAATATATACATTTAGTTCCTCTTTCACCCATAGAATTTCAAGGTCATCATGGATGGACTCATCGGGAGGCATGTTCGTCATTTCTGGCATAAATTGTCACTCTTTCACCACTTGTCTTTGTGGTGTAACTGGTAATCTGGACGTTGGCTCCCTATAACGGGATTTATGTTGGAAAACTTGGTTTCAGTGACAATGTTAATAATGAATTCGAAGGATATATGTGGCTTTCGGGGATGTAAGTTGGGATTTGAGACCACTTTTCTCAACTGTCATAGTAACTATGTGATGTCGTTTTTCGCAGGCTAACGGGTAAACTGTACCACTAAATAGGGAAAAGAAATAGAGCTGTATTGGCAAGTCTCTGTGTTCGAGCTCAGAAGTGTCGAAGATGCTTTGCAACCATGTGGATGATAGCTTGAACATCATCTTTAGAAGCTGTTTTGTGTAGACGGGTTGATGGTACACTGAAGTGTTACAATTGTGAGTGCCATCTCTACAATTTTCTTTGTAAGGTAAAATAGGCAGGAGTGTCCCCAGAGAGTTACCTGAAAAGAATCGGCGTTACTGAAGAGAATGTCATCATGTTTGACTTTGTTCTTAGGGTTGTTACCTCCAGGCTTTCAGTGCTGTACTGCAGAAATATTTAGACAAGGTAAGGTCAAACATTGGTTTACACATGCTAAATAGCAGAAAATATTTTGGATAATTCTTCGAGTATGATGTTCTTCATGGTGGTCTTCCGTAATTTTGATTACCCTTTACGTCCGGAATCATCAAGATTGTATGGAGCTGCCCCTGGAATGCTCGGCTGCGCTACTCTGAGTATAAAGTTGCTTTTTATGGTGTTTCCTCCAAGGATCCAATCTCGTGGAAGTGCAGGAGAAGTATGATGAGGATAAATAGAAATTTGGTCAAGGTACTTGTTACCGAACATCCCCTCCAAGGTGTCATTTGGGACAGTGTTGTAGACTGTAGGTTACTGCTAACACAAAGGAATTTGAACCTTTTACTGGAAGTTGTTGTGAGTTTGTAAAGATGAACTTGCATTTTGCAGGTGTCGCTGCGTTTCACCAGCCACTGCTAGCTTTATCAGATGAATGAACACATTGTCCTTCCAACCACTCAGCTCCAGGGTCAGTAGACATGGATGGCACTTGAATCCCCTGTAGCTTACTGCATGTGAGACTATTTATCCATCATTATTTGACTATGATCAGTGCTCTAGCTCCTTTGGTGTGGTGCCCTGATAAATATATTGGTCATTACAGGAGTTGTTAACTGGTTTGATCAGCTCTGACAGGCCGATACATTTATGTAGTAGAGAGAACAATTAGTCTTTGTATGAAATTCTGGAACCGTTGCCTGTACAAACTTCTTCACTCAAGTAAATGGGGTGATAAAGTTCATTATTCATCAAAACTGCGAGTCCCGCATGACAGTACCTGTCTAGATGATGTGCTGCGATAGTGAGTTGTGTGCCTTGCTAGAGGTAGCTTCATGTAGCAATTACTGGAATGGCGTTTGGGTTGAGGTTCATATTGATGAGCTTTTGTATGGCCTTCGTGTGGTCAATCGGATCAAATGCCTTTGTGAAATCGATGGTGCAGATGATAGCTTGATGAACTGATTAGTCGATCATTTGTCACATTACAAGTCCAGAAGGGGAGGAGAAGTTTATGAAAAATCATGGTTCAAACTGTGACACAGTAACATCTGCAACAAGGAAAGGACATTTAAAATGCACATTCCATTGTGGGCCTGTCTTGCAAGTGTCTTGTAAATCAATCCATAAACCAGTAAGTCATATAAATTGAAGGTCATATATTACTCAATGCTAAATAAAAGTGACCATGATCGAAGAGACTGCAAACTTCACAGCATAAATTGCTGCTAGTACCACTCTTACTACCTGCCACTATGAGATATAGATCCCCTGCAAGCCTAATGGAAAAGCTGTAGTCCCAATGTCCCAGCCAAAGGATCTCACACACTTGATGTGCTTTCTCCACTTCACAGCTCTGCTCAAACAGTCACATTGTCTCTCAAAACCACATGTGCTTGTGGTACAGAGATCTATAAAGCTGAACAGTTCTACAGATCAAATGCATCATGGAGAAAGTTGAAACTTAATGGTAGTTCTGACCGTCTTCCCAATTCATTACTTTTTATTCCTCCAAGCTTTGCTTTTCTTTTCACCATTTAATTTCTGGTAACTTTGTATTTGACAAGACTTGCAAATCATCAGATTAAAGCCATCCAAATATGTATGGTATACTCTGGCTGAAAGATGGAAGAAATTCACATTGTTGATGTTGATGGTTTGGAAAGTTTGCATTCGAGATACCATTTTCTCATCTTTAGGAGGAGAAAGGTCAGGTTGCTTGCAGAATTTCAGCTTATTAGTATTACCTTATTGCTTATGCATCCAAGGGTAGGTTGAGAAGAAAGTAGCATGGATTTGCCATTGTAGTTCCTGAGGAATAACTACATTCTTCCTCCACAATTTTTATGAGCCACTTGCTCCAATGAGGGTTGTATGAATTAGTCAGGGCCAGTGAATATTGGTGACAGATATGCTGTTGTAAGTTTTATAAGCCGAAGTCATGTGCAGACGTTGCTTGTATCTCAAGGCAATTTACCACATACAAAGTAAATGCAAAATGGAGACACTTCTAAAAGCTGTAGGAGGCATTATTTTGTTAACTCGGCTGGATTCCAAAGATGGTTACGATGTACTATTCTTAAAACTTTTTTATTTTTAAAAGTTGATATGGAGCAGTTCAAATTCTCATGATATATGCCAGCTGCAGACGGATGTAAGCACTATTTTGGCGACGTCGCTATGCTTTGTACAGTTGTATTCAGTATTACACGATTGTATTTTATGCATGTTTTTATTACGTTCTGTTTAGTGTTGTATTGTCAGATCTTGACAGATCAAGATCTAAATAAAAGATCGTTTATTGACTAACAACATCTTATTACTTGTGTGTTTATTTGGTATCCACTTTATTTGTATGGTGTACTGTAAAAGTGGAATTATTAAATTAAAATTGAAAAAGCCTGTATCCCCTGATAAGGGCAAAATGTGCAGAAATTAGCACACCACAGATATTTATACCTGTTATAAAGAGGAACTTAAAGAGGACCAAATCAAGTACGTCACAACAAAATTTCATTATTCTGAACTACATGTACACTGTACTTTGGGCACATTGTCAAGTTTGCATGTGTTCAATATCGAGTGTTCGAGATACATGTACTGTATGCCTTATATCAAAATGTATCTGCTCATTAAAGCAGGAGTAGACTGTATTATAACAGGAAAGTAATACCTTGTTGATTTTGGAATCTCTTATCAAAAACTGAATGAAATCTTAAACCCAAATTCATAAAGTAGTGACATTTTTAAGGATTGCATTGATGATGTGGGGTTTGTCTGATCAGAAATTTTTATGAAAAGTCTGCAGTTAAAATGTAGTACTATGTACAGTCTGTGTCAAATAAAATGGTACAAGTGGAAAACATTTTTTTATAGTATGAAGATCAATCACACCCTGCTATTGTTTGATATTTTCATAAAGCAGGAAGATCAGAATTTCACCAGCAATTTTTTTCGTCACATTTGGTGTTGTAATTTTCGAAATATGACTAGTTTTCTACAATCCAATTTGTGTATAAGTTTCGCATAATGGCCATGAATTGCTCAATTTCGATTTGTTTCTCGTCACACAAAATTTAGCATAACTTTTGTTTTACGAAAGCAAGTTATGCAGAACAAAGTGCATCAGCAAGGGAAATCTTTTAGCTTTATTTTGGTACCACATACACACATTATTTGAAAATATTTCACACCTAAATAATTTTTTCCGACTACCCATTTTCTTTTTGACACAGACTTTTTTCCCTCAAATTTAATCCATCATTATCTTTGATTTTTCTGCTTTCCTTCAGAGCAAATTGATACCAAGGTTGGATTTCTTTTCCTTCTTTTTGTTTTAATCAATAAGATGGTCCATAAACAATAGGAATACAGTTCTAAATGGTTTATTTACATATAGTTATGACAAGACAAATATAAAAACATGACAAACTAGAATACATATAATTAATATCTGTTTTGTACAAATCTATATGGGGTAAAAATGGAGATAAGAATATATGTTTTGGGGGGAGAAGTCCCAAATCAATTCCTCTAAATCCCAAGTACATGGATACAGGTGAATATGAATAAATTTCATGTGGTAGATGTAGATCTACGTTGGCAAAGGAAAACAAAAGTTTAATTTATTATGAATAGCTAATTGGTTTGTTTTTTTATATTGTTCAGTACCTGTGTAAATGTAGGTTTCGATGAAAGCAAGTCTACTGTGACATAATGTAGTAGAGGCATATTTGAAATCATTTTGATAACGATCCCCCCCCCCCCACCAGCTCCAAATATTGAAGTTTAAAGTCTAAATCGAGGGGCCATATGATTTACGAGGAGGCTACTCACATCTATACTATCAAGTACACTTAATAACTTTCTTGATATTATTGCATGAAAGTTTATCCTTTCACATTTTCATTTTAGTGTTCCAGAAGTCCCTGCCATACATGTATGTCTAAAAAAAACTCTAAGATCCTACAGAATTTCATAAATATAACTTTATCAATGAATGTATAAAATTTCAATAATTTGATTATTACTTTCATTGAACTTAGAGTGATACAAACCAGGCACAAACACCATACAGGATTGGAAAAACATTCAAATTGGAAATGCACACATGGATTAAACCATTTACATTTAAATGACATTATCATACAGATTTGTTTACTTCTGAACAGACCACAGAAAAGCTTCAATGGCATGTATGTCTGTGAGTTTATCCGGACAACTACCCCCAGAAATGGGTAAGGTGTAAAGCCTTACATTGACAAAAGCAACTGACAAAAGTGACATTTCCTGTAAAAGAGCAGAATGTGTCCATCATTTACACTGATGTCAATGTAATCTCTTAATGTTTTACCTTAAGTATTTCAAAGATGGATAAACATTGAGACATGGAATTTAGACAGCGAAAATGAAATATGAAAACATTAAAAACTCAAATTAGATAAGTATGTCACTTGCTTCCTTTTGTCAAAGTAGGGCAATGTAGAGTTAGGGGCTAGTTGTCCGGGGTAATTGTCCAGGTAGTTGTCCTAGATCCATCTGTGAGACATACAAGTACATATCTGGATCTTCTGGATTTTTGTTTTAAGTGTGGTATCTTGTGTTTTCCGTAAACTGGAACTAGATGCGTGACAATAGGATGTCATGGCTCTCCAAATATATATCAAATAGCAAATCGAAAGAATCGGCAGGTATTCCAATAGTCTTCCATAATCTCAACAAACTAAGGATCGATGTCGAGATAGTCAGACCTGACACTCGCCCAAGTCATTTATTGTTCAGAGTCTCTATAATTAATGAGGGTAAGTTATTCAGCTGCTTGCTCCTGCCCTCCCCCGTCTCCACCCTCCTCAGCCGGAGCCTCGGCTGGGGCGTCTGCTGGGGCGTCGGCTGGGGCATCGGTAGCGGCTTGTTCCTCACCGCCTTCTTCCATGGGTGTCTCTTCTTGTTGCTGACCCTCTGCGGCACCTGCTGCAGGAGTCTCCTATGACAGAACAAGAAAGGTAGGAAGCAATCAATATACAGTTCACTCCCATTTTCACGAGATAATTTGGAACGATTCCTCGTGCATAAAACTAATCAGTAATGGTAACTAGCATGGTTACACAGGCCAACAGCCAATCAAATATTAGGATTCCATGGAAATTACCATTGACGGCAAATTTACCATTAATGGTAAGTTTTATGCAACAGGACCCATGACGTTAGCTCCGACATCTATTGCTCTGCTGTAACAAATTCCATAGACTAATCAAATGCTCTGATGTAATATTTCTATCCACTAATTGAATGACTAACTTCAACCCTGTATTTAAATTTGTACCTTACCCTAACATAAAACCCTCTTGCAATCCTGCATCTTAGACGAAACAAAGTTTGGAGCAATTGATGCAGTATTTGGTACCCTGGGGTACCAACTAAAAATCCGCCATTTTGTTGAATTATTTATTTTATTTTTAGCGCTGTACCCTGGGTTACCAAACTATCCAAAATTATATTTAAATTCTTGAGTTGTTACTATAATAAATTATATTTGTTACTATTATTGTCATTAGATTATATTAAAGAAGGAAAATAGGCGTTGTGATCATTGTCGCGCCGATCTTACAATCGTGAAAATAATGCTCATCATGAAAACACTGTATAACTGTACACTTATGGACACGAGAGGGCGCTGCACAACGCCTTACCCCGGGTCACAACGGTACCCGGTGTACAGTGTGGTGCATCAAATGTTGTGTCACTCTTTGGACCAAGCCAATTGCTGTTACATAGACTTGGTCATGTTTGGAATTGCCTTCTTACAACTAAATATCATATCCATGTTCTTTTAAGGGAGTAGACCTTACTTGGTGCAGTCTCAACGATAAAGTAACCTCTTTCACTTTTAACATTTCATTCATTAAAAATTAATCAGGTGATTATTCTATTTTTTCTATTAAAATGTTTGTGAAGGAAAGTTCCTTGAAGCAATTTAATCTAAAGATAAATACAGTTCAATCCTTTCATAAAGAACTGTCTCATTATAATCAGGTCTTCATTTTTGAAAATTGCAGGAGAGCTATAAATTATTCTCCTGAAAGGCTCGAGGAGACTTGTGAGGAGAGTAATTTTGAGTTCATTCCATAGGGTAACTGATTAAATAAGCAATTTTAGGAGAGCTAACTATTGCTCTCCTAAATACTGTTTAGGAGAGCTCTAGGAGAGCAAGAGCAATTGCTCTCCTTCAAAATGAAGGCCTGTATAATGGGAGAAGACAGTACAATTATTTGCTTTGCTGACAACTTTATTCAATAATTTTATTCAGACTGGATGCTGTCTACAAAGAGATCTATGCCCTGCAACATAAAGAGATAGATCAATTGCAAATTGACAGTAACCAATCAGGATCGTCTTTGCATGCACTTCTTGCATAATTTGGAGCATAATACTGTACTCGTGGAAATATTTGCGGTACATTAATTTTCGCGGATTTCGCGCAAAGATCAGCAGGCGCGAATTTAAAAACATGCGAATATATCAGCATGCTTTCTTATGCATGTTTTGAATGGGTTCAATTGCGTTCTTACGCATACTCAGTGCGAAATTAAGAACCAGCGTATCATGTTTGAGGCCGCTCAGCGCGAAAAATTAATAGCGTGAAAATAACAGCGTTTACAGTAGTCTCCTTCTGAACTAAACATAATAAGAGTTTTTTGTTACAGGGCACTGGTATTGTGAAATCTAACCTCTTGTGTTTCCTGTGTCTCCTGGTTTGCTTGCTTAGCTTCATCATCTCCTGCTTCCTCCCCTTCCATGACAGTCTCTAGGTTAGGTGCTCCAGGAAGGTTAGACCGTTCCTTTGGAGGCTGGGGCTTCTCAGCAGCTTCCGCTTCAGCTCTAGCTCTCTCTTCAGCCTAATTGAATAGAAAGTAGAAAAGATGATTATGCAAGGATGCATTGAAGGGAGAAAGCGAAAAAGGTCGATAGTCTCCAGATTAGGTGCTCCAGGTAGGTTTGATCGCTCCTTCGGAGGCTGAGGCTTCCCTGCAGCTTCCGCTTCAGCTCTAGCTCTCTCTCTTCAGCCTAATTGAATAGAAGGTAGAAAAGATAATTATGAAAGGATGCATGTAGTTGGAGTCATGGCTAATGGTCTCCAGGTAGGTTTAAAGGTAGTCATCAAAAAGTCTGACTTCTACAGGTTGGGTGCTCCAAAGGGAGGATGAGGCATCTCTGTAGCTTTTGCCTCAGCTCAAGCTCTCTCTTCAGCCTGATTAAACACAATAGAAAGCATGATTGAAGGTAGTCAGAGACAAGTCAGACAGAATATCTTATGGGCAGATGGCATGAAACAATTTACAAGCCCTTCCCTGGTCACAGTTTACTGCATGGCTCAAGATCTTTAAATCAATTACTCATAATTATGACTGCTGTAAAATACAACATGATTTCAAAGGAGGGATGGTTTGAAATGAAGAATGTTTGGCTTATCTATTACATTGTCAGATTTTCCCGGGAAAAAAAAAAATGTCTTTGTTAAAATGTCTTTGTTGACTTAAAAATTACAGTCTTCATTAAGTTCATACCAATTATAGCGATCTACTATTCTTGCAATTTGATCAAATGAAATTTCAAAGAAAAATCACAAATAAATGTTTCCATTTGGTGTGAACAGTGTCTTAGAAACATGTTCTTTCATCCATGAAACAGGATAATTTTTGTTGTTGGAAATAGACTTACCTCTCTTGCTTCTTTCTCCTCCTGAGCTAACCTCTCCGCTTCTTGCCTCATCTTTTCTTGTCTTTCCTTCTCTCTTTCAGCCTCCACTTTCTCCTCTTCTAGTCTGACGGCCAACTGTGCTTGCTGAAAAAGGAGATACAAACAATTTTACAAATCAAAACAATTTTAGATACATGTACCATACCAACTTGGGGTTTGGAAGTTATAATTTTGTATATGACCGACACCATGTTTTATTTACTTTTATAGAAATTATGATTATTATTATTTAGTAATTAATGAACAATATAAATGTACCTTATTATATATCATGTAGCTTGAGAAAATGTGATATTTTAAGAGTATTTCTTCTCAAAATAAATGACAACTGGAGTCTTAACCCTAATCTGCCCGGGGGGGGGCTAATTTAGCCCCCCCCTCGACATTTTTCGCGATAAATTTTTGACGCGAGAAGCTAAAGCCGCGGCGCTTCATGAGTTTTTTCTTTGAAGTCTTGCGCATCTTTTGAGACCAAAATCGCGACCCCCGGGTACCAGGTTCGCGAGTTACGCATAATTTTGTACACGTGCGTCAGACCCAAAATTGCTCAAAAACGTGATTTCATGTACAAAGTCAATACAAATTGTGTTTTCAGCTAAAATTCATAAAATGAGTGATTAATCTTGCTTTTATTGATAATAATCATTTGATTTGCTGCTATTTATGACCAAAATAATGTCGTGGATCAATTTTGTTGAAAAAACAATAGAAATAAAAAGGTTAAAAAAACAAAGAAATACATAAGAAATTTAAAAAACAATAAAATACATAAGAAATTACTTTGGATACTGGATTTTTTTCGAGTACAATTGATAGGAATACTATAAAGAACATTCACACCAAAAATTAGCATTCTAGCAGCTATATTTAGTGAATTAGAGGAAAAAGTATGATTTCATGCATAAATTAGCATAATTAGCATATATAATTAAAATCAAACATTTTTCGGAAAAATTAACCATGCAATTATGGAGATTACGCGACAGGGGACGTGCATGCCAATTTTCGTCGTGATTGCGTGGTCAACGGCCGAGATCTCAGGGGGGGGCTAAATTAGCCCCCCCCTGGGCTATACGTTTTCAAAAAGAGCCCGGGCAGATTAGGGTTAAAACAAGTACATGCTATCAATTATAATCATAGATATAGGCCTGTTATATAAATTTAGTTAAATGCTTGCAAGTTGAATCAAATGTTAAAACTGCTAAAAGAAAGACATTCAGTGTACATTTTTATCTATACAGTCCATGCCCGCTACAAAGAGCACAAGATTTTGTTTTTAACAAAGCAATGCTTGTCCCAATTACATAAATATCCAAGATTAGGTTCAGTATAACAAAATAAAAGTTCATTTGCTGTGACCCAAACTTATTGTTATCGAAGAAATAGACTGTATTAACATTATTTAATCTTTTAATTTATACCTCTTTTGCATATATTTCATTCTCCTTGTATTTGTAGAGCCATTGTGCGATGTATTCAATTGGATCAAGGGGTCTCTTCTCTGCGACCTCAGCTAAAGCTCTCGTAAGGCAGTCTCCAAGATGTTTCTTCAGATATTCTGTGTCCATATTGCCTTGTAATATATTCTCTGTGTGGACAAAAAGACAAATGTACAAATATTCTTCAGACATAAAATTTGTTTAGACTGTCATTTACATGTGTCTATAATGTACATGTTACATCACGTTAAACTTTACCATTTTTAATATTCTTGTACTTTTGATCTATTCTGTAGATTAGTATCTCCTGTATCATGTTATTAATATTACTTACTCCAGGGCCCCACTCATAAGCTTAGCTTCTAAAGGGGTCCTAAAACCAATTCATATACGTTGTAATCTAATTGATGTTAATGTTAATGTACTCACTATATATTTATATATGTGATTATACTGTGATGATTTTGGTTTCGAATAAATAAACTTGAACTTGAACTTGAACAGCCTGAGTTTTCGATGCAAGCGCAATTGCCAAATGACAAGACTCAAGAGCAGTGTGCCAAGTTAGTACCTTTGTGCAGGAAGGCGACGTCATTGACTTTAAGCAATAAGGGGATTGGGTGTGCGGAAACCTAACAAAAATGTCCTAATCTAGTGTAATAAGAGAAATTCTAGCACTTAAGCTTTTTGCACTTCTAATTTAAAAATAAAATATGTTGATACCTTCCTTGGCCTTGCCAAGTGCTTGATATGATCACTTTTTTTTCTCTATAATTTTGTTAAACATTTTTTGCTAAAAAATTCAAAGAAATTGCTTGTAAACTTTTTTAAATGGCTAGTAAAATTCATGTGTCCCGATACCCAACCCGTCCGCACATCGATATGTTGCAATTCTCTACAGCCAAAGTTCTGGGGTGCTGTGAGAGAAGGTACTTGCTCTGATTGGCTAATCGCGCAAAGGTGCGCACGCACTCATGTTTATTTAACACACATGTTCATTAAACGAAGACGGAAACAATAGCTGGGGGCGTAGGCACTTTTAAAGCGACCTCGTAGTGAGGCCGTAACCCTAACCATATCTAACCCTAACTATACACAGCCCCGTCGCCGAAGGCGACGGGGCTGTACTTCAACCACCCCTATTTACAGCGTAACTTTCAGTGATGATGAGCGCAAAATGAATTATACTGGTCAATTTAATTAATCTAATTTTAAAATATCTATTTTTTAAATCTATGATGTTTCACGCGTAACAACGACTAAAAATGAAAGTATATAAGAGCTTTTTGACTTACCAAAATGAATTTTCCGTTGGTCTTGTTTCTTCTAAAATTTTCGGTGCCATCGCTGCCATCTTTCAATGACGTCATTCGATTCATGACCTCCGTCCCATAATTCTGTGCGAAGAATTAATTGAACAGGCACACGCACGGAGACGTGAAGTTGGAGCAGACGACGTTCCACTTCCGGATGACCTAACCTTGCAACTGAAATTAGGAATTACGTGGTGGATGTCTCTGTTTTCCAGTATTTTTCATCTTATTTAGTTTATTACTTCAAGTGAAATATTTGCAGATGTCACCAATTCGAGGAAGGACCTTCACAGTCTGGATTCAATGTGAGTATGAATTATCTTGACCCCGAAATTTGTGATCATTTTTTTTTTTCTCTAGAAAAAAAAAACTTCGCTAGAAACGCGTAGTGACTCGTCAGTTCCCGTCGCTTCGCGACGGGGGCTGGTCGGTTTAATCTAACCCTAACCCTAACCCTAACCCTAACCCTAACCCCGCCCCTAATGAATATTCAAATCTACGGCCTCACTACGAGGTCGCTTTAAAAGTGCCTACCAAAAATTTACGTGGATCGGACACACAACAAAACAACTGGTCCTTCCTACACAATAATGATAGTATGGGACTGAGTAATGATTTTCTCTCGGTGCGAACGTCTGAAGATCGATCTAAATAAAGGAATATCTCTTCATAAAACTAACAGAAGTGATATTTATGATTAATATAATATGTCTTACTCTTTTATAATGCTCCCTTGATGATTTCCTCAGTTTCTAGCACGCAGATACTTCTTTAAATGTAGGATTTGAGACGGTTGCCAAGACAGAAATTTTCTGTATTCAAAACAAGCTCGTTCAATATAATTTACACAAAAAATCAGTTGAAGCTCAAATTATTGAAATTTTTAAGGAAAACTAATAACAAACTTTAAATTTATATTGAATATATTAAAAAATATATATTCATTTGTTTTAAGAACATTTTTTTAATTATTTTGTTTATAATAATTGATATATCAATATGTAAAATCTGAACGTGCCTATTAACCTCATGAATATTCATGACATCAAAACTTTTTGCATGTGACGTGAGCGACTGAGCTGAGCCGATGGCCGAGTGATGGTTCATGATTGGGCAAGTCCACGCTATTTTGCAACGTAACAAACGGGAAATTCAGAGACAAAAATTGGCTTTTTTTTTGATAAATCTTAAATTGAAATCCCAATCCTTAGGTATATTTTTGAAGGTACTAAGAACCTTCAACAAAATCATAAACAATAATTGAAATAACTCAATTCATATTTAATTTATGACAATTTATTCGTTCATAACACATGGGACCAGAAAAAAATGGTATTTTTAATTTTTGAATTTGTTCACATGATACTAGGAATTTAAAAAGCAGATAAAAAATTGCATAGTCACATCCTCTTAACCATGTAATAAACTTTGTAAATACATATTTTAATGTCAATACAGCCTCACGTTTTCTTGCAAGGTCAAGGTTCATAAAATATGACATGTAACACATGGGACACGTAACACATGGGACAATTATTCCATGAAATGTTTTCCATTAAATATTTAATGTAGCCAAGGCGTAATAAAATGTTGTGCAAAAGATCCCACTGATAAAACAAAAGAACCATAATACAACACATTACTGTAAAAAGGTAAATATTTAGTTTCATTACTTGAGGTGGGAGGGCGAGTTATAAAACTATATTATTTTACAACAGCTCAGTAACTTTTGTGAGACTACTACTGAGACATGAATACTTTAAGAATAAAAGTATGGAAAGTTATGTGCTAGGTTTGTGATATTTTCACCAGAGGAAGCCAAATGATATTGAAACAGAAAATATGTACTTTTTGGTTGTATTCCTATAACAAACCTTAAAAAATAATGGTTGAAAATAGCATTTTTAATGCATTTTATCTTTTTTTTTTTTCATGAATATTAATGAGCCTTGTGACGTCATATGACCTTGAAATGATTTTTTTTTTTTTTTTGACCTATTTTGCTTTAAAAGTTTATAATTCATACACTTTGTGGTGATATTAGTACAGCATGTACTCTTTAAACCTTACTGACACACTTGAACAAAAATGGTCGAAAAGTTGAAAATGCCACCCCGTACACGGGAAAATAGCTTGGACTTGCCCGGTACTATATATTTCAAATAACTCAGGGCGGAATAAGAGATTTATTAAGGGGGGGGGGGGGCTAAATCCGGATTTCAGATTTAGGTACACCCCAATTTTTTTCTGCGTTACCAACTTTGCGAGCCAAACGAGCCAAAAGGTACACTCAATTTTTTTTAGACGTCACGCTGCGGAGCGATAAGCGGTGGGGGGGGGGGGGGGGAAGGGGGCGAGGGGAGGGTGTAGGTGATAAAGAGGTCATCATGTAGCATACGGGGTAAGGTTGGGGGTCAATCGGCCCGCTCATCTATTCTTACTTCCCCCTTTTTTTTTTTCTAGGGGGGTGGGGCCGGCCGTCCGGGCCTCCCCTGGATCCGCGTCTGAATACTAGTAACATGTTAACTAGTAGTATATCTTTTGTTTGGTAAATATAATTGTAGCTCTAACTATTATACAACATGTCTTTAGTTCTGTCTCTCTCTACTATATCTCCATTATCACGCACCTCAATCCTTATATCAACCAAAAAAAAAAGAAAAAAAAAAGCAAAACATTTGATTTATAGTTATTATATTTCACTTTCCTTTTCTTCTTCCAACTCCTTTCGTAAGGTCTATTTGTACTTGAAATTGGCTCATTACCTCTAACGCCATTCTTCCTTCATTTTTTTCCTGTATGCCATGTTTATTCGTTTATAATTGCCTTTGAGGTTCAATTCTCTACTGTCTGGCTATTTTTTTTTGTTTTGTCTTGATATTTGTTACATTAATGTTACTTTTATTCGGTAGGGGCGAAACAAAAGCTAAACGATAAAAAAACAAGGTGGTTCGTAAACCGGGATTCTCAACTGATTTCGTCAATCAATAAAACAAATAATAATTTCTGACCTTACTAGAAGTCAGAAGAAAAAGAAAATTAAAGAAAAGAGGCACAACAAATAACAGAGACAAGCAATTATTATCGGCATCATGAACCTCTTCTTTAGAGGTCGGGGTGCACTAACGGTAGCACTTTTCCAAATTTTCAAAGTTATTTGTCTTTGCCAATTTTTTTTTTTTTTTTTTTTTTTTTTGCGTCTCCATTTTCCTTTGTTAATTGTTTTCTTTCTCGTCTACTTATTTATGCGTAGGCTAGTTCATGGAGATACGCATTAATTTTTCTTGCGCTCCCTATTTTTCATTTTCTCTCATCTTATTTACGTCACAAAATTGTAGGCCTAGTTTTTCTTTTGGGGATTTGTGACGTTTTCTTTTCTTTTTCCCTTTTTTGGCTTTTCTTTCTTTTTTTCACAATATCTTATTTTTCTTGTTTCAGTGTATTTTAAGCATCTTTTCTACTATTCATTTTGTATCGAGGCAGAACTTTCATTTTTTACAATGGGCTATTTTAGTACAACGGACAGATAAATGAATAGTTCAATTAACAAGAGTGAGATATAGGCCAAACCCTGGTGTTTCCGATACTGGATATAGGCCTACAAGTAGATACGGAAATGAACTCCTGATTTTTTATTTTTTTTTTTATTTATTTAACACCCTTGATTTTTGCAGTCTTAACGCCAAAGGTGAAATTATTCCAACACCAAGATACAGAATTGAGTTGTTTGATTCAACCCTAAAACATATAGCTCCGATCGGTCTCATCTCGCTTCTCCACGTCCGTGCTTGTATAGGAGGAATGACGTTCATTGCTCCTAGGCATACGATGACAGGTCATGGTTATTCTTGTTCACAAGGTGCAAATTCTGTGGTATTAATATCTTTGCTTATTATGAACCTGATAACTACAGCCTTAATTGAATATTAAAATATTTTAATATTTTTTAAAAATATGACATGACAGTGTGCGTTGTAAATATTATTATTGGTTATATGACTTAAAGTTAAAAGTACGTCCAAAACACCCCTCCTGTGATAATCGATTAGTCCAGCTTATGAATATTTATTAGGGTTTGCTTTTTTCACTCCAATACTTTCTCTGGCCAAGGTACTGTGGACCAACATTAGTTATTGCTATAATCAACCAATCAGAACTGATCTATACATGTTTGGGCGTGTCACTGTATAATCTTCCCGACTTATAAGTGACCTCTTGTCTTGTAGAACGGCGTTCAAAGTCAGACATATTATGAATGCATTGCACTTTTGGTGAGCGTTTTTGCTCAGGGTACGGTGGGGCAACTTGAATTCCGAATAGGACACTTGGGTTTCAATGAAAAGTCATTTATAACTGCATGTCGAGAATGCATCTTCTAAGCGTATAAACAAAAAATGTATTTTTAATGATTATTTCCCCCAAACCGCATAGCATAATACGTTGTGATGTGTGACTCGGACGCTAGAGGGCGCTGCCTAGTGAGACTAAACGGAGCTATATGTTTAATGTATTCCACCTCCTCAAAATGTGCACCTCCCCTAGCAGAAACACTCTCGCAAGTCCTTCTGATATCAAAATGGCAACCCCAAGCAGGTAGTCGTGGCAGGGACCGACAAAATACATGTCGAAAACATTATCTGTATTCAGTGACCGTGGAGCGTTTTTGAAAGTGGAGCCGGCTGAGCCGAAAGTGGAGGGGGCTGAATAGGCTGAAAATTACAAAGCTACGAGTCATTTTCGCGTTTTCTGTAGGCCTACACGTTTGCTGAAAAAAAGTGCAGGGGCTGCAGCCCCCTAGCCCCCGCGGCTCCGCGGCCCCTGGTATCTTGCAGACCAATTAGAAAACAAATGTCAATTACCCCCCCCCCCCAAGACTCAAGCGGTCAATCATACACAAATGATTGTCAGATATTCTTAGAGATACCCCCCCCCCCCATTACAGATTTTTGAAAAGGAAACTGTGTCAAAATTATCCCTCTGTCAAAGGCTTTTAAACCATATTCGGGACCCTAGGCCCTATGTCAGGAATGTTCTCGAAAGATTTGAAAACCCCTAAAACGGAGAAATGCTAAAAGAATGATTTTTCGGATTTTTTTTCACGCATTAAGCCCCTGAAATATACCCCTTATCCTGATATATCGGGAACGAGTATACGTGTATTATCCACCGTCTGAGTGGGGGCCCGGGGATACAAGCATTCTTGGGATTTCTATGGATACAAGGCCTTTGTTACGGTCTTTTTGCCCTTAATATTCCTTTCTTATTTGAGAGCTTAACCATACCTTAGAAACAATTTGTGGGGTTGAGACTATATGAGCTCCAATTCTCGTTGATTATAAATGCACGAGCGGCTTCCGCGCGCGCTGCATGCATGATATACATTAGAGATATGCTATACACAATACACATGGTCATCAATACCAGGCAAAGTATTCTTTATTGCCAAAATGCCTAACTAATAAGGGGTCCTAAAACTCTATATCGGGCTCCTATTCCTCTAATCATGACAGACAATGAAATCACATGAAATGCCACAAAAGTGAACGATTCGTTCAAATTAAAGTGTGTGATGATCTTGCAAATAAATAATCACTTGTAATAATCAGGGGGGGAGGTTCTGTAATTACAGAATCAAAACTGTAGTTCCATAACGAAAGCTTAAGACAGGCTCTGAAACTCTAATCGTGCGGCTCACTTCTCTATGAATCAGACAGAACAATGAAAACTCACTAAATGTACCACAAAAAGTGTAACAGATTCGTTCAAATTAAATGATGAGATCTTCGCAATATAATAACACTTCGTAATAATCAGGGGGGGGATCTGTAATTATCATGATCAAAACTTGATATCATAAGCAACAGCTTAAAAACAGGGCTCTAAACTCTATATTCGGGCTCATTCTCTTATGAATCATTGAAGACAATGAAAATCACCATGAAATGCCACAAAAGTGAACGATTTCGATCAAATTAAAGTTTGATATCATTATTTGCCAATAAATAATCACTGTAGCCTAATAATCAGGCGGGGGGGGGTATCTGTAATTATCATGATCAAAACTTGTTATTCATAAGCGAACAGCTTAAACAGGGCTCTGAAACTCTATGTACGGGCTCCCTATTCTCTATGAATCATGACAGACAATTGGAAATCACTGAAATGCCACAAAAAGGAACGATTCTCGTATAAATTTAAGTTGTTGATCTCTTTGCAAATTAATATCCTTGGATAATATTAGGGGGGGGTATCGTTTTCATATGAATCAACTTGGTATCATTAAACGAATAGCTTAAACAGGGTCTAAGAAACTCTATATGGGCTCCGATTTCTCTGAAATCATGACAGACAATGTGAAAATCACCATGAAATGCCACAAAAGTAACGATTTCGATAAATTAGTTTGAATGATCATTATTTTTCAATAAATAATCACTTGGCCTATAATCAGGGGGGGGGGGTACTCTATCGTTTAATTATCATGATCAAACTTGTTTTCTATACCGAACAGCTTACAGGGCTTTGAAACTCTACGCTCCTACTCTCTAACTCAGGCTAATACCTTGAGCCACAAGTGACGATTTACGACTCTTAAGTGTGATGTCTTTGCATGATATATCACTGTAAACGGGGGGGTATCGTATTATCCAATCAAACTACTTAACGAGCTCTCGCTAATAAACCTAATGTCCCTACTCGACATAAGACAACTGAAATCGACATTGATAAGGCCACAAGGGAAGATTCCGATACAAAAGTGATATCTTACCACCAATCGATATCCTTCGATAATCGGGGGGGCGGGTAGTAGATCAACTGATTCATAAAGCTAAATCAGGGCTGAAACTCTATATGCGGCTCCTATTCTCTATGAATTCATGACAGACAATGAAAATCACCATGAATGGCACAAAAGTGAACTGGATTCGATCAAATTAAAGTTTTGATGATCTTTGCAAATAAATAATTCACTTGTATTAATAGGGGAGGGGGTATCTGTAATTATCATGATCAAAACTTGTATTCATAAGCGAACACTTAAACGGGGCTCCAAAACTCTATATCGGGCTCTTATTCTCTATGAAGTATGACGGACAATGATAATCATCATGAAACGCCATAAAAATGACATGATTTTGATCAAATTGAAGCTTTGACGATGTTTTGGAAATAAAGAATCACTTGTATTAATTGGGGAGGGGTATCTGTAATTATCATGATCAAAACTTGTATCTTAAACGCTACAGCTTAAACGGGGCTCCAAAACTCTATATCGGGCTCTTATTCTTTGATCCATGACAGAACCCCCCTCCCCTTCCCAAGTTAATACAAGTGAATTATTTATTTCCAAACATCGTCAAAACTTTAATTTGATCGAAATCATTCATTTTTGTGGCGTTTCATGATGATTAACATTGTCGTTCATAGTCATAGAGAATAAAAGCCCAATATAGAGTTTTGGAGCCCCGTTTAAGCTGTACGTTTAAGTCAGAATACAAGTTTTGATCATGATAATTACAGATACCCCCCCCCCCCCCCCCGATTATTACAAGTGATTATTTATTTGCAAACATCATCAAAACTTTAATTTGAACGAAATCGTTCACTTTTGTGGCATTTCATGGTGATTTTCATTGTCTGTCATGATTCAGAGAGAATAGGAGCCCGATATAGAGTTTAGGAGCCCGCCTTTAATAGTTAGGCATTTTGGCAATAAAGAATACTTTGCCTGTATTGTAAATGAACCATGTGTATTGTGTATAGCGGGTGTCGGATAACTCGGCCCACTGGCTAACTCGGCCCAGTCCGAAAAAGTGGGCCGAGTTAGCCAGGAGGTATTGAATCGATCGTAAATATTTACTTGTGTTGAGCATGGATATATTTCAGAGTTTTTATCATCAATTTGATATGGAATGTTGAGATATATGAACTAGCAAGCTGCTACCGAACATTTTTTGAAGTAAAACCGCCCAAAAAGTGAAATTTTAGGTCCGTAAATACGCACGCAATTCTGCCCGTGTTTTTACCGTCTCGTCCCATTTTGTTTGGGATCACCGCCGCCGTGCGGGCTGGCGGCAGTGAACAGCAGATGAGACGCCTATCTTTGTAGCTTCGGCTGTCTGCACTCGCAGAAGTTGAGAACATTGAACACTTCTTCTTCTTCTTCCGTTGTTATTATTTTGGCAAGCAGTCAGATTATGACTATTTTTGCCACTGCTTTCTTTCTCTTCTTGTTCTTTTGTCATTATATTCTTTTCTGCTCTTTTCTTTCCTCTAGCCTTTTTTTTTCTTCTTCTTTTGTTATCTTTATCTCTTGTCTACTTGTCTTTTTTTTTCTTCTTTCCCCTCTTTTTCTCCTCCATAATTTTTTTTCTTCTTCTCTTTTTTCTGTCTGTCTCTCTCTGTCTCTCTCTTTTCCCTTCGATTGAGACGTGTATAGGCTACATACAAGAAAAGAAATTTAATATAGGCCTATGGCAAGGGGAAATCCCTGAAGTAGGGTTTTTAAATCTTAATCATATTGTAGATTTTGTGTTTGTATATTTCCCATGAAATTATATAACTAATCATCTCTCATCCCGTCTCTCACTCCCACTTCTCTCTAGTTGCTAATATATCTCTCTTCAGCTGACCGAGGGCAGTGATGATGGAGAACACTGATATTGATAATAAATAATAATGATTATTATTATTATTATTATTATTATTATTATTATTATTATTATTATTATTATTATTATTATTATTATTACTATTTTTCGGGGGGGGGTTCATTTTTTCATAAATACAATAAATACATAAATTAATGCAAATATAATTCTGTAACACTATCAGTGGCGGGATCAGGAACTTTTTAGGTGGAGGGGAGGGGGGGGGGGGCAGGCTTGTAAATATATCAATTATTTATTTATTTATTTATTTATTTATTTATTTTAAATATGCGCACGTTTCCCATTTCTAAAGAAGAAGAAAAAAAAGGGTTGGGTACCTGTCTTATAGGAAAGGGAAAAAAATTATGAGGGGAAAGGAAAAGTATAGCGGGGAAGGGACCAAATTAATCTTAAATTAAGGGGGCTCCAAATTGACCCGAAACTTAGGGACGCCACCTTTATCTTCATACTTATGGGCGCCAAATATTTTGTTTTATCATTTTTTTTTGTAAGCCACTGATACGAAAAGGAAACAAATATTGCTCCCCACCGCTCTCATGAAGTAGTTGAGTATACCGTATAGTCATGTACATTCTATGCTTAGGCATATTTATTATTAGGTCTATATAGGGCCTATTATCATTTTTGTCATACCTTCTTTGTTATTTTCCTTTCTTATCTTCCTTTTTTTTAATTAATGTTTTATAATTCCTTTCTTCTCTGCTTCTTTTTTTTATTTATTATTTTTTTTTTATCTATCTTCCTCCATTATTTTGCTCGCTTCTTTTGTTTCCCCCTCTCTTTTTCTCTCTCCATCACGTCCACGGCTTAGAGCTCTGCGCCCGCGCCATCCGTTGCGCATCACTTGCCTGAAAACAGAGATAGAGAAAGATGATTAGTTGAAAATATAAGTTAATTGCAAATATACAAATTACAAAGTCTACATTAAGAATTAGAATTAAAAACCCTTCCCCCCTTGCCATATTAAATCTCTTTTCTTGTATAGGCCTACACGTCTCAATCGAAGGGAAAAGAGAGAGAGAGAGACAGAAAAAGAGAAGAAGAAGAAAAAGGGAAAACAATTATGGAGGAAAAAAAGAGGGGGAAAAAACCGTGACATGTTGACAAGACATAAAGTTTATGAACAAAAGAAGAAATAAAAGAGATACTAGAAAGGGAGAAAAGAATATAATAACAAAAGAACAAGAAGAGAAAAAAAAAGCAGTGGAATAAAATAGTCATAATCCGACTGCTTGCCAAAATAATAACGGAAGAAGAAGAAGAAGAAAAAGGGGGGAAAATTATTGAGGAAAAAAAAGAGGGGAAAAAAGAAGGAAAAAAAAAGACCGTGAGAAGTTGACAAGACAATCATAAAGTCTAATGAACAAAAGAAGAAATAAATGAGATACTAGAAAGGCAGAAAAGAATATGGATCTAGATCTAATAACAAAAGAACAAGAAGAGAGAAAAAGAGTGGCAAAAATAGTCGTAATCTGACTGCTTAATGCCAAAATAATAACAACGGAAGAAGAAGAAGACGTGTTAAATGTTCTCCACTTCTGCGAGTGCAGCTAGCCGAAGCTACACAGACAGGCGTCTCACCCGCTGTTCACTGCCGCCAGCCCGCACGGCGGCGGTGATCCCAAACAAAATGGGACGAGACGGTAAAAACACGGGCAGAATTGCGTGCGTACTAACAGACCTAAAAATTCACTTTTTGGGCGGTTTTACTTCAAAATATGTTCGGTAGCAGCTTGCTAGTTCATATATCTCAACATTCCATATCAAATTGATGATAAAAACTGTGAAATATATCCATGCTCAACACAAGTAAGTATTTACGATCGATTCAATACCTCCTGGCTAACTCGGCCCACTTTTCCGGACTGGGCCGAGTTAGCCAGTGGGCCGAGTTAGCCAGGATCCGTGTATAGCATATCTCTAATGTATATCATGCATGCAGCGAGCGCGGAAGCCGCTCGTGCATTAATCAACGAGAATTGGAGCTCATATAGTCTCAACCTGGGCGGACATGGCCGCGCGAAATCCTGGAACTGATTTGGGTAAACAAATGCTCTTTTCTAATTTTCTTTAAGTGGTGTTTGTTTGGAAAGTATTCGATAATTGTAGATGATTGTATAAATGTATGGTTAATAAATTTATGTTTGTTATTACTTGATATATGCACCCCTACAAGAGGGTCTATCTTGTGAGCAACGATCGATTGCGCATCTCCTCGGCTCAGTGATGCACGTCACGTCCACGTCCCCGTCGGTTCAGCGAGAGGACAGGGGCTAGGCTAGGGGCAGGGCCGGGCACGGGTGTAGATTCTAACGTTAAGATGCGACTCGCACTCGCGGAAACTGAACTGACAATGATGATTGATGTGATGATTTCTGAACTGATGTCGTGAAAACGTGTCGTGATGACTGAGTGACACACATTGAAATAACAACACCATAAATATGCACTTGCTAAAATACAGACAGACACTGACAGCAAAGACCAAACTAACGTTAAAAGTCCTCATTTCGTCACGTTTTATTTACGAAGTATTTTATTGACACACATTGAATGTTCAAGTTTCAACACCATACCTATGGCTATGCACTTTGCGAAATTAATATTCAGATTCCCAGCTCTTTTTTTTTATCCCTCATTTTTGTATGAATGGCTATTTCGCCATTGTCATTGAATTGCATGCATGCAGTCAATTTCATGTCTTTTGAATGGGTGATCTCCTAACTTATGATGATGCCATATGATCATGATGTTATATAACCCGCTCATACTATGTCACTATGAGGTATTGACCTAGGCCTAGTTAGTAGTTAGTAGTAGTGAAAATGGGACTAAGGGTGGCAGGTTTTGCATCCGAGTCCGTTGATTTTTCCCCAAAGTTTTTTCTTCTTTTTGCAATAGATATCGACACTAAATTGAAGCCCTCCAAATTCTATGTAGTTATATTTATCAGAGAATAGGATTTCAATAACTATCATGAAAATAAAAAAGTACTCCCAATTTTTTTGCGATTGCGAAAAACCATATTGGAACGCATTTAGTCTTCACATTCAAATCTCGCCAAAGTACCGACATGGCTTTGCTGCTAGCATGTTATAACCTTGTTCGGTGGGTGATACGTGGGAATTATGTCGTCATAAATTTTCATTATGATCAATGTTTTTTCTATGTTCACAGATCTTTCCTGGGTTGACTCAACTCGAGTCAACAAACCAGCTGTATTCAAAAGGGCAAATGAGCTCGGGACAAGACGAGCAGTCAAGAAAAATTACCAGGTTAGTATCTTCCTTTTTTTAGTGTAAAATTCTCATTCAATATATCTGAACAAACCTGCCTTGGTCCTTTATGGCACAAAAAAAAGGCATTTGGATTTATTTTGAATCCCTCAAATTTTTACTCTAGGCCTAAATATACAATGTATTTAAAATTCATGAGAATTAAATAAAAATGAAAATGTTAGCTTTTGATAAACATTTATATCAATTGTTGTCGCTCTAGTCGATAAATCAATGTTAAATATAATTGGATATATATGACAATGTTGTTGGGATTCCTTGGCCCGAATTCACAAACGTGGTTTTGAAAACCATGGATTATTCAAATTTTGTGTAATTAATTACACATATTCAATGTTTCATTCCTGTTCTATGGTTTGAGCATAAAGGAGCCCACTTCTTTTTTAATGAGTATCCTATTAATTTCAATTAACTCTCTCCAAGCTGAATTATTTCTGAGGTTTCAGTAATGGCAATGTTCTATTGATAATTTCTTTGAATTCTGATTCATAAATTATATCATTAGTAATGAGGATTTTTCTTTTGATGTTACGAAAGTACATCAGCCATTTTTAGCTTCTCTCAAATAAAGATGTCAGAGAAAAACAATTTTTACGATTGTTGGATGAAATTGTACGAATGTGCAAAATTGCAATATTAGCGTTCTGATGGTTGATTTGTAACATAAACAAGGGACTTAACAATTTAGCAACAAAATAAATAGTTCTGTTTAGAGAAGTAAAGGGAAGTTCCTCTCATTGCATACAATTCTTTCCCTGTAGGTTGCCTGGTTGTTGAAGGCAGCAACATGCATTGATCTTACCACTCTATCTGGAGACGACACAATAACCAATGTTCAGAGGCTTTGCTTCAAAGCTAAAAACCCAGTGAGGAGGGACCTGCTAGAGGCTGTACAAATGCAACACAGAGGTACGGATTATTGTAACAAGTTTAGTTTAAAGTGACAGCGAACTGATCAACACTGCTATTAACTGTATGTTATAAATACATGTATACCTTATGAGATAACTATTAATAATACAGTGAATAAATTACCTTATAATTTTATTTATACAGGGAAACTGAATAGGTTTGAGGGCAAAAGTAATTGTTTTGCTACTTGGTAGTAATTTGATATGAATATTTTGAGTAGTGAATTTGAGTTTTGTCATTCAATTGGGTCTATATCATTAGACCACACTGCTCAGAATGTTGCATTATGGGTTAGGAATTGGGTCAGATTTGAGTAGTTGAGGACTTGAGATGGTGCTACACAAGGCTGCTGGTTCGTATTAGCTTTAAAACATGAGCAAAAAAATGGGATTCCATCAGTATTTAAACCCTAGAGCTCCTGATTGCTAAACAAGTGCTCTACCGACTGATCTATGGCAAGCCCATATGTATATGTCCGTCCAAGAACCCCTTAGCTTTCAATTCTTGAGTAATCATCAGTACTGGTGATCATAAGCTATAGAACCTGACATAAACCCGAAGGACAGAAATCAACTTGGGGATAAATGCGAGGGACCACGGTGAAGTGATGAGGCTATTAATATATATTTGAGCAAGGAGTGAAACTGATCAGAAATATGGAATATGAAAAAATAAGCAAAGAAAATGGGATCTATAGTGATAATTGGATTAATTTTATACACACTATACGTGTGGTGGTTGGAGCTATCTGTTTATATCATCTCAGTTGCATACTTACTCATTATAATATCAGTGGACTGTACAAAATCCTTTGAATACAACTGAATGCAGTAGATCAACTGGTAGCTTACTTTCTGAGCAGTGGGACAAATTGAATCATTATTCATACATTTTGTTTTTTTATTGTATGACAGGTTTAACGGTTGGAGCTGTGTGTGTGTATCCATCAAGGGTATCCGATGCTGTGAATGCGCTCAAGAAGGCAGGTGCTCCTCAAATTCCCGTAGCATCAGGTAAAACACAACTATATTTCAAATGTACTTTCTGATTTCATAACAAAACAAATCCATTTCAAATATACTTTCATATAAAATTGATTACTAAAAAAAATATGATATGTTATCAAAATTACTGTATAAAATCATATTGCCTGCAAATGTTATGGGTATATGATGAAGATTATTGTTATATATATATATATATATTCTATATATTTTGATATGTTTAATTCTTATACACATGAGTGTGCTTTTTACCTAGATCTCTAACTGTCACAACAACAATAATTTTTTTAATTTGTATTATGTGTTAGATACTTGTCCATAAAAATATCCTGTTCCATTGATGTATATTATCTATTGACTTGGCTCCGTATAAGTATTTATTATATTTTTAGATCCACAATATTAGTTTGAAAGTGAGTAACACAACAGTGAATAAATGCTTGATGCGTTATGATCGGTTATAGGACAACTACACCCACTAGAAAGCTACTATCTAGCCCAACACCTAACCCTAACCCTGGAGTAGTTATAATCAGATTTCTGGATTTGTTTGAACAGTTGCTACTGGTTTTCCTGCTGGTCAAACTCCTTTCAAGACAAGACTGGCTGAAATTCAGATGGCTGTTGAGGACGGCGCTAGGGAGATTGATATAGTCATTAACAGGGCATACGCTTTGGCTGGCGACTGGAAAGGTATGTCAATGGCAAATTTTGAAGAACAGTTCTGATTGGTTACTTGTCATTCTTTTAAGCAAAAAGCACTTGCAACAATAATCTTGATTGGCCTTTGCCCCTTTGCGAACGATTACTAACATTTGTGTTATGGATCCTTGATCATAAATGAGTGAAGATGGTGCACATGTCGTTTTTAGGCTAGTGTCTGATTTCAGGCCCTTTCAGTTCTCTCTTTCATGTATTTACATAATTTCATTCCCCCCCCCCCAAAAAAACCCAAAGTTCCTCTGGAATATGTGATGCGTCACGTCGAAATGAGAGACTAGTCGCGATTTTGAAATCCATTTTATTTGATATTATTGATCCCTGATTCATTGCCTTGAATTTGATATATAACCCGACTGTAAAAAGTAAATAAAAGTGGAGATATTAGCCTCTGAACACGAGGACAATTGTGCTCTTGGAAATCAAAATCAAGAGAAAAAACGTCTGCGAAGTTTGACTTCCGTTTGACTCCGCGCCAGAAAAATAAGAACATTTTGTCACCGTTGTACTCACCGTAATGCCCTACAACCACTTGTTACAAGGTGAAACGATTGACCAATGAGGAGGCTGCATTCAGGTATACAGAGAACAATACTCGTCCGTCACGCATGATCGAGGCAAGCGCAGCAAGCGGAAACAACGGCGATGTTGTCTAAATAACATTCAATCTTCTCAAAAAAAAGAGCTGAATTTGGTTATTTGTTTTATATCTTCGTCAAATAAATAAAAACGTCATGCTCTTTCTAATTGTTTAAGAAAAAGTCCGCTCTTTTAAAAAAGTGTTTACCAATCCTGGCGCTAAATTAGTATGAAACAAAACTATTTTAAAACCTTTTGGGGTTTTATTCCGATGTTTGCGTGCGTTCTTTGAATGTCAATCGCGTATACTCTTACTCATAATAAAGCGAGTCATTTTGATCTGAACTCTGTCGGAAATTTGAACATAATAATGTCTATAGACTAAATTATTCTTGTACAGGGGCTTATGCATTTTGTTTATATTCTTTGAAAAGTATAATGATAGCGATAAGCCTCAAAAATGTTTTAATAAATATTTGCGCCTCACGAATGTATTTAGAATGTCTCTGATCACGTTTTATGAGTGGCTAGGTTAGCTAAAGACAATGAAAATAACGTAAATGATTTGCTCGATCTCGTCTTTTTTTGATCAAACTTGTTACCAGTAATAAGAAGTATAATAATTTTTAGAAATGAATTATTTAAGAGTAAATCGTATTTTGTTTCGTCGTGTTTAGTAAAACGCTACTTTCTTAAACACGTTACTTGTAAAATAACTGCAGAAGACTTTAACCTAAATACTTGTATCAGAAGTATTATCACGTCACCTCTTTTGTATGCTCTATGTTTCCCTGATGGAACCAATTTGTTTATAGGAGGTTTAATTTTCCCATCAGAGACAACATATATCGCGGCCCCTAAAATAAAATGCTGAAATTAACATTCATTTGGATCCAGATAGCTAAGTCAAGCAATAAGTAGCTTTTCCCCATAAACCCCCCCCTCCCCCACCCGATTGTTAGATTTGACATTCGTTTGCGTGCTCCGCTATCCCGGATGAAACAGCTTTATTCACAGCAGGTTGTGGCATCGCACGCAAAATTTCTGAGTGCAGCTAAAGAGAGTTTAGTTCACTATTCGCTCACAAAAACGAAACAAAAAGCCAGTTGAAATCACACATCACATGACCGTGAACGTCCAATAAAACAAGCCATGCGTTGCTAAGGGCGGAGCTAAACGGAGAGGGGAAATGAGCGTGGACGTTCGTTTGTATGTCCGGGAAAAAAAATTATGACCGAAAAAAACACTCGCCGAAAAACTGCTTTTTACCACTTCCCCGTTATCATTTTCACTCATTTTTTAACAGACAGAATGAAGCATGGTAGAACCAGAAAATCAAAAAAAAATATTTCCTCAAAATTTTGAGTTTTTTATTAGTTTGTCGATTTACTCGGATCTTTGATCTGCGACTTCTCTCTCATTTCGAAAGAACGTAATCACATATCTCACCAATAATAGACATAGCTATATTTATCACAAGACATTGCTAAAAAGCATGTTTCACACTGTGGTATCAGATTTGTTTTGATAGATGATTGGGATGATCAAACTCCAAAAGTTTTGTTAGGTCAACATTGTTAAAATTGATACATGTATGCCCAGAAGTTATATCTCTTGGTCTACACAATGAAAGATTATTCATTGAACTTCTCTAAATTCTCTAAATTTTCATGTTTACTTAAAAGCATAAACAATACTTTTGAATTAAATTTGATTTGAACTAAATTAAATTGAATCGATTTGATTAAAAGGAATTGGATTAAACGGATTTGAATTGAAAGGAAAGGAATTGCATTTTCAATATAACTGAAACATACCACAACAGTCATCCATAACCATTGGTCTTGTTTTCTCCTTTACTTCTCCAGGTGTCTATGATGAAGTAAAAGCATTCCGTGAGGCGTGTGGTGAAGCACATCTCAAGACCATCCTCGCTACTGGTGAACTGGGATCCTTGGTCAACGTTTATAAAGCCAGCTTAGTCTGTATGATGGCAGGTTAGTTGTTCCATCTGGTTGATGACATTTGCATCGGTGACAGTAGCTCAATGGTCAATTCTTAACACTAATTGAATGGCTAAGTTCAGATCTGGACTAAACAATACCTAACTGTAATCCTACATGTAAGATGAAATAGACTGAAGCAGTTGTTGCCATGACATTTGTCAGTTCTCCTCATCATCTTGTTGTTTGGCAATATCAACATCACCATCATCATAACAATGATCATCATCATCGTCCTCGTCATCAAGACCATCATCATTATCATCTCTGTCACCATCATATTCTTTATTATCACCATCATCACCATCATCATCAACATCATCAACACCATCATCACCATCATCATCTTCATATTCATCATCATCACCATTATCATCATCGCCATCATCATCCCCTTCATCATCGCCATCACCACCATCATCATCATTATCATCACCATTATAATCATCTTCATCATCATCAACATCATCACCATCATCATCACCACCACCATATCATCATCATCAACACCATCCTGACCATAATTAATATCATCATCGTCATCATCATCGTCATTGTCATCATTATCATCATCACCATTATCATCATCATCAACATTGTGAACATCATCATCACCATCATCATCACCAGCACCATCACCATCATCATCTTCATCTTCATATTCATCATCATCACCATTATCATCATCACCATCGTCATCCCCTTCATCATCACCATCACCTCCATCATCATCATTATCATGACCATTATAATCATCTTCATCATCATTAACATCATCAACATCATCACCACCACCACCATATCATCATCATCAACACCATCCTGACCATAATCAATATCATCATCGTCATAATCATCATCATCATCATCATCATCGTTATCACTAACATTCTACAATGATTCATTTACTTATAGGTTCTGATTTCATCAAGACATCAACTGGAAAGGAAGGTGTCAATGCCATACTGCCTGTGGGTCTGGTCATGGTTAGGGCTATCAGAGATTACTATCATCGGACTGGATATAAGGTAAGTTCATTCCATGTAAGAAATATTTATCAAAAAAAAAAATCTTGAAAAAGATCTTTGAAAATTACCTTTGTAGAATGTTTGGCAGATTATAGAATCCTTGAAATTATATTTTTCATAGGAAATATACGGGACATGCTGAATAGAAAAGTGTTATAGCAGTGTCTTAACCCTATTCAGACTGGCATGTTCAAGAGGAGATTTTGACTGGGGGGGGGGTCAATTTGACCCCCCCCTGAGATCTCGGCCGCAGATGGTCCGCTCGCTGCGAAATTTTGCGCGAACGTCGCTGCACATGTAAAGGGTGTCGCTGATATGTTTTTTTTGAAAAAAAATTTCACGTATTTAATTTATGCTAATTTATGCATACTCATGTATGCAAATTAGATGCTTTTTTATGGAAATCGTTAATATTTCATTAATAAATATAGTTATGAAGCCCAAATTTTTTCTAAAAGTTGCTGAGTAGCAAAGACAACAGTATTGAATTGACAAATTCAGAAATTTCAAATTAATTCTTTTGTATTCTATTGTTTTATGAATTTCTTATGTATTCTATTGTTTTTATTTCTTATGTATTTCTTTGTTTTTGTAATTTTTTATGCTTGAGAAATGTATTTTGATCAATATAAAGACAAATTTAATCAATCAAAAGGCTCAGAAGGCACAATTATCAGTGTTATAAAGAAATTTAGAAAAAAGCAGTATTTTGTACACAAACGCATGCAAAATGACGATTTTCGTTCAATTTAGGCCTGACATGCGATTACGTAATGTTGCGTAACGCGACAACGGAGTATCCGATTTTTTCGAACTTGGTGTCAAAATTTGCGAGACACTTGAAAGAAAAAAGTCATAAAGCGCCGGGTTGCGATCCGCAGCGGTTGCGCGGCAGTCGCGGATTTCGTACAGGGGGGGGTCAAATTGACCCCCCCCCAGTCTGAATAGGGTTAAGCAATGGAACATGCTGTAAATGTCATTAGCAATGTTGTTAGTATTATTTGGGTTTTGAACCAGTAAAAGAATTTGAGTACATTTAACAGTTCACACTTAGTAAATTGTATTTACCTTGTTTGAAAACAAGCATCATAGTAAATGGAGATTTTACGACTATTTTTGCATCAAATTTTATATGATGGTGATGAGGTATACAGGTCACCATGTGGTTAGTCCTGAAAAGGACTGTGGAGAGAGTACAGGAAATAGAAGAGTTGGGTGAAGTAGGAATGGAAAAGTGAGATAGAGAGAAGAAATGAAACTCTGATTGAGTCCTCAAAAGAACTTTCAAAAGAACCAGTTAAGAAGGCTGATCAGTGTTAGTAGAAGAGGCTTGACCTTTTGGGCATCTTGACTGTCCGTCTTCAGGAGTGCAGTTCATAATGTGAGGATTTTATTTTCACTTTCAGGTTGGCTTCAAACCCGCAGGTGGGATCAGGACAGCGAAGGATTCCTGTACCTGGCTTTCTCTCATGAAAGAAGAACTAGGTAACGATTGGTTGACCCCTGACCTCTTCCGTATTGGTGCTAGCTCCCTCCTGGGTGATATCGAACGTCAGATCTACCACAACGTGACGGGACGCTATGCCGCCTCTAACGAACTTGCAATGGCATAAAGAGGCTCTATGTTCTGTACTTCTATGAATTGGTAATACAGTCCTCGGACCAAGCCAATTGCCTTGTTACGATGAAATCTCACTATAGACAAATTTGGTTTGGGTGATGTTTTGTCAGGGTGGCAGCCATTGCTGGGGGGCTTCCAATGTACTACGCATGCTCCTTGTGTGTGCATGTATGCGTAACCAAGGAAAATGTACAAACGGGCAGATATCCGCGCACATGGCGCATGCGTAGTACACTGGGTAACCCCCAGCTATATGGCGGGCACATAGAGGGCTCACTTCCGTGAAATGCCCAAATTCATATATAACAGGAGTGGTCTCTTTTACCGGTACTTATATTGTTAATGTGGTTCAATGGATATGTCACCACATTGTGAATGATATGGTGTAGGGTTCAAATCTCAGGCCACTACACCAATTTCCTAAGGCAAGACATTCATCTATACATGTCACACTGGACCCAGGTAAGTTTAATGGGTACCTGGTCAGGGGAAGAAATCATTGAATGCTCAAGCACCTTATATTGTAAAGGAAGGGTAATGATGATATTTGCTTTAAATTCTCAGGCAAAACTTGTATTATAAATTTGAATTTCAAATATTGTTATTATTGTATTATCAGAGACTTTTGAGTCCTGATTGATTTCTTCTTTATAACAGTACTGTGAGTATTGTTTCTTTGGGTCAATTCATCAAATTTCTTTTTTCTTCTTATTTTGTTTAGAATAACCAATTATTTCCTAAGCTTTGGCCATATTTTTTAGTGAAATAATTCCATAGATGGTAAAATGCATGGTATATTTTAGCCTGTAAAACAGAGACCATGTAATGGTTAGGACTCTGATTCCCTCAAAATTTGTAAGGTTTGTATTCATATGTCTAGTATAATCTCAAAATGTCTGCAATTTCGGGTTATATTTTTGGGGCCCTAACTCACAAAATTCCAGATGGTGTTGACGTAAAGAGTGGTTAATATGGCTTCTTTATAAGTATTTTTTTTTCCTTTCCTTCTTTTCTTTCTTTTTCCTGATGTTCTTGTGCTTGAAATTTTACTTGAAGACAGTTACTATTTTTACCTCTTATGCATGTAAATGTACCAATAGGCTCAAGAGTCAAGTATGTACACAAATGTTTATACAATGCATTGGTTCGACGTTCATATATTTATGTTAAATATAGAAATAAGTATTGAAATCCTGATAAATGTAGTGTCTTCCAACCAAAATCCATTAAAATGTTTTGATTTATTGGTCAAGATGATATCAATTGATTTACTTGAGTATAAAATTATTCATTTTATGGGTTGAAAACGTTTTATCTTATTTTCATTCAGTTTAATTCCCTACCAAATATTTAATCCAATCTCTGTCATGTCACCTTGTTATGAAGATTAACTTGTAACAACAAAAAAAGAGAAATTGTGATTTGTCCCAAAATATTGAAGTAGCTCATTAATTTCCTTAAACTTTTGGCATCCAACAACAAAGATAGTTATTAGTGATTTAAATTTTAACACATTATTTGAAAAACTACAAATTACTACATGCTTGTAAATTGTATGATGTGTTTTAAATTGATGATTGACCGACTCTTGTGGCGTATGTTATGATTGAAATCAATGCTAATTTGCAATTGATTGAATTCAATTACTAAGACAGGGCCCAGGGTTATATATTTTTATGAATTAGGATCATGTTCTATTGTAAAAAATTATTTCAGTACATCAATTTTGAGAAAATACTGATGAAGCCATTTACATGTACAGGTGAAATAAATGGTTTCTCAAACGAACTTAGATTTGTAGTATTATTCAGGAGTCTTTATCCACCACATCTATAACATCCCGGTTTTTTTTCTCTCTCTCTCTCTCTCTCTCCATGCGCGTATTCTGGGGGGGGCTTTCGTGGCCCTAGAGGTTCCCACCTTTAATACCTCAACTCCCTCTTTTGTGAAGGCGCGCAGTACTTTTAGGGTTGGTCGACCGAAAAAGAGGCAAGAATTAAGGAGAAAGGAGAGAAAAATGAGAGTAAAAAAAAAGGAGGGAAAAAGAGGGTGGAAGGAAGAAATAAAGCGGGAAGAGGGATGGAAAAAAAAAAAAAAAAATAGAGGAGAGAGAGAAGAAGGAAAGGGAAAAAAATGTGAGAGTGGGGGATAGGTGGGCTGCCCTTTTAAAAAAAAATGGGGGGGGCGCCAAATTGACACTTAAACTTAGGGCGCCAAATCGACCTTTAAATTAGGGTGGGCGCCAAATCGACCTAAATTAATTGTAGGGGGCCAAAATCGACAGAAAACTAAAGGGGCGCCAAATTGACTTAAACTTAGGGGCGCCAATCGACTCATGAATTTAAGGGCGCCATATCGGCAGTAAACATCATAGAGGGCGCCAAATACCTTAAACTAAATTATAGGGGCTCCAAATCGACCTTAATTTAGGGGGGGGCGCAAAATCGAACTTCAAATTTAGGGGGCGCCTAATCGACATAAACTATAGCGGGGGAGCCAAATTGAGCTTAAACGTAGGGGCGCCAAATGATACCGAAACTAAATGGGGGGCCAAATTGACCTGAAGCAGTGGTAAATTTTATAATTAAAAGGTAAAAAAATGAAGGGTCGCCGTCTATTGATATTAAAACTAATAGCGCCAATCGACCTTAATACTAGTAATGGGCGCCAAACTTGAAAAATATGGGATGGGAAGGTGTGCGCCCTAAAAAAAATTTAGGGGGTCGACCAAATCGACAGTTAAACTTAGCCAACGCCAAATAAACTTTGGTGGTGTCCGATATGATACCTTAAACTATAAGTCAGGGCTCCAAATTGAGCTATAAACAATATGGGCTGCCAAAATAAAGGTGGGACGCCAAATCGACCTTAAAACTTAGACTATATTGACTCTAATATCGACCTTAAAATTTAGGTAAGGCTGTGCCAATATCACAAATTTAAATTATTGAGCGGCGCCAAAATGAGCTCATAACATAATAGGGTGGTCGCCAAAATTACCCGAAACTTAGTGATGGGCGCCAAATCTACACACTTAAACTTAAGAGGGCTTAATCAAACCTTATATTTGGAGGTTCGCAAATCGATCTTTAAAAACTTAGATGAGCGCAAATCGAACCTTTAAATTTTAGAGGTAGGCGCCAAATTCGACTATAAACTTAGGGGCGTCCAAAATGATGTTCTAAATAAACGTAAGATCGCACCAAAGTTACATACAAATTGTAGGTGGGCTGCTCAATAAAAAATTGATCTGAATTCTTTAAGGTGCGTGCATAATGACTGAGACTTAAAGGTGCGCTTATAACTGAATTTAAGGTTATTTGTTGCCCAAATTCGATCTTTAATTAAAGGACGCCAGATTGAGCTCAAATGTAGGGGCGCTGAATTGACCTGAGACTTAGGGGTGCCAAATTTATCTTAAACTTAGTAGCTCCAACTATATCCTATTTACCTGAAACTAAGGGGCCCCAAAAACACACAAAAAAAAACAGAAGGGGCCTTTAAAATGGTCTCTATATATCTAGAAATGGCAAAATTTTAAAATTCCATGCCTCCTGGTTTGTATATACATAGGAAAATTTTCGCTCGCGCTACGCGCTCGCATTATCTTTTCCCATTGATTTATTACATTGTGTCGAGGAACGCGTAAAATGACCTGTTTTCTAATTATTCGAATGCATCGAAATTTCCGTTCCCTATTCGCACACGCCTATGTTTTTTCTCTTTTACCAGAATTTACATTATGGGATTCTAGCCGTCAAAACATTTAAATTGACTTGTTTTCACGTTACATCTTTTATTTATTTATTTCTTCTTTTTTTTAATTATTTTTTGTTTTGCTTTTCAAATTTATGTTCAACATATTAGCGGCGTCAAATTGAGCTTACACGTACGGGCGCCAAGATGACCTGAAACTTATGGGGGCGCTGAATTGAAGTTAAGGGGATGTCAAATCGATTTTAAAATTAGGGGCGCCAAATTGAGCTTACACTTATAGAGTGCCCAAATGATCTGAAACTAAGGGGCGCCGAAATTACCTGAAACTAAGAGGGCAACAAATCGGTTTTTAAAATATGGTCTTTATAAAGATAGAGCAAAATTTCAAAATTCTTGCCTCCGGATTTGTATATACATAGCAAAATTTTCGCTCGCGCTTCGCGCTCGCATCATTTTTTTCCCCCGATGAATTATTACATTTTGTTCCTGAGGAACGCATGAAATGTCCTGTTTTCTAATCATTTGCATACATCAAAACTTCCGTTCATGCTTCGCGCTCGCCTGTGTTTTTCCTCTTATCAAAATTTGCATTATGGGATTCTAACCATCAAAACATTTCAATTTATTTGATTTCACGTTACATTCATTTTTGCATTTCAAATTGACCTAAATCTTAGGGGGCGCCAAATTGAGCTTAAACGTAGGGGCGTCAAATTGACCTGAGACTTAGGGATGCCAAATTTATCTTAAACTTAGGGGTCCCAACTTTATTTTAAACTTAGGGAGGTGTGCCGAATTTACCTGAAACTAAAGGGCTACAACTTGGTATTTGAAATATGGTCTCTAAAATTTTTAATTCCTCCTGGTCTGTATTCTGTATATACATAGCAAAATTTTGGCTCGCGCTACGCGCTCGCATCATTTCTTTTCCCAATGAGTTATTACATTGTGTTCCTGAGGAACGCATGCAATGCCATGTTTTCACATCATTCAAAGACATCAAAATTCCGCTCTCGCCTGTGTTTTTCCTCTGACCATAATTTGCATTATAGGATACTAATCATCAAGACATTTACATTTATTTGAATACACGTTACATTTATTTTTGCATTTTCCCAGGGGCATCAAATCACCTAAATCGTACATGTATGGCGCCATTTCAAACATACATTTAGGGGGCGCCAAATGATTAGTTGGCGCCAAATTGAGCTTAAACCTAGGGGCGCCAAATTTATCTTAAACTTAGGGAGGAAAGCAGAAGGATAGATATGCAGCTAGATAGATAGATATTCATCTCTCTTTCATAATCATGTAAAATTACTGGGCTTTAAATTATGGAGGCCAAATTGATCCTAAACTTCAGGTCTCTATTACATAGAGCAAAATTTTCGATCGCGCTTCGCGCTCGCTTCATTTTCCAAAGAGTTATTACATTGTGTTCCTGAGGAATGCATAAAATGTCACGTTTTCAGAGATCATTCCGATACATCAAATTTCTGCTCGCGATTCACGCTCGCCGGCCTATTTTTTCTTTCTTGTAACCAGATTATGAGGATTCTGAACAACAAAACATCAATATACATTTGCTTGATTTCACATTACTTGATGGACAAATTTCTCATGATTTTATATGGCTTGCTTTCAAATCGTTTTGACAAATTACAGGTCCCGTTCATATGATATTCTGATGAAGAGCTAAACAAAATTGATACCCCTAATTGCTTAGAATGCTTTGTTTTCTGATCGTAAAGTAGAGGGGGGGAAAATCTGATCGCGCTTCGCACTCGTATCTAGAAATATTCGTATTTTCATCTATAGCGGTAATACCTTCTTTTCCATGAACTCGCCATTGGCAAGTATTAAAAAAAAAAAAAAAAAAAAAAAAAAAAAAAAAAAAAAAAAAAAAAAAAAAAAAAAAAAAAAAAAAAAAAAAAAAATCAAATAAATTATGATTCAAAATCATTCAACATACATTTAAGCCGTAGGCCTATGTTTCAAAATTTATTTAATTTCATCAATTTGTTTCTCAGATGAAAACTTTTATTCAGAGTGAATGCAAGATGGAGAGACAGAAGGAGAGATATAAAGAGAGAGAGAGAGAGAGAGACAGAGAGAGAGAGATCGAAAGAGGAGAGAGATAGAAAGAGATGAGAGAGACCGGAGAAGGTGGCATTGAAAGGGGAGCAGAGAGATGAATATGAAGTAGATATATATTTCACTCATCACAAATTCTTCTTTCAAACCCAATAATTGAAATAATTGAATTTAAATTTCATTTCTGAGCAATCTAAATTGATAAATATTTACAGGCACATTATAATATATTTGGGGACCAGAGTTGTTTGCAATCACATATATAGTTATAAAGAATCTTACATCTATAATGATATATCACATTCTTAAACATTTGCCCAAAGAGACAAAGGCTGAACAGAGACTGAATATACAATATATCGCTAGCAGGTGTAATGCTCTTTTAAGAATAAACAAGATTATGTCCAAATATAAATACACATATATAATAATGCGTATATTCATTAAAACACACTATTAAAAAAAGAGGTATTCATTCTTGTATCAAGTACAATGCGTGTACAATAATAATTATATACATGTACATGTGTATCTACCTAAATATTTTCAATATGATTGTTATGAGGATAAAAACATGATTTAAGTGTACCAGCACTTTGTAAGTATCCATATCATTCTCAAAATTCTTCATATCATGTTACTGTCACAAATGTACGAAATATACATGTGATAGAAGAAATACCTTTGTAATTCATAACTATAATAGAAAAAGTACTATCATTGCTCAATCTCTTGTTTGAATGTTTTACACTGAGGCTTATATTCACGCTTTTCATAGTTTGTGTGATACTAGCACTCCTGCATTTTCAAGGCTCATAATACATTTACTATCAATTTAATGTTGGACGCAAGTAAGAATAGTACACATTCATAAATATATTTTATATAATGCCTAAAGACGGTATAATGTGAATCACAACCGAACTATGCAACTATAATTTGGAAAGCAAAATGCAATGGGATGCAGATGTGGAATTTTAGAAGTGCATATTATCTGATTGAGTTGCCGTTTGCTAATGTAAATATATCAAATTACAGCGTAGCGAAATATAATAAAACGGCACCACAAATTGGTGGGCAGTCTTGCATGGTTGAGGCATATATGCATTTCTCTACATGAAAATGGAAAGAGCTAGCCAAAGTGAAGGAAATACGAATTAAAAGCAAAACAAACAAACTAAAGGACAAATTCCCTTTTTTTTTTCTTTTTTTCTTTTTTTTGGTGTGTATGTACAAAAGCTATAGTTTAACATTTGTTCGGGTTTTAACAATTCAACATAAGATAACATTTTAAAAATTTTTTAGAAACAACAAACACACATTTGTTTAACCATTCAACACTACGGGCAACAAAAAAAAAGTATACCCACGAAATAGTTCAGTCTTGGACAAAATAAGTGAAGATTTGTAATCACAGGCAATTGAGGTCGAGAAGGCGCCTTACGTAATGTAGTCGTAGTGCGTCGTAGTGTGATCATAGTTACTCTATTATGGTGTACGATGATCGCATCTACATCTGATCACCAATACGACTTGACTTCTTTTATATCCCCGACCAGTGACCGAGCAAGACATACTGCTATCGACTGCATAACCAGAAGGGCGCCACCAATACAACCCAACAAGATGGCGTTCGTCTTGAACCAGTCCGTCAGAGCCTGAGCACAGCCGATGGTATAAATGGTCTGGTACCATTCGTTTGGCGGTGTACCGAGGATACCGTAACCGCACTGGTAGTTGATCACGTTCGTATCGGTGCCGGGGAGGCAGCAGGAGTATGGGACGCTACACGCCGAGTGTGCGATGGATGAACAGTTGAAATACCTGCACGGTGCGACATTGAAGAAGAATATTGATGAGGTTTAGGCATATACTCTAGGGTGGTATCTCTCTTCGCGGGGACCACTTTGATACTACTTTGAAACTGTTTTGAGACAGTTTTTTAATATTGTCGCGGAGTCTCTGAGAAGTCTCCGCAACGGAATAATCGGAAACGTCTCTAATACTTTTTAATCCTTCGCGGAGACGTCTACGCGAAGTGAGGGTGCTATCTCACTTCGCGGAGACGTCTCCGCGACGGATAAAAAGTATTAGAGACGTCTCTGCGACAATTTATGAAAAAAAGTCTGAATTAGTCCCAAATCCGTCTCCGAAAATCAGGAGACGTCTCCGAAACGTCTCGGAGACGGATTTGGGACTACTTCAGATTTTTTTTTTTCATCAATTGTCGCGGAGACGTCTCCTGAATATCGGAGCCATATTTGGGACTACTTCAGATTAATTTTTTTATAGAAATTGTCGCGGAGACGTCTCGGAGACGTCTCCTGATTTTCGGAGACGGATTTGGGACTACTTCAGACTTTTTTTCATAAACTGTCGCGGAGACGTCTCCGCGAAGTGAGATAGCACCCTTAGATACCACCCTCAACATTCGAGCTATTTTAAATGCATGCCTCATTTCATTCAGCCGAGGAAAGGCTTTTTAAAATAAATTCTTAATTTTATTCAGCCCAGAATAGGCTTTGTTTGAAGAGGGTTTCAGCTGGTAAATTGCAAATTGAATTTGACCATGCTCCTTGCACTGAGCATGTAGGAAAGGATATTGGGACAGACACACCCAACCTGTAGAGAAGGAAAATACAGGACCTCTTTGCATGATTTGAGTCCTATTCTACACGAGTTTCAGTTTGAATTATTTCAACATATTTTACAAGGCAGAGAGAAGAACCTGTAATATTATGAAAGGGATTTCAGCTTCATGTCGATGATGCGTTGTAAGCAGCACCACCGGTGAGTTGATTCTCCTAATTATCTTGAAGTTAGCAAATTATTAAATAAATGAGCAAGTATACCATTGTGACAACAAACAAGTCATGTCATCGCTTAAACACTTACACTACTTATGCATGGTCAATTCAAAATTGACCTTGCACTGGGAACATCTTGTCTGTGGCAGTTTTCTCCCAATGGAAAGTCAATGCAGAAAGATTAAAATGCCCAGTCAAGGAGGCATGATTAAAAGGATCTAAAAATTCCACTAAATAAATTTAGAAATATCTTATAAAAGAATTATATTGCAATAATGCTATAGGTTATCTTGATTTATTTTAAGGTATGTTTAAAGCTGGTTGCATTAATTATTATTGAGAAGTTTCCTCAGCAACCAAGAGGGCGACAGGCAGCCAAATAGCCTGATGTTGGTTTGCAGCTATTTTGTCGCCTAAAGCACTCATGATACGATGTCAATACTTTAGTATTGACCTCGTGGACCAAACTGCCATATTTTGGGGAAAATTTTGCAACCTTGTCAATGTTGTTTTATCTAAGGTTTTTCTCCTTTTTGCAATCACTTTCTGCTCCAAAATTAGTAGTAGTGTATCATGTCTATGTCAATATAAGACACAGTGAATAAGTTTTGGAAAAATTTGAAATCAAAATCATGAAAAAAAAATTAAAACATTACTGAATTTTTTCCCTCTCCCGCCCAAAAACGTGAGGGGAAATTTTCAGAAAGTGGACTTTAAAAAATAAGTTTTCATCCAAGAAGTAAAAAAGAAAACTTGAAAACATCAGGGATAGTAAAAGGAACATCCAAACACTCAGTTATTGAAGAAAGATAAGTGAAAATGTGATTTTAAAAAGTGAAAAATTAAGTTTGTTTTCTGAAAGTTTTCTTACTGAGTCTTGTCATTAGTCCCAGATAGTTCAGTTGCTTGTGTGGCCTAAAGTGAGATGTGTACATGTATAAGTCAAGGTTTAAAACCATGATCAAGACGAGATCGGACAGTGAGGTTCAAGTGCATCTAATTTTACGAGATTTCCAACATTGATGTAGATAATGCGGTTCATTTATGAAATGTAAACCTTAAAGGGAGTTTCTTTGATGAGTGAGTTAGTTGTTCTTTAACAACGTCTTTGTGAAAAGCTTTAAGTTAAAGACCGTTGACGGAGTAAATACAACCTTACATCGATTGAATGCTAAGTAGGCGTATAACATAAATGCCCCAAAAATAAATTAAATTTTCATAACAGTATTCATAAAAAAATGATCGAACCTCAACCAGGCCATCCCTCCCAAATACTCGAAAAGTTACCCCTATTTTAATGGCGCGGTTGATGACGTCAAAGAAGTTTAAGGGAATGCTACTGCCAGGCATGATTGGGTTTCGCCTTTAGAAAACACGTTTGTATTGCTATGTCAGAACAATAGAATTCTAGCACACATGGGGTCATCCGCCGGTTATCCATGTTTTTGTCCTTTCAATTATCAGAATAAGACATGTTTACATAAAAAAAATATAGTATTCGGTTTTAAAACTATTATTGGGCTGAGTCATTCTCCTTCTCGGAAAATATAGAGAGGAAATCCTGACAGTTCTAAACATATATTCCTATAGGCATCCCCTGAAATTTTCATAATGTATCCAAAGTCAAAAAAATTATGGCTAGGGTCTTCACTGAAAAAAAAAGACAACCTTAATACTTACGCGTTCTTCTCCCAATCACTAGGTGAATAAACACCGCAACACTGAAGACCTTCTTGCATGTTATCCATTAGAAATTGACTGTCTGGGTCATCTATTGAAAGTAAAGTAAATAGAGCAGAAATATATAACTTTGAAGAAGCAACGAGAGGAATATAAGTAGGCCAATCAAGACAATAATCACCAATCTCAAAACAACTGTCACCACCACCACCACCACACTACTGTCGTTATCTCTTTAACGATCCTTCATCAGTAGGAGTATTATCGAAGTTATCACTATCACAACTGGGGGTGTACCACAAAGACTTACGATTGATTAAAAGTTACGATTGATTTTTTCTTGGAAGCCTCATCATGGACAGAATGGTCCAAAAGTTGATGATCTTAATCCTAACTTTAGCCCTAACCCTATTCTTAGTCATATCCAAATCCTAATATATGACTGTACCTGGTTTCCAAATGAGGCTACCAAGAAAAAATCAATCGTATCTTTTAATCAATCGCAAGTCTTTGTGGTACACCCCACTTGAGGTATAATCTTTCACCGTTTCACCATCATTAACATAGAAAATATTTTATATGATTAATCATAACTATCACTTAGCCCTCATCATAATCATCATTATCATCATTAACAATAAAATCATCAGTACCATCATCACCATCATTGTCATATTCATCAGAATCAGCCTACCGGTATTAGTCAATAATCTTCGTCATCCCCATCATTAGTACACAACCACCACCGTCACCAGCACACCACCAAATCACCACCACCACCACCACCACCAACAACAACAACAACAACAGCAACAACACGACCATGACCACGACTAACACTCAACACCACCACTGTCATCACCAACACCACCAACAACAACAGCACTATCACCAAAACGACTACCATTTATTATCACCACAACCACCACCACCACCGACCAACATCACCACCAAAATCACAAACATCAACACTACCACAAACACCACCAGCAGAAATACCACCACCATCACCACCACTGCAATCACCTTAATTCAACAAACATCACCACCACCAACACCATCACCATTTCTACAAGCACTTCGACCTCTAACACCAGGCGCGGATCCAAGAAAATCGAATTTAATGCATTTCGGGGGTCCAATTGTCTGGGGACAAAAGCGGCTCTATTATGTTTACGCATGGGCCCGGTACTTCCATTGTGTGACTCCGGTCTGCGTCCACTACTGAACACCACTACATCACACCACTTCCACAAAGTGACCACCACAACCACATCAGCCACCACACCACAAGCACCACCATCATTACCACCATCCATTACCCCTACAATATCCACTACCGTCACTCCTTACGTACCAAAGTAGTTCAGAAGAGTTTTCTCCACCCATGTATCGAGGAGCTTTGAGAAGCGATCTTGGTAGAAGTATACCAGTATACCAATGGTAATCTCAGCTAAGAAGATGAGGATGAGAATGATGACATAGAGCTTTAATAAACACGTGTTCTCTCTCAGCGACCCGATACACCCTAAGAAAGCGAGGATGAAGATACATCCACCTACTATGATGAAACCATACATAGGATCTAATTTAAGCCCAACCTGAAAATCAAAATCAGAGACATACAAATATTATTTATTAATGACATCAAAGTAACATGAATAATGGAATGCAGTCTAAAACAACATACAAAATGATTTGTATAATCATGGAATGTACGACGTAAATTATGTTATTGTTTTTTATTATAATGTTGGTGCGCTATAATTATGATCAACAATCAACGAGAATACCAGCTTATTAGGACACTGAAAGTCCTCCGTTATATCGAGGCCGCATTACATCAATTAAAACGCCAATATAAACTCTGCAACGACTCAAAATATTTTACTGTCTCGTGCTGCTCTTAATATTTTTAACACATTGGTGGTGTTGGTGATGACATTGTTTGTTTGTTTGGTCATAATCTTAATTGTTTGTATTTCCCCAAAACGCAAACTTATTTTAGTCCGAAGACTGAGTTTGTATGAGTTGCAAGTTTTTGTGCAAAGCTATTGTTCGATCCTTTTGTCCGATGTGAACTGATGCATCAGATAAAAGGATCGCACAATAGCTTCGCACCAACTTCCAACTCATAACTACTCATACAAACTCAGTCTTCGGACTAGAATACGAGCCACAGGATAATTTTAGAAATAAACAATTTCGTATGAAAATTTAGACCTACTTCTTCAGCTATGGCTTCAACACTGGATACACTCTTCGACACCAGACCCCATATTCCAAAGCCCATGATAGCACAACCGCACAACCAGAATATGATATTGAATGTGAAGATGGTGTATTTGATGCAGATATTGATACCGACGCCCTGAGGAGCCCGTCTCCCACGCCGGGGCGGCGGGGACTGGTGGTGAAGTTGCTGCTGGGAGCTGTGTGGTGGGTGAGGTTGTGTCTTCTTTCCCGGCATTTTGTCTTTTGCCTGAGATTTTTTTTTAAACCTTTTGGTTTGATCAGAAGCTCTAAAAGTGTAAGACAGAGAGACACAAATGGTGATAGTTACATTAAAAAAATATTTGAACAAAAAGGGAATCTGAACAGAAATATGATATGAAAATGAGCAAAGAAAAATGCATTAGGATTCCAACCTGAGACCGCCTGATTGATATGCAAGATTAGTGCTCTACCTACTGAGCGATGACAAACCCTATGTCGATTTTCGTCCCAGAAAACCATTGACTGTTAAAGCGGTCAGAAGCTATGATTGCCTCTTCTCTTTACTGTCTCACTTCTATACAGGGCGTCCCGAAAAGAACTATACACTTTTGAAATGGCTGCCAAATGAAAAATATTTGATTTTAGGTAATGAAATTTACACTGTGAAGGAAGTCACTATCCCAACTTCATATGACACCAAAAAGTCCGAAAATAAGTCATGCATGAATGAGCAGCGTTCACTTTTGTAAAGGGTATGGAAATTAGGGTGCGCAGGAATTGCCCTACCAATTTGTATGAGGAAGTCATTTGGAGGACCATTCTTGGTCACGTGTGTGACCGAAATTATGCAAAATCTTGACTTTAATTGGCTATAACTCTAACAATTTTAAAGATATACTGATGTAATGTTTATATCATGCTAATATTTTGTTGGCTATCATTTGGAAATATTTTTTGATATTTACAATATGCATGTTCAAGGTTAGAGGTCAAAAGAAGTGGGTCACGTGTGTGACTTCACAGAACGGCATGATTTTGAAAGTTCAAATTCATTTTGAAATTCCTGTGAGTTTTAAAATGATGAAATGTTCTTATTGCTGTTAGATATGCATTATGGACCTGTTAACCAAAAATACCACTGGATAGGAGTCATCTCTGGAATTTCTTTTTTTATATTATTTTATATCGTGATGTCGGGTCACGTGTGTGACATTTTAGTGGGTCACGTGTGTGACCTATGGCAAATTGTACAGAAAAATGAATATATTATGTATTATGCAATAAATGAACATTTTGAGAATTACTATATCCGCTGTGGTAAAACTTTTATGAACTCAACCCTAGTCAGTCAATGGGCTGTTTTGGTAGCTGTCAAGACTGGGGAGGGGCGAGGGGGAGGGGGCCATGATGCCCCCTATAAGATCTCGCTGTTGATCGCGCGAGCGCGCCGAAATTTGCACGATGGTAGTGTGTTGATGTAAACTACAAGAAAGCACTGTTAATCTTCCCATAATAAATAATAATTTTATTTTATATGAATTAATTATGCTAATTCACGCATTGCATGAAGTCATAATTTTGTTTCTAATTGACAAACTACAGCTTCTGGAATGCTAATTTTGTGTTTGCATAATCTTTATAGGATTCCTAACAATTGTACTTAGAAAAAAATTTGATATCGAACTAAATTCCTTGTGTATTTCATTGTTTTATGAATTTCTTATGTATTTCCTTGTTTTTTCGACCTTTGTTTTGTTTATTTGTTTGTTATTTTTGTTGTTTGTTGTTGTTGTTGTTTTTTTTTTGCAAATATATTGCAGAACCATTTTGGAGCACAATAACGCTAGAGTAAATTAATTCAGCCAATGAAAGTGAAAATAATCAGACCTTTCCATGTATACCGCCTCTCCCATACTCATCATGTGCATAGATAGGACACAGAATAATAAGATGAAATTTAGCTCACAAATATTGTAGTCTTGACTATTGAGTAAAAATCTAATAATTTAATTTATTTAGCCTAGTGTCATGGATTCTAATTATTTAGTAGCATATGCAATGGTGTTCCTGGATAGCCCATTAAATGCTACATTGTTTGGTCACAAATCAATTATATACGCTATAGGATGAAATTACTCAAGAGACGATAACCTCATCAAAACGGGAATGGGCGTATCCTAACTGCAAAGTACGAGGCATAAACTTTTTGTTGTTATTATCATACTTTCTACTCACTGCAAAGTGTATTCATAAATATTGAAATTTTGGGGTCTTTTTTACCCCCCGCTCGCGTGATAAGATGCGAATTGATACAATGTATTCTGTCTATGATTTGACTATTTACCGTTGCAAAATATTTAATTATCCTATCTAGTCTTGTGAAAAAAGAGGAATTTGGTATTTATTTCCATTATTTCCTATCATCGAATAATATTTAAACAACACGATATATTTTTTTATATGTGAAAGGATATTTTCAATGCATTGATGTGAAACTAGAAGCTCGGTAGAACTATTTTAATTTCAACTATATGTAATATCGACACAAAACTGCTTATATATCGCAAATATAAAAGATAACAATGAGCAGGTTCCGCAAGTTATACCTATTTCACAGTTATGCTAACGACTAGTGTTAAAAATAAATTGAATTAATTTTAATTATAACATCAGTACATATTTATGTCCAGTGTTATTTTTCATTTTCATTCCATTGTATTACTATTTTGTATGCAACTTATAAAAAACAGAATTAGAGCTTATATGACAATCGTCTACAAAATTCTCAAAAAAATCACAAATGCAACTGATAGTGGTTCACTTGGAAAGAGTCATAAACAATATATCTCTCTATAATTTATAGACAAATTACTGGCCAGTGGAATTTAAGATATTAGCATAAAAGTGTTCAGGAGATTAACTCCATATTTAACTTTCGTTACTCTCCAAAAGGTTTCGATCTTTCGATGTTTAAGTATAGCAAAGGCGCGAATAGCCTGGTATCTCCTGGGTTTTTAAAGGACTTTACTAGATCAGCAATCAGTTATGGATTCCACTAGCAAAACATGTAACTGTGTTCACCGTACAAGATGTGTGATTGTGACCAATTTCAAAGATTTAATTTATACATCATACTAAATTAATAAGCTAATTCCAATGGCTTTCATAATTTTGTCACGTATGCTAAAGGCACACAAATAGAGATGTATTAAGTCTATTGTAGGAATAATAGATTGTGTCACATTCAATAAATTTTAGATCTATGTAAGGTTTTTTTGAACAGAGACGTGTGGCCGGCGTTAAACGTGTTCGTGTTTTTGGAGATCACGTGCTTGTGCCACAGCCTTATTATTGCAATTAACCTGTTCATTTAGGTTAGAATTCATAATGCTTTAATGAGGAAAGGAGTGCAATATCCCAAATAGCCCATTTAAGTTTTTTCGGAGCAACAGTATCAAAATATCCTTAAGTAGGAAAGAGAATGCAACGGAGTTTGACTAACAAGGTATGCAGGAGAAACATTTCAACCATAGAAAATTCTATAGGATATTATCAAAAGATTCAGGAAGCAAGAAATTCTGGAGCTTTAAGTGACAATAAAAGATCGGATGAATCCAGATAAGAAGGTAGTAACGCAAAATGACATAGTGACAAGTCAATAAATGGCAAGTGAGGCGATCTCTATATCACATAATCATGGTATTTTTCATCTCTCTATGCTGTTTCACTTCTCTTATCTATTCTCTATTATATTTCCAGTTAGACAATATTGTGTACATCTTAAACTATAAAATTATATGCAATAATTCAGGTTGGAGCTTCTGTAAACAAAATTTTAATACGATTAAAAGAGATGGTATATGCAATCAACCAAACAGAATATAATCATTCATTCTAGGATACCATTTCATAGAGTATTTACAACAATATTTAGTAAACATAAACATCATATAATTGTTAAATGGATGCAGACGTGTCAAAAAACATTACAAATAGGGAAAAAACTTTTATATTTTATGCACAAATACTACAAAGAGGCGTTCATTTCTTCAAAAAGACTCGTCGACATAGGAGCTTTAATTATAGAAATATACTGGTGAATTCTGAGTATATGAATTGTATGTTAGAGTGGTGGGATATTGATATAGATAGAAATCAGATAAATTTGTAGAATTGGGATTATGATTTCATGCATGAGTGCACTACAATAAAATATGTAAAATTTCTATGATATAGCATTGTAGTGCTTCATTCCAAAAGTTGTCTTTCTTTATATGGATAGTGATGTATGTTAAGTCGTGTATTAGTATTTCATGGAGAATTGGCGAGAGTTGTGCTGAACAAGTGAGATGCATAGTGTTTATTGAGAATTTAATTGATCACCCTATATTGTTATTAGATCTGTCTGTTATAATTTGATTCTTTTGTGGAGATTATGTCGTCTGGTATTACATTATCCAACATTATTACGGAACAAACATGCAAACTGCCTTTCACAAGTATCTCTCGATTTTTTTCTTCAACAACCACAGATCTGATGGCAGTCAACTTAGAAGTGAGTGAGTGACGGAGGCTAGACAGGTCAACATATAAGTCATTGAACGTGTACAAACACTTTGTTGTATGTTCAATTTTGCGGAGTATCAGATGTGTTATATAATTATTACATGCCACTATTCTATCTGTATTGGATTTAGGCACAGGAATGGATGAAACAAGTGTAAAATCGAAAGAACAAATTCAAACTGAAAATAAAGACTACATGTTAATATTCACAAGTTGTGTTACACTGTACCATATTCCTTTACAAAACAGGCCCGTAACTAGGATTTTTACGGGGGGTTCGAAATCTGAAAAAGTGGACCTTTTCAAGAATTTTTTTTCGGAGGCGCGAAGCGCGAGCCGAAAATTTTGAATTAAACTTGGAGTAAACTATAGACTCTATTTAGTATCCGCAAGCACGAAGCTCAAAACTAGGGTTAATTGTGCATTATAGACCCTACTTATAGTATCCGCGAGGGCGCAAAGCGCGAGCTGAAAATTTTAGGAATCTTAATGGCTTTTATTTTGTATTGTTTATTTTAGTAATGAATATAAAGGAATGCGAGCGCGAAGTGCGAGCCCAAAATTTTGAGGACAAAATTGGAGTTAATTGTGCAATATAGAGCATATTTAGTATCCGCGAGCTGAAAGCTTTGACCTAAAA
>CALNVZ010003433.1:44425058-44458071 GCA_940671915.1 Paracentrotus lividus
AAAAAAAAAAAAAAAAAAAAAAAAAAAAAAAAAAAAAAAAAACATAACTTGCATAGGCCTATAAATTGAAATTATTGCAGGAAAATGGGAGCAATCGTTATGAGGGATGAAGGACCCCCCCAAAACAAAAATAAATAAATAAATAAATAAATAAATAAAATAATAAAAATATTTATATTGAATAATGAAAGACAGGCGCGGATCCGGGGAGGGGGCGAGCGGGCCTGCGACCTGACACCCAAAATTTAGGAAAAAAGTGCCTAAAATTGGGAACGATTGGCCTCTGGGTCCCCTTCCCCTACCCCTCTCGTTAAATAAAAACAAAAAGACATGATGGTGACCCCGCCCCAGTGAACGACTTACCGCCTATCTATGGGTGATACCTAATGTGGTGTACCAAATTCTAAAATACAAATTTTGCCAGCTCAGCGCCCCCCCCCCCCTCATGGATCCTGATCCGAAACTGAATATTATAATATTCTGTAAATATTCATCATTGTAAAATCATATTTTCGGGGGAAAAAAGATTACCTTGTGGAAATTGATGTCAACAATGTTTCTAGGATCTAGGACACAATTAGGAGGTCAATTATGGGGTCAATGCATTTGCCCTATATAATCTTATCTCTATGCCAATTATCGTCTGAAACTAGAATGATAAATCATCACCCCTCTGCTACCCATATCTCACATCAACAACGTACATCTATTAAAATAAACAGAAATAATTTGTGAAATTATACTTGAAATTGTAAAACCTTTATAATGAAAAATTATTGACAAAACTGTACTTTTTGGCTACCCAAAAATGAAATACAAGAGGTTCTTTATGAATTCATATTTGTTTAATTTGCATCGTTTGTCTTAAATTTATTGATTTTCAGAGGGAGGGCTATAATTATATGTAATATCAATTCCCCTTTGTGAAATTAACCAATGAAATGACATCATTGGCGTTTGAACGCACCATGGCACGCGTATACGCATATTTTAAGCGTTAATTACGCGCAAACAATAACAGATCGAATGCGAAATTGACATTTCCTCCAAAGCCGACTGCGTGTATGCGCCTATTGTGATGCGTGTACATTACATGCGTATTATACACTAATTGAAGTGCCAGCATGGTAAATTACATCAGCTGATTTAGTAAACAAACCAGAAATGAAAACCCCAGAAAGTGAACTTGCAAAGCTGCCCATGGCTGAAGAAGCAAATGGTGACCAAGGAAACTGCGAAGGTAAGAACAAAAAAGTAAAAGTTAGGTTAGATGATTTTTAAAGTTTAATTTTGTCTCTAACAATTTTCCGCCAGGCCAGGGCAGGGCCAGGGCCAGGCAGTGGAAATTGCAACAACGTGGAAAAGTAGGCGAAACCAGTCATTACCCCCCCCCCCTTCATTAAACTCCGAAACTAAGTTAGAATTAAACTAAGCAAAGGCCGGAGTGCAGGACCCAATGCAAAGTTACTAATATATTACACCTAATGTTCTCCAACAACACTGGAGGAAAAAGAGGAAAAATTATCAAATGTTGCATGCCTGAGCAAGTGTGACCGATTGTGTCTGACTGTTCCTGAGACTGTGACTGTGTGATTGTTGAGACGAGTAGAGAGTGAGACTGATTTCTTGATTTGGCTCTGCTCTGAACAGACACCTGTTTTGGAGTGGTTCTATTCACTGGAAATTGAAAAGGATTGTCTAAGTAAAGTTCAGTTAGCAGTTGGGAATTAGAATTAGATCTAAGATCTAAGTTAATCTAACGTTAGATCTATAAAATTAAAAAGACATTTCTTATTTTCTTCAAGTCAACGTAGGATTGGGGGGGGGGGTCCTGACACAAAAATGAAGCCTGGTTTTTTTGGTTTCAGGATTAAGCAAAGAAATATATGCTGAATACTTTCTATCATCATCAATATTTGTTCTCCACAATATTTTCTACATTTGAGCTAAAAAACTACAAAGACATTGCTTGTAAACCCTTTCAAATAATGGCTGGTTAAAATTGAGTGTCCGGACACCCACCCCGTCCGGACACCCAATAACTGGGTATAGACCTACTTAGAAGTTGGTCTGGAAAGGTCCAGTTTGGTTAGGTGCAATTAACATTAGATTCTAGATCTAGCGTTAGTTTTTAGATCTATCTAGACTTCTAGATCTAACGTTAGTCTAGTCTAGATCTAGATCTAAGTGTGGCCAATTGCAAGGGGCTGTGAGAAGGTGGATCAATGATGGGTCTTTATATAAACTTTCTGACATCCAGTTCCATCCTAAATTTTAGTGTTTTGATCACCAGATTCTAGAATCTAACGTTAGACCTGGTTAGGATTAACATGGTTAGATTTAGGTTAGGGGGGATAGGTTGTAGAAACATTGACATTGATTAGATTCCTAACATAGAAATTTATGAAAAATGGCCAGCAACAACTAAAAGTTGAAGCAGATTTCAACCAACCAGCCCCCACATCAAAGCACCACTGATGTCTATAGTTAGGGTAGATTTAAACTTGAACTTTGTGATTCAAGTCTGACCAGGCCAAGGGTCCAAATATATCAAAGATCTATGCCAAGTCCAAAGGGTTTCATCTTTAACAAAATGAAAGCGGGATAGTCTATAATCCATTCCAATCAAGAATTTAATGAAATGTAAATACAGACTTTTATTAATATTTTCAATAAATCGTTAGAAAATTATCTCAATGTGCCTCCCACCACACTATCCAAATATATTTCTATCTTAATCTAAATCTCTTGCATAAGTGAGCGCTGAATCTAGCAATGCTCTGTTCCAAATAGTGATAAAGTCCAAAGAGGAGGGTCAACATTTATGTGTGAGGGTAGAGTGTAACTTCAAGACCTAGTTTTGTCTAGATGAAGTCTTTTAATCTCTTCTTCTTCCTCTAACAGTTGATGCAAACGTGGAAACGGATATTCCTCATCAGAGCTGGCAACTAGCCATTGAACAGGATCAAACAGACCCCCAGGGGAACCCTCAACCTACCTTAGTAGCGTACCCAAGCTCTCAGGCCCAGAGGCAAGCTGTCCACCCTATATCGCTGGATCGCTGGTAAGACCCAAAGGTTATCTTACTGACAAACTCAGTATAGTAAAACAGGACGACCTGTCTCTGAAACTATGGTAGAATGCGATGAATTATTAACAAAGAGAGCAAAAGAAATTGTTTTTGAACTACAACAATTTAAAGAAGATAATCATTTAAAATTTTGAACTCGGCAACGCCAAAAAATTGCTATTCTAATGGGTAAATTGGCAATTTTTCCACAGAGACTCTATTTTGTATTTTATCTATTAAGTATCAATGAATAATAGATTTTTTGAAAGGTTCCAAAAGTAAAACAAATATATATCATTTGTGCCAATTCAAAAAAATTAGAATGCGTTCACATCTTCATCGGATTGCATAGAGAAAGAACCATTTCTATTAAAATTGTATGTAAAAAGCATCTCGTGTGGTTTTGAGTAGAGATTTTTTTTTTTTGTGTGTGTGTGTGTAATTAAATAGGTGCATGGATTTCAGGGAGTTCAAAGAATACCTAGAGTGCATTCATCGGATTGCATAGAGAAAGAACTATTTCTATGAATTAAAATAATACAAAAAGCATTCAATGTGGTTTTCATTTTAGATGAATTTCTATCTTGTGTATAATAAAATAGGAGCATGCATTTTTGTTTTAAGGGAGTTTGAAGAATACATAGAGTGTGTTCATATCTTCATCGGATTGCATAGAGAAAGAACTGCTTCTTTTATTTTAAAAAAATTTACAAAAAAAAATCATGCTTTCAGGATGAGCCTTTTTCAGATGTATTATTAGGGGGAAAAAGACGTTTGATTAAATGAATAAAGGACATTTACTATTTATATTACAATGCTGTATTCGCTGTTAGATTCGCACGATTTTTTTATTTCTATTTTTTTGCGCTGAGTGGTCTCAAAACACATTCTATGATTCTTAAATTCATGCAGCATGTTCATAAGCACACAATGGAACCCAAATTGCCAATATATACTCGGGTTTCAAATTCACGCATGCCAGTCTTTGCGCAAATCCGCAAAAAAAAAAACCCAACTTTTCCACGAGTAAAATAGTCTGATATTTTTCTTCTAAAAAGTTCACATTATAAAAACTATGAAAGCAATTTTAATTGCCATAACTCTTACATTTCTCCATTGTAAACTATAAACTTTGTGTTGGTTATTGACTTCTGTAGCCTTAAGCAGCCTATCGCAAATCAACAGAGTTGTGCTCCATCCGGTAACATTTGGCACACCACCCCCCTGCCCCCCGGACCCCAGGTCATCCCACAGATGCCGACTTTCCTCAACTGTAACAACAATGCATCGAGGGGTGTCTCTCTAGCCCCCAACGGGCTGGAGTGCTCCCATATTTCGCGCCCCTCGGTTGGCCTCGTGCAACAGGTAGTGGAATGCTTCAAACAGAGCGCCAAGAAGGAAATGCTGCCCTCTGAAGTCTACGTGGAGATGGAGTAAGTACATGCGTAATGAACTTAAAGAAGTTACAAGAGAGACAGATAGGGAGGAGGGGGAATGATAACAAGAAATCTTAGAGCATTTAACAGATACAAACATACATAAAGAGGGAACAGTGAACATTTGAATACCATATAACAAATTTATACTTATATTTACAAGTTATAGTACTGATTTTTAAAAAAAAAAACAGTCCAGTGTAAATTGTTTTATGTCTCTAGAATCTAGAGTTAGAGAGTGTCATTTTTGACATTATATCATGAACCCAGTACAGATTCGAAATCAATGTTTAGGCCCTAAGACATTTTGTGTTCTTTCTCCTGTCTAGGAACGTATTCCCTTACTACAAGCATATTGTAGGACAGAAGAGAAAGAGTTGGATGGTAAGTTTAAATTTGATTCATGTTTTTGTTTTGCTTGCAGTATGTCTAGAGTAATTCTGAGAGATCATTTAATTGACAATAGGGAGGCTCTTAACATTACAAGGCTTCCATTGTACCTAGAAAACCTGGAAATCAGTGAAAACTCAGGGAATTTACGAAAAAGTCTCAAAATTTAGTGAATTTGATAAGTTGTCAGTCCGTTGTTTGCCGGTATGCAACAAAATGGGTTGAAATATTTATCTTAGAGTTTTGGAAATTCATCACAGAAAATTCAAGGATTTTTGTTATCCTTAACCCTGCACTAAGTCTTATGTCTTGTTGGTGCATGTCTCTGCAAAATTTCTATCAAAAACATTTAAATCTTAGAGAAGGGGCTTAGAAAAGATTACGAGACTTCTATATTTACTGAAAAGCGTATATATCTGTTCCTGTTGATTCTCTAGAGCTCTGTGCGCCATGCCCTCACAACACCACGCTTCAAGTCGCGCAAGATAAGCCGTGATGAAAAAGAAATCCCAAAGCGAGGCTGTCTCTGGTCTTTGAACGAGGACTTTGATGAAAATGCTCCAATTAATAAGACCCCTCGACGTCAACGAACACCGAACCCCTTGAAAGTTACTCGTCGCAAGCAACGCTTTCTTGGAAACACCCGCAATGATTACACACCACCGCTCTACCACATGAACAGAAACAACGCAACATTTTTCCAGCCACAGCAGCATGTTGCACAGAGATATCCTTACATCGAGATCCCTGACTCGGCTCCGATGCAAGCTACGTTTTCTCCAGGGCCGACGGGACCTATGCATGCAGGAGGTAACATGTACTACCAGCCCTATCGAGCTCCGACTGTCGGTTATGTAATTGCTGGTCAGAAGATGGCGATGCCCCAACAGGCAATGCAGCCTGTTAATATGGGACAGTGGAATGTTTCTGGATTCTCGGCTTGCAATCAACAACAGTACATGCCTAACAATGCAGGTAACTTGTTAATGTTAACCTTTTTTTTAGAAAATCTTATTTTTAAAAAAATTGTATAAAAAATTAAGAGTCTTATTGAGCACATTGCTTAAAGTGAATGTTTCATGTTGCAAAAAGTAGAAGTAGATATAAGCCTTCATTATTTTCATCATTAGTAAATTCACCTCATGCTTTTCTAAAAATTTGGTATTAAAATGTTATGTAGCCCAATTTCATTCATGTAATTTATGTTACATACAAAAGAAAAAGGATCAGTATTGTTGGTTAATTTTGATTTAAATTCTATTTATATTGCAGCTTTTTATGGAGGGAACAACGCCATGATGCACAACAACCAAAGTAATAACCAAGGTATGATTTTTTCCCTCAAATATATTGAAATTAAAAAACTACAATTGATTTAAAAAAAAATCAAAACAACATATTCAGATAGAGAAATTGTACAAGACATTCTGATGTAGGTGCCTAGTGTTGTAAGCAGTTTCTAAATCATTCTTTTGGGAAAACTTTTTCAAAACAATTCTGTATTTATGTATGTATCCTTCAAAATACAAATAAATTTACCTAAATGAATGTATTTGGGGATATCCCTATTTGTTTAAGCTAAACAAGTTGGTGCAATGTAGTGGAAGCTGCCCTGCCGACTGTACTTTTAAAGGTTCTGAAGGATAATCACATACGGTAGGAGCTCTTTAATGCTGATCACTTAAAATAGGATCTGTAGTTTAAGTAAATTCTCAACTAAACTTACCTCTTGTCTCTTAACTTTGTAGGTATGCAGCAAGCGTTTGGCCCAGCAGTGATGCCCACCATGGTACAGACCAATCAGAATAATAATGCTACTGCATCAGGTATACCTGAACAGCAACAGGCTCCACAACCAAGGCCCACACCAGTATCCATTCAAACTGCAGAGCATACTATCGAAAATTCAGACTTGGGCACAACTGACATCACGATGTGTGATGTGATACAAACTGATGGAGACATGACGGAAGAGAACCAAGGTAAAAGAAAAAAAAATCTTTGGTCAAATTAACCCGTTGTACAATAATAACCTCCTGTCAAGAATCTTTACTAGTCCTGTTTTCTGATTGCTTGAAAGAGCAGCCTTGGAACCTGTAACACAAAGACTTACGATTGATTAAAAGTTACGATTGATTTTTTCTTGGTAGCCTCATTTGGAAACCAGGTACAGTCAAAGACTAGGATTTGGATATGATTAAGCGTAGGGTTAGGGCTAGAGTTAGGATTAAGATCATCAACTTTGGAGCATCCTGTCCATGATGAGGCTACCAAGAAAAAAACAATCGTAATTTTTTTGTTTTGCTAGACCATTGGTCTAACATCTTAACTATGCCCACTAAGCCAGTCAATGGTAATTTTCTATTGCAACTTCTGCAGTCAATATATCTATGCTATACTCCTATAGTGACTTGATCCTTGCTTATACTGGGGATGTACTGTAAAATTTTGGTACATTTATATGATGATGATCCACAGCATTTATATTGCACCATATTTCTGTTGAAAACGTTGAAAGGCGCAGGCTCATCCAATTAAGTTACTACAAATCTGCTGAAATAGTGAGTTTTGAGGCATGATTTGAAGTGCTCGATGCTGTCAATTTCACATAGGGAAGAAGGTATGGAGTTCAAACAGGAGTTTGAAGCAAAGTGTATTAAAACAATAAGTTAATTTGTTGAGATCGATTTGTCATACCACGTGACTTATTTTTACCAGGGTGTTCAGAATACAATCAGGGGAACCCTAAGGCATATTTGAGGAATGTTAAAGACTCTAAGTATATTTATTGGATATTAATTTTGTTCTTATTCTGCAGTTGAAGAATTCCCAAACCAACAAAGTGAAAGCCAAGTCCACGATGACATCAAGAAAGAACTGAGGAGCCTAGTCTATGAATCACTTGACCTTTGTAACTCACAAAGTCAAAGGTCAAACCCAGATTGTGAGGTCGATACCACCTCTACCCAGACGATGCAACAGGTCAGTTTACAGGTTCTCATGAAAATGATGAATTGGTAAATTGCCATTTGGTCCAACCCCATTTTGACTAATGCCCGTTTGGTCTTATCCCACATGGTCTAATTCCATTTTGTCCACAACCAGTTGTCTAATGACCTTTTGGTCTAATTGCTACTTTGCCTATTTACCAATTTGGATATAATTCCCATTTCGTCTAATGTCAATTTTGTCTGATGTCTACTTGGTCTATATAACACCACTTGGTCAATTCCTAAGACAAACTGGTAATAGACAAGTTATTCATTTGGGCATTAGACAAAAATGCAATCAGACCAAGTGAGAATTAGACCAGCTATGTATTAGACCAAAATATTGGTAGACCAAATGGGTTTAGCCCATGTGGTATTAGGCAATCTGAGAATTAGGCCAACTGCTGTTGGACCAAGTGGATATAATACCTTTTCACAGTAACACCAACAATTAATCAGTAAAATTTGCATCTCTCGGGGTGATTTGGTGCGATTATTCCTTCATACTTGGAAAGACCTTGATACAAGATCAATCTTGAATTTAATCTTTTCTCCAAGTCGTTCGTTAAGTTATGAATGACATTACCAACAGTTGATACAGTACTTGTTCTTAGGCGCTATACTAATCACATTGTCATAATTCAAGAAATGAACAGTTGTTTGTTAAAGGGATGCAGTAACATTGAATGATATTCAAATCACATTTATTCGATTTAGCTTATTTTGCCAACATAATTCTAAACACTTAGGTCAGTCTGGTATCTCTTCAAAATTGCAAGCTAATTGCTTGCTTTACCTTTGAGATATCAATGATTTCATACTCAAAATTTATAAACCAACACCGGATGGTTTATAAAACCATGTGCTTTTCCACACACCCATTTCCTGTTGTAAAGTCCCCCGTCTCTAGCGGCCTGGTGGGCTATCAGCAGAGGACACTGGTATTCGAATGTATGCTTGGCATTGTTTGTTACCCTGTTTTAAGGTAGTAAATGATTTTCATTTGATCTGAAACTTTTTATTAATCTTGATATAATTGCTCTTGTTTTTGAAAGCTACTAAATCCCTTTAAGTCCGTCGTTGTACAAATGTACTTTTATGAATGACTTGGTGAAACATCTCCCTGGTGGTGTTTCACCAAGTCGTTCATAATTTAGGAACAAGTAATGAATGACTGGTGATCATTTCTTGTGATAAATGATTGAGAATGTGATTTAATATAGCACCCAAGAACATGTCCCAGTCGTTTGTAAAGTCATAGTAAGTTGGTGAAACACACCTGTATGTTGTGCCATGTTGTGTGCATTTAGAGCTCCAATCCATTCACGTCACTATCAAATCAATGTCAAAGATGAAACAGAGCCTTGGGTTCTTTCATTTAAGGGCTAGCTTGACAACAATAGAAAAACAGCAGTTCTTTTGAAACATGGCATATGATAGTATGTTCACATCTTCGTTAGATATCAAATTCCTGTATTATTATATTCATTGAATTAGATTTGAACAAAGAAGCCCAATGTAATGTGTGATCTGGGCCCTCTTGCATAAAACTTGCCATTAAACGCAAGTAAAAAAAAAATTTAAACGCAAGTCCCAAATATGCGATCCTGATTGGTCGAAATTCGAATTGCTTTTGATTTTTGGAGTTGCATAGAATTGCAACTTTTTTATGCAAGTGGGCCCTGGTCTAGATTTCCTTTGGTACATGTAGGCCCTTAGAGGACCGTGTCAGAATAATGTTCTATATTGCCAGATATGTAAATGGTTACTTTTGGTTTTTGGCATAAATGTTCACAATGCACTCTAGTGTTACATTTACCCGTAGGTTGGGGGGGGGGGTGGGTCTGTATCATTCGGACCTCTGCTAGGTTGGATCCCCAAGTATCATATGAAACAACATACATGTAAGATGTTCCATGGTCCAATATTGATGGTTTTTGTCTTTCTTTTATTACAGGTCCTACAGGTTAACAGAAGCCCAACCTGGGCCAGGTCTAAACCACCACACCATGCAAAAGGAGGGTTTCACAACTATGCCTGGTCCCCCTTGTCGCACCAGTCCCAGAACCAGTTCCAAGGTCCTGTAGCACCGGCATCACAGGCCTCCGTAGAACTACAGGGCCAGGACCAGGAAGGGAGTTGCGGAGCGAGAGAGAGAACAGAAATTCTAGAAGCTCGGATCATTGAAGGGCTAGATGGGCAGGTAGTGGTACATGCATCTATTTCAAATGAGTGTCTGGATCTAACTAATGATCAAAGTACAAATTGACCACTCTGACTAATATGCATCGTAACTTCAGGGGGGTGTTTCACAAAGAGTTAAGTAGACCTAAAAATCACACTTAAATCCCTAGTTGCGTGTGGTATATGATGCATAACTTTATTGGTCAGATCATGCCCTAGGGATGCGCGCCATTGAGAAGTTTATCAATTAGGATGCGTGTTAGACTTAAAGTCTACTTAACTCTTTGTGAAACAACCCCCAGTATGTCCTAGAATCTACGCTATATGAAGATTGTTGTGATCTAAACTTCAAACAGCAATATACCTAAGCCGTCAAGCTGGTCGGTTAAGTTGATATTTTTGATAGAGTACTAGATTCTTCATTTCTAATACAACAAACAAGGAGATTAAAGTGTGACTGTTAGCAGAGAGATTTCGATAAATTGTCGAAGAGAGAGAGAGAGAGAATAGGGAAAGGGAACTATGGGTGTGTTCAATGTTCAATTTCAAATTTTAAATGCCAACTTGAATCATAATACGAAAATGTAATTACAAAATGCTGATATAAAGAGAAACAATGTGGGTGTTCATTGTCCCCATTCCCGGTCGTAAAAATAAACGTGTTTCAGATCTCCGTTTGGAAGAAAATTAAACGGCGAAAAAGATGCGTTTTGAATGACGATCAGCTTTAATTTTATGACCTTGAGCATCGAGAATGCAATGAAATGCGACACTGAACACAATTGAGTTTTGAAACATCTTTAAATGTGCTCTCGCAGTGTAAGCTTCCAGTGCAAGTGAAAAAAGGCGCAGATGTTTGTTTTTGAGAGCGGGGAATTTAAAGACAATGGACATATAATCAGCTTTAAATTTTTGATACTGAACGGTGTACCGCTGACGTTTGTCTTCTGTGTTTTGTAATTGCGTTTTGTATCATGATTCATGTTTCCGTTTAAATTTGAAAATGAACATTGAACACACCCTATGATAAATACAAAAATTAATGGTGGTATCTCACGAGACAGCTTTGAGACGTGTTTGAGACTTGTTTGAGTGTAGTCTTAGAGAAGTCTCTTGAGTTTCTGCAATATTTGTGTCACAAGAAAAATTTATGAGATTTTTTGTCCGTCTTGGAGATGTTTTCTTAGTTGAGATACCACCGTTAAAGAGAGTAGAGAACATAAACAGTGATTAATGTACAAAGTAAGAGGGAAAGAAAGGAGATACGTAACAACAATGGTTGCTATTTATCTTTTTTTAGCACAGTGTTGTCCAATTTGAATGATATTCGTTTACAGTATACCATTGCAGCTTAACTACGATATGTATTATACATTCCACTGTATGTACATTTATGTTTTGTTTATTTTCTTCTTTTTTTTGGTAACAAATGTGTCTTGCAATGGGTACGCTCTCACAGTACTGAAATATTTACTTTCAATAACAGAATGTTTAAGTCATGAAATTGTATTCACCTTTACAAAAGACAAAACTACATATGCCTTTCTTACATTCCACAATTTTTTTTTACATTAGACTAACAATCTATTTTAGCTTCCAATTTCATTGTCAAAATACTATCTTTTGCACCTTGACTGTACTGAAATATCCCTGACATTTGCTCCAGCGACAATTACCCCGCACTTCATCCCTGGACGGAATGCCATACCTAACCTTATCCCTAAACATGCTAAACCAAACAGATAAATTGTATCACAACTCTTAAAGGGAACCTAGTGTAGTGGGAAGGTGAGGGGAAGATGAAGAAAATTATTGTGAGCTTTCCTGTTATTTTCATGATATTTGGGAAGAATATGGGCAATTCCACGCCAACTAGGACATTTGTCAAAAATTAAAAATGTCTGATGTTTATTCTATGACCTATCACTTATCTAATGCCATAGGTACTAATTGATCATAAAACTCTTTCAAAATCAATAAATATTATTTTTCAATTTCGTTTATTTCCTTGAGAACTAGAACCACCATTAAAATTCAATGTGTGGGACTACATGAAAACAAATTCTTTTGAATTTTTTTCTTGAAAATTTCACTAAATGGAGAAGGGTGGATATATTTATGTATTTAAAGGTCAATAATGACATTTGATTAATGACATGGGGGTGAAATAACCAAAAAAGTAACATAAAAAAATACTGTAATGCGACTAACCGTAATGCGACTAACCGACATTTATCGATCTTTCAAGAATACTTTAAATTGTTTACCAAATCTAAATAGCTGACTTGAGACTTAAATATGTTGGTTACGTGGTGCAAGGAATAAAACTGGCAAAAGTATTATGATTTGAGCAAAATATTTTTTTGTAACAAGTGGATTTTTTTCCTTGTCCATTTTGTGTAATGCGACTAACCGATTTTTGACCTGTTGTGACATTCACAAGAAAAAGCCTGCAACATTTCTTATATTGTTATTTTAAAGCTATGGTTGTCGGGTTTAAATCAAAGCATAAACTGTAAAGAAAGACTCATTCTTGTAAACCTGGTACCACCAAGTTACAAAATTGGCACCTAAAAGTGTAATGCGACTAACCGTGGAATTGCCCATATCATAATAAAAAGCTCCACAAGACAAGAGTGCTCTTTAAATGCCCTAATAGTCATAATATGATCCAAAATATACCACACAGCTAACATGTTTGGGTCCCGAACATTTTGTGTTGCCCCATACATGCATTTCTGTGTAAGTGCATGTGACTCAAAGCTGAAGTGGGTTAATTTCATATCATTTTGGCATTTCCAAAACCCCACAGCACAAAATAATGCTTAGGTGAAATATTATCACCCTCTCTAATTTACTTTTAGACAGTGTCTTCCTCATTTCAATGTCATGACCAGAACACTAGTTTCACTTTAACTTAGAGGAAACAAAGCCTGGAGCAATCGTCACCCGAGCAAATGTCAGCGCATCAGGGGGGCATTTCATCAAAGGACTTGTCAGACATTTTATCTGACAAATTTGCTCTCAGCCAATCAGATGCAAGCATTTCAGTAGCTTATAACAGTTTGTCGGATAAAACATCCGACAACTCTTTGATGAAATGCCCCCCTGAATATCACATGAAGTTTTAGAATGCCATTTTATTTTGTATACAGAGCATTATCTACTGAAGTATACCATATGGTAAGCACAATACATCCATATATATTTTTTTTTAAATAATTCGTTTGTAAGAAGTCTTTCGCTTTGTAGACCAATATAGTTATATGTACAATATTAAACTTTTTATATTAGTATTTTATTGATAACCTGCATATCTGTGTATTGTAAAAATCAGTACAAAATTTGTCTTCCAAAGATATTTTTTTCTGACCAGGGACTATAAGGGTATTATTGAAGTATTAATGTAGAAATATTTTGACTCGCAAGTCTATTTTGTATAGAATTGAAACAAAAAAAATGCATGTGTAAAGTGTACTTATCCATCAAAGATATTGTGACACTTTGACACTTGTTAAAAGTAAGTTAGCTTCACTTTGTAAATTCTGTTATGATGACAAGATATGTCTATGATGAAAAAAAAAAGGTTCTTCGGAAATATTCCTTTCTTTTTAAGAGACACATTGCCACTTTCATTACATACAATTTTTAGCAATGTTCGTTGTTTGCTTTTCTCTTTAACTGCAAGATGCATGTATGTTTTAACCACTTGGCTGCGGACCACATAATATTACGTGCTTGGCGTTTGTACACTGTGCGCGGACCACGTAATATTAAGTGCTCATGCTATTGCCTGAGCTTTGTCTGTTTTGACACACCGGTCACACTGGTCATACCCGTACTGAGCAATAAGCACCATGCAACAGTCAAGTGGTTAAATGAAGCTGAAAATGTTAGCATGAAACTTTTTGATTACTCATGGTTCTTAACAGTTTGAAATACAGTTGAAAAGAAAATGAAGTTTTACAAAAGAAATATGATAAATACATGTAATAAGCAATTTTATTAATCTGAGAGTGGAGTACGGTTTATTAAAATATTTATTAATTTTCATACAATTTATTCATACATGAAGTGCTTATTTCTTTATTGATTTATTAATAAAATGAATTATTTCACATCTATTTATTCCCTTATATTCCAATTTTATTCATGAATTTATTGAAGCTTTATTTTTTGGTTGATTATAGCTAACAATTAGCTCATCGAATTATTGGAACAGCTCTGTTTGAAGAACTTTTCTTATCGTATAACATGTTAAAATGGAAGAGATATTGATATATTTGCATCGTGTTATTTCTTGGTATAAATCATTTGTGTCATTTCTCAATTTCCAAGTTATATTTTCATACTGAATGGGGCTGAATATAGTAAAAGCCAATAAGAAGAATTTTTCAGAAATAAGTATTCAAAATTGTTACGGTCAAACAACCTTGCCTATGAATTGTCTTGCCAATTAGTAATTTGCAATAATTTGCAATTTTAAATTGAAGAGCATATGTGATGCAAGAATAACTTCAAATATGTACTAAAATGTTTTGTAGGCCTAAATGACTATTTCATGTAGGCCTCATGTGATGAAATTTTGTTTTGTTTTATACAAAAACTGATATATGTGGAATTGGATAAGGTGCTTCATACTAGTACAAAAGATTTTCTTTGTAAATACGAGAATGATTTGTATTTTGATATTACAATGTCTTTTGTTTTTCTATTCATCTAGATTCTGATGTTCAAAGTCTTTCTTATTCAAAGAAATATTTCTGAAACTGACCTCAGTTTGCTATTCAATTCAAAGATCTCAAATACAGATTGGGAAAAGTTGAGATACATTTCTTTCAGGCAATATTTAAAAAAAAATTATAGACTTGACATGAACATCACTTGATTTTTTTTCTTTTTACATGTATGTTCAATTTTGTTTGTTGCATATGTCTATATCGGTCTTTCTTCAAAGAAAAAATAAAAACTTAAAAAACTAAAACAAAAATCTAATTGTGTATTGAAGTTATACTTCTGCTGTCCATCAATCTAAAGTTTCTATTATTTTATTCAATATTTATTTGAGTGACATACCCCATTTTTAAAATTTGAGATGTGGAAGTGAGTTTTTGAGATTAACCGCTAACCACCTCACTTGCAATTTGTGCGTTACATAATACATGCATGCAAGTTGCGCCCGTATTGGTGACGTCACTCCTCTGCGTTCATTCTGAGATATTGGTCGAAAAGAGTGTAACTCCACACCATGCCTTAAGCACTGTTTCTCTTTCAAAGTGATACCAAACATTTGTAGCTTGATATCCATAAACCTATGAACACTGTAGGGTTAATGCAATCATCAACATGTATACATTATAAAGAAAGAAGATATTTTGAAGGCTTGTTTTGTTACATAATAATGATACAACATTTATTTTCATCAAAATCCTCTTGGTAGATCAATGAACAACAATTCTTCATAATAAAATCTTCCTCAGCTTCACCTCTCGTTCAAGTAATACACAAATACTGTACATCATTTTTTAATACATGATTGAATAATTATTTCTGAATATCAGAATGATGACATGATTAATTTGGTCGGCAATTTGATTTACAGCTTCACAAGACAAGTATTCTTACATAAAGTACACTTATCTAAACTTAAAAATAGGAGATTGATTATACCTATATTTGTCCCGCATTCATCACAACAGGGAACAATGTCTGATCATAAATGTATAGCTGGTTTTCTTCCACTGCATGTTGAAGTTCTTGGTCAAGACAAGAAGCTCTCAACACCTTTTTTTTTATTAATAAAAAATATACATTTTGTCAGTTTTGAGAATAAAAGGACTTCAGTCAGTTTTTGGTAATACTGAGTTGTACTTAGTAGGTTATAGTCATTTTTACATTATGTCCGGAAGTTTGATCATTTTTTTTTATTAATAAATAAGTTATTGAATAACATATATAGGAGTTTGAACTTAAATTTTTTTTTTTTTTTTTTTTACAGGGATCAAAATCGTTAAAGATGATTTTCTCCTTGTACCAAAAGTAATGTGGGGCCATTTTAATTCTCAACCAAATACATTGAGGTACAGTCCATTCCCATTCTAATGAGTTGCTCAGGAACAAGCCAAATACCTTGTTATATTTAAATCTTTTTATATACAGTGTGTGTCAAAAAAAAAATGGTACAGTCTGGGAAAAAATAATTTAGGTAAGAATATTTTCAAATAATGTGTGTATGTGGTACCAAATTAAAACCAAAGGATTTTTCTTGCTGACGCGCTTTATTCTGTATAATTTACTTTCGTAAAACAAAAGTTTATGCTAAATTTTGTGCGACGAGGAACAAATCGAAATTGCGCACTTCTATTGTTCTGGAGCGCTGAATTCATGGCCATTATGCGAAACCTACAGAAAGGCCTGGGACGGCGTGCGAAAAATGGATTTTTCTTGATTGTAGAAAACTAGTCATATCTCAAAGATTACAGCACCAAATGTGATGAAAAAAATTGCAGAAGAAAGTCCGATTTTCCTGCTTTATGAAAATACCAAACAATACCAGGTTGTGATTAATCCTCATACTATAAAAAAAATGTTTTCCTCTTGCACCATTTTATTTGACACAGACTGTAGAACATTCTGACATTTGGTGGGGTGAAATGCTTTAACATATATTTCTCACCACATCTACTATAAACTACAAGTATATTATTTATATTTTATTAATCTCTAAAACCATAATCTCTAACATGATTTACTGTTTTTTTGTCAAGGCAGTGTTTAAATAGTATCCCTTAAATGAAATAAGTTACATTCTTTCCTTACATTTCTAAATTTTAAGTGTCAAAAATGTATTTACAAATAAATAGGAAAATTGTTAGTCTTTAAAAGAAAGCAAGTATATTTTTTCAATCATTACAAAGACAGAGCTATCAGTGGTCATGACCTCTGAAGTTAAATATTCATAAAAAATTCAAAATTGATAATCCATATTAGGTTTATACAATGATATTCAAAGTAATTTATCTATCTTTCAAGATTGAAAATGATCAACCTGATCATATATACTATTTTACATTATTTTGAAGAAAATACAGTTAAGTTGGTATACCCGAAAGCAGATTTGATGTACTCCAAACTAATATTCATTTGTCATTGTGCGCAAAGTTTTGGCCGATTACCACAAATCTGCAATGGAATAAATTGCTAAAATTATGTCACCACAAAAATAATGTATTATTTCAATAATATCAAAGAATTTGACATATTTTTTTGCCAAAATACAATAACTGGTAAAAGGTTGCCCAGTGGAATAACATCTATACCCATGTGCTCATGTAATGTTAAAAAATATATATTGGCAATCTCTAAGGAGAAATCAGCCTATCAAAGCACTTAATGTATAATTGAATGCCTCCATAAACCTCAGTGACGGCAGTATAACTTACAATACATTACAATTATGATATTAACAAGATATATGGAAAATACATTTGAATATAGGTATGTATCTACATTTGAAATACTGCATTCGACTTATTCCAGGATTTTTAAAAAAGCAGAAAAATCCAGAGAAAGTTGGCAAGTATAATATAAAGGCATTGTCCCTATATCACAATCCATTATTTACACAATATAAAACATTTTAATAAGTATCTACATGTATAGGAAAATGTTTTTTAAAAAAGTTCTTTATTAAGAAAAGCTTGACGTACATCTCACAGCTATTCGAAGGGACCAATTGGGATGATTGGTTATCAAACTTGAAAACATTTATATCACATTACATGCTGACTTGACACAACATCTTTTAATGGTAGTGTCAAATTAAATAATGAAAACTAATAATCAAAATACCAGTAAAAATGTCCAATTTGATTCAATTTGGGAGGGTATTAAATGTGCACTACTACAACCATATAATAATACTCTTCAGTGTGAATTGTCAAGCTGTTTTTACCCATTACAGTATACTTTATGTAAATAAAGAAAGATATCAAAAGAGTACCTCACAAAAAAAGAAAGAAAAACAAAACATAGCATATGACAATGAATAAATAAGAAAGATCTATACAATTTTTGTTAGAATATACAAGTTTAAAGCAATATGTACACATTCAATACTACATATAGCAAATGTCAAACGAACATAATTTGTCTGTTACAAAAGATTTGAACTGAGAATATAAACAAATGAAACAAATAAAAATGAAAGAAAACTGTATTGATTTATCACATCTGTACTCCTTCCACATGAAAAGAGACTTGTTTCACAGTCAATTTTTAAAAAGGACTGACTATATCTGTAGGGGATTTACGCACTTTAAAAAAGAACCTAAACTCTGCAATAATTACTCTTTCAAAATAAAAAGAGAGTGATTTCAAAGTAAATTCTGAATTGAAATGACTACATGTGGGGAATTTCTGCATGTTCTTTAACCTCCACTATGCAATAATTACTTTTATTCTACAAGTATTACGATAAAGAGTCCTACATGTAGTCTATGGGTGGTATTCTCGAAGCGTGACTAAAGTTAGTACCCCTACTAAATACGTATTTAGTTACCCTTGCTATTCACGAAGGGTAACTAACTTAAGTTGAGATAGTGAGGGTGATTAAATACGTCATCAGCTCACTAACTTTAGTAGGGGTACTAAGTTATTTACCTTTCGTGAATACCACCCTATGATTCTAAATATGTGTTGGGGGTTTATCTATAATTGTGCAATAAATATACTCAAAAAAAGTTCTACTCCTTGTCATATTTTTTACATAAATCGGTGGTATTAGTGGGAAGAAATTCCTTGAATACTGAATCCATCAAATTGGAAGCTATGCTGGTATGTTAATATTAGAACGACTTCAATATCTTGCATGTTGTTCTTTATAATTGTACAAAAGAAGCCGATATCATTTTACAAATATAATAAAGATTTTTTTTTTTTCATAGTTGATTAACAGCTTCATTAAAAAAACCTAACAGTATCTCATTAAATTGCCATTCAACTGATAAATCTACAAGGATGCCCATCTTTGGTAAATAATACCATTTTTTCTACAGAATTATATACTCAATGGTCCATTTATGCGACTTACCAAAAGATAAAGCCACGGACTCCTGCAAGAATACCGCACAGCGGGATTGTATGTCAGATATAGCGATCCCCTATTATTCTTCTGTTTTAAGGAGGGGATAAGTACATCCGGTTTAAAACACCTCTGTGCAACTTTCACGCAGCAGGCCGCGGCTTTATCTTTCGGTAAGTCGCCTTACACATGGCTGGATGGCGCAACATTAAAGAAAAGAATGGTACATGTACTATTGTTTATCTGGTACATGCTTCTCAAACTTGAAGAATGCATGGATTAATGTTCGTTTAAAAACTATTGTTCACGTCAGTTTTTTTAAAAACTTTGGATCATCATCAGGAGTTTTCTGCCTAAGTGAACAAAAAATTAGGTGCATGCACAAAGTTTTCTTGGTACTTTGACGGCTACCAACCGATTCCAAAAATGTTCATGTATTTTTTAAGTGTGAGAGCCACATAATAGATAAACAACAGAAATATTGGATCCAAAATAAAACAGCACGTTCTTTAACAACCGAAAAAATTGTTTCCTATATGTTTTTTTTTTTTACCCGTCCATGTGCGACAGAACCTTCAGTACGGAAAGCAAAAAATATTCTCAGGGTATATCAACTTAGAAATCGCACACCAAGAACCTTAGGCCACCCCACACCTTACCATCCATCTAGCACATGACTACCGACTTTGGATCTGAAATAAAGTGCGTACATTTCACACATGCTTATTCTGATCCAATGTGACCAGTCGTGAGCCAGTCGGGTCGTATGGTGGCCCTTAATCTTGCGAGAAAGCAAGTTAAAACTAGTCTATTCATCAGCCTCTACAGAATAAAGTAACATAAAAATGAATATTCACAATATACAACATAGTACATGTATAAACTGCAGGCAGGCATCGGCTGGCTTCATATAATTTACACCAGAAGGAAACTAATTTCACCTCAAATAAAATTTGGAATACATTCTTGTCGAGAATCGATATAAAAAGTCACATTTTCGCAATATCTTCGTTGTTGCTCAGCTTCAAAGCAAAAAACTGCTGTACAATATATACAAGACATTTTAAAATCTTTCTCTTTATAATAGTACCTGTTTCATGTATAATATATTCTCTATATTACAAACTCCCAAGAAAAAATATGGTTTCTTGTTGGTTGCTACTATTCCTGACATAATTTACACCAAAGTTAGTGTTGAAAAGTAAGTAGTTATTTCTTTAAAACAACAAATTTGCATTGTTGGGGGGGGGGGGGTCTCATTACATATAAATATCCTAACCATTCTTATAAACATCACAATAGAAGTGGGAAAGTCATAGCTCCTAGTTTTCAATAAAGTAGGAAAAATAACTTTAATTGAATTAACTTTAAAAAAAAAACTGTTAAGCTAAATTAGTATTTTTTAATTCCAATAATCTTTGTTTAAAGTTTTCCATGATTCAAAGTAAAATAACTTAACTTTAATGAACTTAAAAAAGATCTTAATCGTTCCTATAGTGATTCCGCAACCAACAAGAAACCTATTTCAGTCAGGATTATAGTCTCATCGGTCTTACTCGCTCCCTTGGCTGCACATTCCTTAAAGTGTGTATCATTATTTGGAACAAAAGAATAATGAAGAACGTTTTGTTGATGTTATCGTCACATCCTAATCTTGTAGCAGAAAACAGTTTGTTCCACTCGGCTTGAAAGCAGTGATGAAAGCGTTCCTTGCAATTTGATTGTTGTGTTGAATTTGGATACAGTTCTGATTGTAAAGGTAGTGATGGTACGATGACCTTTGGTGAACTCATGACCTCTGATGACCCCATTATGATAATACTACAAAAAGAATGATGAATTGTTACTAATTAGTTGCCAGAAATCCATTTTTGTGGGGTTACATGCATAATCATTAACTGAAACTTGCGCTTCCAAGCTTTTAAATGATACAAAACATGTGTAGTTTAGTAAAATAAAACAAAGTTAATGATCAGATTAGATTAGGAGCTACCAATAACATTCTATGCAGAAAATCTGCTTCTCCTGCCATTTGCCCCTTTTTGCAACTTATTTGGTTTTGTTAGATAAGAGCTGTTAGGTCACAAAAAATATGCAAATAATCATGTTTTCATACAGTTAATGATTCTATGACAGCTACCCCCTAGACAATTACCGCCCCCCCCCGACAACTATTCCAAGCATATATCTACCCCCTAACTCTATGCCTAACGCAACCCTACTTCGGGGGGGGGGGGGTAATTGTCTAGGGGGAATTGTCCTGATACAACAGTTGGTATTTAAATTGGAATCCTTGGTGAAACTGCTTGGACCAACGCTGCAAAACAAGTTTTCAACAGAACAATCATGAAAAAATGCAAGGCAACATCAATGCACATTTGCAATAGCTACAGACCAGAACAAAAACTTGATATCCCAAAATCGTTGTCCCCAAGCTCAGTATCAGAAGCTTATATCGGCTATCTGCGAAAGGGATACAGTTGTGAGGGGGTTAGGATCGATTTGTGGTACTTACCCGAAGACTATGCATATGGGAAACATCCCGGGAGCGGTAAGCCATCAGGGCCCTGCAGAGAAAATTGAAAAAGATAATTATAATTCAGACAAGTTCATTATAACCTCTATGAAAAGATTAAAGAGTTTATATATCTTAAGAATATTGCCCAGTTCTGGTAGGAGAAATAATAAATCTGATAAAACATGTACAATAATAGACGAGTAATTTATTCATTTGTCTCCAACGGTAGAAACCATGTTGGTAGAAACACACGCAACTGCTGTGTGATAAATTTGAAACCAGACAGCTATGTTTGATGTACAATAATGTTAATGTATGCTGTGCCAAATATGTTAGCATTCCAGCAGTGATTTCGCGACGAACATGAGTGTAAATATCAGAAAGAATGTTCAAATGGAGGGTAGAAATTTTACTCTTTCAACAGTTCAAGTATAATTTCCTTCCTTGGTGACAAACAGGGCCATACCTTAGGGTGCTATCTCACTTCGCGGAGACGTCTCTGCGACAAAATAGAAATTTCGTCTCCGCGACGGATAAATAGTATTAGAGACGTCTCCGAGACGTCTCTGCGACAATTTATGAAAAAAAATCCTTCTCCGAAATTCAGGAGACGTCTCGGAGACATCTCTAATACTATTTATCCGTCGCGGAGACGTCGCCTCGAAGTGAGATAGCACCCTTAGTGTCAAAGATCATATCTCATTGTTGTCTGTAAAATCCTAATTAACAGCAAAAACTGCAATATCATTTAGAAACCAATACAGTCAAATTATTTCTAATAGTGGCCACCTATCTATAAAGTTCCCCTGTATATAGTGGTCACCTGCAGCAGTTTCATTCTGAAACAGTCATTAAAAGCAGTCTTAGTGGCAGCTCTCTACAAAGGTCCACTCTCTGTAGTGGTCACCTACAGTGAGTGCCTCCTGCTATGAATAGATATTTGTTGCAGAACTGTCTATAAAGTCCTCCTTTCTACAATGGTCACTTTTTTTTGGTATATTTTGGGTGGTCCTAATGACAGGTTTGACTACATTTACAAGGGTACCACAGAAAAATATATATGTGCACTAATCTCTTCATGGGTGCGTCTCCGGGGGATTAACTGATGAGGTGTACTCACCACAGGACAAGGTGCGTCTAATCCTGGTGCTCCCGGTAATCCCTTTGGTCCTCTCTTCCCTCTTTTACCTTGCCTTCCTTGATCCCCCTGTAAAGAAAAAGTTTCAGTTTTCAGTTTCAATTTGTCTATTTCCAACTTTAGCAAACACACAATGTACAATAAGATTTTGAAATACATATTGAGAATGATTTTACAATACAATGTACATAAAAGAGTATAAGTTACGGGTACAAATTCAAACACACGTATAGCACAATGTGTAATTTACAGTTGAAGGGACCTATAACAGGAAGCTAGGTCTGTATAATGTATAATGATATATTACTTTTGAATACTAAAAAGAAAGGAAGCGAATGGACAAGAGAAAAGAGGGTGAGAGAGAAAGAGATAGACAGGGACTTAGAGAGTGCACACACCATCCGAGGATGGTCATGGCACGGCCAGGAGAGGGGGAGAGGAAGAGAGAGAGTAAATGGAAAGGAATTAAGTGATGAATTATTAAGGGCAATAAAAATCTATCATTATTATTATCATTATCATTATTAAAGGAGAGAGAAAGCAAAAAAATGGGAGACATGGATACAAGACGAGAAACATATATACATAAACCAGTACACAAAGATACAAAGGGACAAGAAGATCTATTCTAACTTGCTTCACACTTTAAAGATTAGGATTAATTGTGACTAATGGCTTTCTTCAAAAGTCGTCAGGTGTGGGCTGCCCGGCAAGAGTTTTTGGTCAATTTATAACAAACAAAATTACAGCAAAATTACAGCCGAAAGTGGGAGATCTCCCATTAAAAGGCAATTTTTTAATAATCTCCCACTTGAGTTTGAATTTATCCTGCCCTACCTGTTATTTCCTTTTCTCCAGCCAAACCCTCTCTTTTACCTTTTGTTGTCATTATTTTCAAAGATAGCATCAGAAAGCTTTGTAAACCTGATAGCAGCTTCTGGCCACAAGGAATTTTGTGCTTTTAGGCAACTTTTTTACTTATTTTACTTATTTGTATGATGTTAATTTTTACTTATTATATCCTACAAGTATTCACTTTTTAATGGGTCCCTCCTTTTCCATAGGAAATTTCGATATATTTTGTTTCACATTATAATTGTATATGCAGTTAAAGAATATTTTTGTAAATTGTTTTATTGAAATGTTATATTGCACAATTCTTTTTTGTTCAAATGTACATATGATTTCTGTGGAAATGAAAAATAAAGTTGAATTGAAATCAATTGAAACTTTAAGATCAGTTAATATGACTGGGATTATACTTCTTGATAAATCTCACCTTTTGTCCTCTTTCTCCCTTGTAACCATTAAGACCAGGATTACCCTTCAAAGAGGAGAGAAATATATAATTCGGGCTGTTATCCTACTCAATATCTTAGGTGTCAAATAAAACAAAATCATATTTCATTGAAAACACAAGCAGTATCACTTTTTTTCAAATCCCTAAGCACCACCGTCAATTCATAGAAAAGGAATCATTGCCATCTATCGCTAATACATACAATTGTGACAAAAGTTGCAGATATGGCAGGCAGAGGAGTTAGAGCAGAAAGACAGTACCTTATAACGCTGCGGACCAGGTAGCCCTGGAGAAACAAACAAATCAACAATCATTAGTCTAGTAAAATACAGTCAACTTGCATAAGTAAAAAAAAAAAAAAAAAAAAAAAAGGGGGGGGGTTTCAGTAAAAAGTTCCTTTTGAAGTTATCTTCTCTATATATAATGTATATTACAATTGTTCCAACCCTTCTGATCCATTTTCTTTTTTAAGCCAAAGATATTTCTTTAGTCCTTACAGATTTTAATATTCAAGTTTAACATATGACCAAAAAAGGCATATGGCAATAACGATATTGTTACTCTCGTCATTTTTTTCTTTTTTTTTTTTTGGGGGGGGGGTGGATTTCCTACTGTATCCATTGTTGATTATCCTATAACAGTCTGTAATGCTGAATACAAGATTACAAATTATTTTTATTTGAATGAGATACATTCTAATATCACTGGGATAAAAAATTCAATGTAGTGAGGCTCGCCAATAATTGTGGAGCTATACATGTACTTCAAACTTTGTCAAGAAGCATAGATTAAGGCCCATATTCTCAAAGCCACCTTAACTTTAAGCCTAGCTTAAATCTGTGGTTTAACTATGGCTCGCAAAATGGGACTCAATCTGTCTATGTTGCATGTTCCTAACACCTTTACTAAATTTTGGAAATGTGTTTTAATTGTAAGGGAAACTTTTGTACTTATCATTCCGAAGCAGTTTTGAATAGTTTCAATACCAAAAATTATGATGCATCGAACATCTACTTTCCGGGATCAAGTCCCATTTTGCAAGCCATAGTTAAACCACAGATTTAAGCTAGGCTTAAAGTTAGGCGGCTTTTGAGAATACGGGCCTTAGCCTTTAAGGTCTGGTCAATGGGCCGTATGCATAATAGAAGTAATTACTTCTCTTAGTAATCAGTCCTTTAAGTAAGCATGCAGTTCCATAATACATTAAGTGCTTCAAGGAATATATTTCATTTTATTATGTGTTGTCTCATATCTGATAAACTTGATACATACCATATCGCCAGGTCTTCCTTTAGCGCCCATGACACCCTATGACATTTAAAAAAAATTAGCAAAAGTATAAGAAATACATGTATACACACGCTTTCATTTATATATTTTCTATGTCTTTATTCTTACATGGAATGCATGTTAGAAGATTTTCAATTAATACAGCATGTAGTCTTGAAACATAAGAAATTCTTCTTTATTTCAGTAAAAACAACTAAATGATAAAACTTGGGACAAACGATAGAAACAATAGAAATGAAATGAACACTGGAAGTCAGTAATGTGGTAAATTGGTGCTCGGAAGAGTTATACTCTTTTACATTTGAAATTTATTTTCATGATGCTTGGCTAATATACATGTAGTTTAAGAAAGCCTCTAATTTCTGTGTTAAAACATAGTATCAATACATTTGATTTAATTCAATTTGATTCATTCATTAAAGTCAATTAAATCTGTAACAACTCAATGCAACTGAATCCAAATTCAATCAATTAAATTCAACTAAACAGATCCAAATCAACTCAATCAATTTAACTCAAACCACTTCAACTCAACTCATTTAATTCTATTCAATTCCATTCAATTCAACTCAATCCATTTCAATTCCTATGTAATTAAATTCAGCTCATCTCTACTCAACTCAACAACTTAATTCAATCAACAACTTACATCTCTGCCGTGAGGACCTGGAGGTCTCGGTGGACCGTTGACTGAACTCAACTAAACTCATTTCAACTCAACTCAGTCCAACTCAACGTAATTCAACAAGATAACTTACATACCTGCCCTGAGGACCAGGAAGTCCAAGTGGACCTGTTGACTAAACTAAACTCAACTAAACTCAATTCAACTCAGTTCAACTCGACTTAATTCAATTCAACTAAACTAGATAACTAACATATCTGCCCTGAGGACCTGGAGGTCCAAGTAGACCTGTTGATTGAAATCAACTAAAATTATTTCAATTCAACTCAACTCAATTCCACTCAGTTAACTCAACTAGATAACTTATGTCTCTGCCCTGAGGACCTGGAGGGCCGGGTAAACCTATTGACTGAACTCAACTAAATTCAACTAAACTAAACTCATGTCAACTCAAATCAACTCAACCCAAATCAGTTCAACTCAACTAGATAACTTACATCTCTGCCCTGAGGACCTGTAGGTCCGGGTGGACCTGTTATACCATGTAATCCCTGAAAGAAATCATATAGTCAAAATTATTTCACTGGACGATAGATCAATAGTAAAACTATTTCACTGGACTGTAGATCAAAAGCATGGTCATTGTAAGAAAAGCATCTTAATAGTGGGATGTGACACCATTCCTTAACAAGAATCATTTCTGCAAAGTTAATTTTCTTTAGGCTCTACGCAAACTTGTGCACTTTTTTTTTTTGCTGTACTTGTTAAAAGGAATTTTTCCACTCTGTGAAGGCTTAATTGAATAATTTCTTGATGTTTTAAGATTTATAAGATAAGATAAAAAAATCTTATCTTTCTTCTATATTGCCTGATGTTCAGAGGGATAGATAAACACCTAGGAATGTATTTTTTTTTTACTTCAAAATAAGTCATTATCATTATAACAATGACAGAATATTGCCATTTTACAAGATGTGCCTTATTGGTACGCTTTAGTCTAACACTGACAGCAGTCTATGGAGAAAAAATGATACAGGTCTCTCATAAAATTATACTATTTCACTTGTTGTGAAGACTCTGAAATACATTTTCAAAGCTTTGTGTCACATGCACTGATAGCATGTGTGGGAAACACCTCAGGTTGTTTTTTGTCTGTTTGTTTTTGTTTTTTTGGACAAAGTTACAACTGCCAGCAAATACTCACAGTTTTGCCTGGCTCTCCCTTTAGTCCCATCAGTCCAAGATCACCAGGTTCTCCTTTCATACCCTGTATTAAGATAATATATTCTTATTAGTACATTATAAGCATTATATTACAAGAGGAATGTTTACATGAAAAGACAGTGTACTACACTGCCCTACTTAGGCAAAAGGAAGCAAGTGACAAAAGTGACATTTCTTGTAAAAGAGCAAAATATGTCCGTCATTTACACTGATGTCAATGTTATCTCCTAATGTCTTAACTAATAAATTTCAAAGATGGATAAACTTTAAGACATGAAATTTGGACAGCAAAAAGATGGCACCACATGAAATATGGAAACATTAAAAACTCAAATTTGATTAGTACGTCACTTGCTTCCTTTTGCCAAAGTAGGACAGTTAAATAATATATATATATAACAGTCTATTCCCGTTAAAATGAGGTGCTCAGGACCAAGAAAATGATTTGTTATATATAGAAACTTTCATCTGAATGTACACATGAAGGCATATAGTTACGTATGCTCATGTTTACAATTGGGACTGGGAGACTTGCCTAACCATCAGAAATTATACAGTCTGTGTCAAAAAGAATGGTACAGTTGGGGAAAAAAAATCATTTAGGTATAAAAACTTTTAAAATGTTATGTATATTTGGTATCAATTAAAGCCAGTATTTTTATTCTTGCTGATGCAATTTATTTAAAATAATTTGCCTTTGTAGAACAAAAGATATGCTAATTTCTGTGAGAAGACAAGGGAATTAAGTCCGCGCAAACCTATTTTTCTTTTTGGTTCATTTTGGTGGCTTATGTTCAAAACCTATACAAAGGCATAGCACGGCGTGCGCACAATGATTTTTTATTGATTGTAGAAAACTAATCATATCTCAAGATCTACAACACCAAATGGGATGAAAAAAAATCGCAGACGAAAGCTTATTGTTCCTGCTTTATGGAAATACCAAGCACTAAAGTTGTAACTGCCCTTCATACAGTAAAAAAAAAAATGATTTCCAACTGTACCATTTTATTTGACACAAACTGTATATATACTCATTATAATGGGAGTTGACTGTGATAAAAAAGATATACATTTGGGAATTAATTGTAATATGTAAAAAAATTTAATGTGTAAATGTTTTCAATTAATAGGTAAAGAGGATGAATTTAAAATTTATGTGTGTATCAAAATCTAGATAACAAGTTATCATTAATGCCAATAATAATTATAATAATAATAATTAGCATTCAGTGTGCTCTTCATAGTAAACTATATCACAGCATAAAATTAGAAGACCTCAGAGAGAATATAATGAATGAATACTGGGAACAGTGGAAAATATAAATTAGTTTTGAAAAAAAGTTGTAAGTAAACCATACTAACCGGTGCACCAGGTGACTGGAGATATATGAGAGAAAGAAAGAAAGCAAGAGCGAAAAAGAGTATGAATTAAGATGACACAAAGATTGTTAAGAAGACAAGAAATCGATATTATGTGTTTCATTTTTGTGTTACATGATAGAAATATTGAATATAATACATATTTTGAATTTGATTTTATTTAAAACTTCTGCATCTATTTCTACAGTTATTCTTCATTTTCAGATGATCCCGTGAAAAGAAGCATCAAACAAATTATCCAGATTTTGAGCAAATTGTTCATTTCAATCAAATTTACAGCACAATTTCATCAATATGTATTACCAAAGACATGCACTTGTCCTAAACATGTATTTATAATATCACTATGGCAACTGATACTATATAAAACACCAAAACATACTTCATGAGGGAATATCCAGCACAGAGAACTCCTGTATCTTTAAATAGTTTGTCTACTTTTGGAAAATGTACAAGAATATGCTTGCTACTAAAAATGAAAGGAGTGGAGTATTTTGTTGACCTACCCCTGCCCCTGGTTCCCCTTTCTTTCCAGGTTTACCAAATGAACCTTCTTCTCCTTTTTGTCCCTGTTAATGGACCAAAACACCAATGTTAATTCATTTGATATCATCATCATCATCAGAACTATCATCATCAGCACCACCACCATCATCATCATCATCACCATCACCATCACCATCATCATCACCATCATCATCATCATCATCATCACCACTATCATCATCACTATCATCATCACTATCATCACCACTATCATCATCACTATCATCATCACCATCATCATCACCATCATCATCACCATCATCATCAATCACTATCCATCACTATCATCACTTCATCACTATATCATCATCATATCATCATCATCACATGATCACTATATCACTATCAATCGTCATCACTATCGTCATTCATCACTTCGTCGTCATCATATCGTCGTCATCATATGCGTCGTCATGTCATATCGTCGTCATCACTATCGTCGTCATCACTATCGTCGTCATCACTATCGTGCGTCATACATCGTCGTCATCACTATCGTCGTCACAAACTATCGTCGTCATCACTATGCGTCGTCATCACTATCGTCGTCATCACTATCATCGTCATCAAACTATCATCGTCATCACATATCATCGTCATCACTAATCATCGTCATCACTATCATCGTCATCACTATCATCGTCACAATATCATCGTCATAAACTATCTGTCATCAACTATCATGTCATCATATCATCGTCATCACTTATCAATCGTCATCACTATCAATCGTCATCACTATCAGTCATCATATCACGTCATCAACTATCATCGGTCATCACTATCATGTCATACTATCATCGTCATCACTATCATCGTCATCACTATCATGTCATCACTATCATCGTCATCACTATCATCGTCATCACTATCATCGTCATCACTATATCGTCATCACTATCATCGTCATCAGCTATCATCGTCATCACTATAAATGCGTCTCACTATATCGTCATCACTATCATCGTCATCACTATGCATCGTCATCAACTATCATCGTAATCACTATATGCGTCATCATATCATCGTAATCACTATGCATCGTCATCACTCATCATTCGTCATCTATCATATGCATCGTCATCATCATTTATCTATTACACCAATCAACATCAACATCATACATCAACATCAACATCATATCACCATCATCACATCAACAACACCCAATCATCGTCATATCCCAGCCTTCACACTGTCAGCAATATTTTCAAAAATATGTTATGTTACAAATATGTTTCACAATCATATAAGTTCATTCTGAATATAAATGTTTGGTAACCATGGTATAAAGTAAAAATTTCTGAAAAGACACGCAAAAGAACCTCTAAGGAATTTTAAAATGAAATTAATGTTAATAACAAAAAATCTATATTTTATGCCACAATGTTTGTTAAGATTTTAAATTGTGCTTGTTATTTAATACATAAAAATTACAGAAGAGATACATTGCTGGTGCAGTCTTAGCTTGGGACCGCCTATTCCGCTGGAACCCCATATTTCCTTTGTTCCTTGTAATGCTAATCCTGTAGCCCATCCATTCCTATGGTCTCCCTTATCTCCTTTCATTCCTGGATCCCCTGAGCTCGTGGGGTTCGCCTGTTAGATTCATGGCTCCGCTAATCAACTCTCCCTTCGCTCCCTCGGTCTTGAATGCCTGGAATAAAAATAACATCAGATACACCACATTATTCATAACATAGGTTGGAATTATGCAAGTATATTTCAAGAGACTCCTGGGTCCCTGTTAAATCCAATGGCTCTGCTAATCCCTCTCCTTTCGCTCTCAGGTCCTTGATGCCTGGAATAATTAACTCAGATGCATCACATTATCATCAACATAAAGTTGAATTACCGCAGTATATTTCAAAGACTCCTGGTTTCCTGTTAATCAATGGCTCCTGTTAATCCCACTCTCCTTTACTCTCAGGTCCTTGAAATGCCTGGAATACATCAACATTATCACAAACAAAAGTTTGGAATTATCAAGGTAATATTTTCAAGGCTCCTGGGTTCGCTGTTAATCCAGATGGCTCCGGCTATCCGACCTCTCCCTTCGCTCATTCAGGCCCTTGAATGCCCTGGAGACAAGATTTGATTTGATTTGATTTAGTTTTATTCAACATGGTTACTCCTTCAGTAATTACAATACCGATTTCCAGGAGGCCCTGCAAAAACATCACATTTAACAATATGGATATACAGATACAATGTTACAATTAAGATTACAGGCTTTACAAAATAGTATATAAACAAGATACATTATATACCATAAATATCAGTAGAACAAAGCTACCATTTCATGAAACTGGTCATTACAATAAACTTAGACTAAAAGCTCCATTCGGTTTAAGGAAAGTGTCATATGTTTTATAGTACAGATGTATTTTTGAATTGAGTAACATACTACATTTGTATACAACCAAATTATTAAAAAGTTGGAATTATCAAGCGTAATTTTCGAGGATTAAACATCTGAGTTTCTGTTAATCGGGACACAAGAAATTATTATCCAGAAAGTGAGTGATACAAATGAAAAGGAATAGCTGAAAAAACAGAAATTTAAAAGAACCCTTATACTTTCGTACAGAAAAAAGTGAAATAAGTTTGTAAATAGAAACAAAAAAGGCTCGAAATCAGCCATACATAAGCATACGTAAACAGATTCTTGATACTAACCTGCAAGTCCCATTTCTTTCCTTTGTGCTCCTTTTCCCCAGGTGAACCCTGTCAATGAAGTTAATGAAATTAAGACTAGCGATCTTCAAATGGACTTATACAAAGTTGGGAAAATTATGAAAATGAAATTAGAATAAATAAAATAAGACATTGTTTAATACCAAAAAATTTATTGTACATCTTTTAATATCTCTGAAAGTCATATTCTGAAATATGTTGAATTTTCATGTAGGTATGCAAAAAGTGCACTCTTCCTTTCTATGTACACTTGTTTATCAGGGAGACAATATTTTGCAACAGATTCAGGCTTTTGTTCCATTTCTAAAATGCTAGGGTTAGGGTTAAGTTTGCAATAGGGTTTACATGTAAGGTTTAATTAAAGTTTGTCCATTTGATTAGTGTTTTAGACATTAACAGTGGAGCAAATGCCATGGAATCCTTTGTTCATTAAGGAGGAACACGCAGGCGTAAGAAAATGTAAAGATAGAATAGACAATAGGCTTGTCTTCTTTAATTTACTCGTAGATATGATTTGATGCTTATTTTGTTTCTTTGTATTCACTATCCAATTATGATATTTCAATGGGCTTAGTTCTTTTTAGGTTTTTTAAATAACTCTTTGGGTCCCACCACATTTTATATACTTTTTTCTTATTGTCTGGTAGTATTTATTTGCCAAAACCTTTTTTCAATTTCTTAATATGCTTTTTGTTTTGCATATGTTTATTATGTATGACATGCTGTTTTATATGTTTTCAAATGTATACTTTTATTATTAGGGTTGGGCGAATCTCAGACTTTTTTTTCAAACAAGTTGTTTCTATAGTAAAAATTCGATGTAAAACTGAAATGACAATTATTTTTCTTAACGATGACGTCTTACGTCGCTAAAAGTGCAAAAACCAAACATGGCGTATTAGCCCATTATCACACCTTTTATAGGTATAAACTACTTTTATTACTTTTTATATGGCTTTTTGGGTGCAGGGAACCCAACAGGATTCAATCAACATGGAATAATCTACTATAGTTGGACTAATTAGTGTAGCTTGGTAGTTAGTTTTCAGTCAGTATCGACAAATCACTCATATTCAAAATCCTAAATAAACCTATAACACAATACTAGGTACATTAGGTTTCATGATAAAATGTCAGATT
>CALNVZ010003433.1:44462640-44491995 GCA_940671915.1 Paracentrotus lividus
AATAAATGTCTCTTGGTCTGATGATTGAAATCATTTGTTTTATTACAGACCCCCTCCCCCCCCACCATCGAAAAGAAAAAAAAGGGGCTTCAAAAAGATTTTGCTGCAATAGATTTTATTCACAAACTGAATGTAGGTACCGGTTACTATTCTGAAATGGAAGCCAAAAGCTAAAATCATTTGTTACTATTCTCCTTCACCCACCCCCATCCCACATCTTTCCTGTACTTTTTCCTGCATCTAATAAAAAGATGAATAGAAGAAAAGCTGATCAGTGAGAAAGATGCTAAAACCTGTGGATATTTTTGCAAATGCCGAACTTGATTCAAGCTTTATTGATTCTTAAGTTACGTTAAACAGGTACATGTATATTATATCTTACCCTACAAGGTTTTATTGAATACTGTAAAACTAAAAACATTCGCGACATTAAACTTTTGCGACTTGGAGCCGACAGCTATTTTTGCAAAATGTAAAGTTCGCAAATCGCAGACCAGCAACTTACCTGAACAGTGTTCGATATAGTACCTACGTTCAATACATACAATGTGTAGACATTTTACTTTCATGCATCTTGCCTCCTCGGAAAATTCGCGAAAGTATCATTCACGCGAGAATTTTTGGTTTTACAATAGTACATTTACCTTTTCACCCGGAAGACCTTGAAGACCCATTTCACCTTTGACACCCGGCAATCCCATCATGCCCTGGAAAAAAAAAGAAACAAACATTTTCATTGCTACACACAATAATATTAACACTATTCCTCTACTAGCATTAAATTATTGACAATTAGGCCTTACATGCATTTTCATGTATCCTTCCCTTTATCTTCAAATAGTATACAAATATACAATGACAATCGAGGATCTGGTTAAAACTATTCGCATCGAAGGAACATCACATAGTACTATTCTCTCGAGGGCCCAATCGGCCGAGAGAGAATAGTACTATGTGATGTTCCTGAGTGCGAATAGTTTTTAACGCTGTTCTGAGAAAGACGTTCATTTATTTTGTTTATATCCTTCCACTTCCTTTTAATTTTTTTAATGACAAAATTAATAGTCTATGCTACCTTTGCTTCTGGATCCAATAAGTACAAGACTTACAAACGCCCTGTTTCTGTCAGCACCGACGAATAAATCTAAATGCGAAGCGCTGAATCGAGTGATTTTGAGTACGAATCTCATCCACAACTCACCCATCATTTTGTTAACAAAATTCCAACGGTAAATATAGAATACATGGCAACTTAATTTGTTTCTGAGTATTAACGCTGTCAGTCGAGTTCATGAAATCCACAAATTTCCCTTCGTCATTATACTGCTGAATCCTTCCGTTATTACCATCAATCTGGCCAACTAGTGAGGCAAGCCATTTTGGTCCTGTTTACAAACAAAAACAGTGTTGCGCACACTGGTCAGTGCAAGCTCGCCGAAAAGTTTCCCGTGGCATGCGCGCGGCATGCAGTGAGAGAATTTCAGGTAAAAGCACAGAGTAGCACCGCTCGCGTTGTGCGTTGCGCAACTCGTGATAGGGTGGGGGGGGTCGGAAAAACGTATAGTCCAGTTTTCCCTAGGGAAAAAATGTACTATCGTGACGTCATGAAGAAAACGAACTATTTCTTGTAGAAACGTTTTTCTTAGTTAAACTATTCTTTTTCTCCTTGTGTACACTCTCAATGCAAACAATCTTAGATAAGGGATATAATAATAGATATTTTAAGCAACTAGAATGAAATAACTTACTATGTTGTGATACATATGTATCACAAAAGTTTGAATTGCTATTACTTTTCCTGATTGACATTGACAAGTGATGAAGAAAAGTTATATATTTAATTCTGCTATTCATTTACTAAATACATTGTAAACTACATCTATGTAGTACGATATTCATTATTTTTGATGAAGCACTAATTCATGAGTAAAAAAGTTGGTAATAAATATTTTACTTACATCAGTTCCATTAAATCCAGGAAATCCAGGGGGACCACTCACACCCTAGAGGTAAACGTTACCGGTAATTACATAAGTAAAGTTTACAAAAATGTTAAATAATGATTAAAATAGAACAAATTAGAATATCTCTATCCAAACAACTCAAAATTCACGAATTCGCACGATATAGAACATTATTTGAATCAATATTATTGTGTTATTAGTGTTTATGTTTTTGCTATTGTCATTACTATTATTGTTGCTGTTGTTGTTGTTGTCATTGCCATAACCAATTATCATTATCATTATCACTATCATTACTGAGTTTTGTTTCTTACCATTATTCCTCGCTCCCCTGGTGGCCCTTGGGGTCCCGGTAAACCCTAAAATAAAAAATTAAATATAATATAATCATTTAAGCATTTTTTAAAATTATAATTCTTTCATTGCTGGAGATATGGTGGTGGTGGTGGTGGTGGTGGTGGTGGTGGTGATGATAAAGATCATGGTATTCTCTATAAAAATCTCCCTTATTAGCTCCAGAAAAAAAAAGAGGCTCCAGCCAGACCACAAGTACCTGGAGGGTGTTTCACAAAGAGTTAAATAGACTTAAAGTCGCACTTAACTTCTACGCGCATCTGGTTTTATAACCCGCAATTTAATTGATAGAATTCTCAATGGCTCGCATCCCCTGAGCATGGTCAGTCCAATGAGGTGATGCGTATCATAACGCACAAAAGTAATGATTTAAGTGCGATTTTTAAGTCTACGTAACTCTTTGTGAAACACCCCACTGGTTCTCCTTACATTATGAAACTCACACCATTATAAACATTACACCTATACTCACATTACTACCTGGAGCTCCATCCAACCCAGGACTCCCTGTATCTCCCTTAGCTCCATTAAGACCAGGATCTCCAGCTGGACCTGGACCTCCAACTAGACCTGGAGAGCCAACTGGGCCTGGAAGTCCTGGTTCTCCTTTCATGAACATGGTGCAGTTGACGTGGGTCTCTTCTGATAGACCAGGTGGTCCCCTGATGGTGAGATTACCTGGTGTGCCAGGCATCCCGGCGATGCCTTGGTCTCCCCTTTCTCCGATTGGTCCTGGAACTCCCTGTGCACCCTTAGGACCAGACGGTCCTTCAGGTCCTTCAATTCCCTCTGGACCCTACAACAAGAAGAGATGACATTCGGCACAAAATTAGACACCAGAAACTGGAACTATGTCAAAATTGACAGTTTAACAGTAAGCACTGAATGATTTTGTTTTCATTTTACGTTTAGTGTTCGAGAAGATTTTAGCTTTAAGATAAACACTAACAGCAACATCCAATGTGAAATTACATATTGTAAGGCATAACGTCAAGTGTCTCTTGATTAGTACTGGTGAATGATTTGATAATAACTCAGCTGGTATCACAACTAGATAATAATACAAAACTATCCTAATACTGGTTTCTTACAAAGCATTTTTACTAGTAATGAACAAAGCCCTTACATCATATTTCTATTAAAGATCTTTAAAGGGAAAATATCATATCAAATTTCATATTGAATGAGATTATAATTGCAAGAAGAGCACAACATACAGGAAAACCTTTTCTATCTTCACAAACAAGATAATACCAATTCATAATGTTTTCAATTATCTATGTGAAAGTGAAATATGAAATGTCATCCTCACCATTGGTCCCACTGGTCCAGGATCTCCTCTTTCACCCTGTTCAAAGAAAATTTCAAGATAAGATACGAGAGTATATATATGTTCTCCCTATCTTTGTAAAGATTAGATACACGAGCTTTCTCTATCCATAATAACAAGGTACTTGTTAAATTTATGTTTTTATTATTATTATTATTACTTGGTACCCAGCCAATTGACTTGTTGATTAAGTAATCCGATTTTCATCTCTTTGTAGTCTATACGATTAAAAATGAAGTAGTAATCATTTAATGCTTCACAATTAATGTTCAACCAATGAGTTTATTTTCTAATCATAACTGATTGAATCTAAGTGTTACAATATCATGCTGCATTTAAATGTTATACTATTCTTTTAATTACCGTAGTTCTTACTAAACCAGATGCCAACCTTATGGAGAAATTAGAACATGAATGAGAGTAAATTTTGAAACAGCTGAACAAAATGACATCTCGTGAGAGAAAGAATGACAAAAACATACCTTTTCACCAGGAAGGCCGGGGGTTCCCTACAGAGTAAAGGTAAAAACAAAATTTTATACAAATACAAAATATTTCAATTATAATCTCAGTGCGCATAATATATTTGTTTTAATTTTATACTTTATAACTTGTAAAAACGTAGAGAAATTGTTGTGATGGGCATGTCATCCACAATAAATTAAAAAAAAAAAAAAAAATTACAATAAAAGTTTCTTTTTCTGTATCAACAATTAAGTAGCTACATCAAGTCACAATGTCATCTAGTCATGCACGTATCACAATAAGATTTCATAGTAGGATCTGGGGGAAATAATGTAAACTTTTACAGTAGGTGAATGATATCATAAATTCTTAATCTAATATCAAATTAATTTTTAATGAATCAATTTATTTTTCAATCATAACAAAGCGAATCATATGTGGTAAAATATTACCTGGTATAATATTATGCTTGAATATTATCAGATACAACTTCAACTATCAAATTTATCAGTAAATAATAATTTACCATTTCACCAGGAGGACCTTGAGGACCAGTCCCACCAGCTGAACCCTGGGAGAAAAAGTGAGATGATGAAGAGAGGCAGAGGAAAAGAGAGAAGAAATATAAGATGTACATCATATAAAGTACAACATGAATAAAAACATGTAGAAAAGGAGATATACAGAGAGATAGAGAAGAAGAGAAATGTGATCTAAGAAGTAGAACCTACAAAAGTATAACATAAAGAACACATTATTTCAATTTGTGTATTCATACTAAATAATAGGCTTATCACAAACAGTCTAAAGGAGAATGAAGAAGAAAAAGCACTTTCTGTAAATTTGGAATATATTATTACCATTAGCAGAGGTAATGTTTGAGATAAGTTTTCAAAATTCTATGAGGAGGGTATGTACATGTACAGTCTGTGTCAAAAAAAATGGTACAGTCGGGGAAAAATCATTTAGGTGTGAAATCTTTTCATATAATATGTGTTTGTGGTACCAAATTAAAGCCAAAAGATTTTTCTTGCTGATGCGCTTTGTCCTGTATAATTTGCTTTTGTGAAACAAAAGTTATGCTAAGTTTTGTGCGACGAGGAACAAATCGAAATTACGCACTTCTATTGTTCTGGAGCGCTGAATTCACGGTCATTATGCGAAATCGTACACAAAGGCATGGGACGGCGTGCGAAAAATGGATTTTCCTTGATTGTAGAAAATTAGTCATATCTCAAAAAATACTGCACCAAATGTGATGAAAAAAATTGCAGAAGAAAGAGTGATATTCCTGCTTTATGACAATAATAAACAATACCACGTTGATATTAACCTTCACACTATAAAAAAATGTTTTCCAACTGTACCATTTTATTTGACACAGACTGTATGTCTCATTTAGAGCTATCAAATAACACCCCCCCCCCCCCTCATTGGTCAGCAAACGAAAAAGTAGTATTTTTTTGTTATTTTTTATTGATGCAAGGATGGACACACACACAAATACGTATGCACATGTTTCATAGTACTCTCTGTAAACTTCATTCAGCACAGACAATAAGCCAACCAATCCGTTCAGGACCGAGCCTGAGTACTATGGGAAATGTGTGTTATAGCCAAATCAGCTCATCTCCAACAGGTTAATATCATTAGGTATTAAATTTCCTTTTTCTTATAAATCATTAATTTATATGTGAACTTACTTCAAGTCCTGTTGGGCCAATAGATCCCATGTCACCCTGTCAACAACAAAAAATCTTTGCTTTATTAGTTGAACAGAATATCCCTTTAATCAAGAGAGGTCTTTATTGTGTTAGAATTCCTCTGAACAAGAATACTGTACAATTAAAGACCTGGGTATAACAACAGCCCAAGTACAATGTTGGGACAAATAATACACATGAGAAATATTTTGTGATATTAGTCCACAATTCATGCATATGTTTTTAACTTGGTCCACAGTACTTCTTTAGATGTTTCATGATCGTAGAGCTATCAGTGATATCCTAAGCAGAATAAAAATCACTTCTCTTGATTTATTTGCAACTTATTGATGGTTTTGAGTCATCTGGTCACATTTTATTTTTGGACAAGTCTAAACAATAACTGACCTTATCTCCTTTGACTCCAATCCCCTGCACTCCAGGGAGACCCTGAAAAAAATATAAGAAAATGAGAAAATAATGTCTAAAAGTCAATATTTATTTTCAAACATCTCCTTTTAGTGACACTTCCACATTATCTTTGAAACCAGAATGGTGTTAATCACATAATAAACATCTGCAGAAAGAGAAAAAGTCACTAACAAATATACATCATTTTTTAGTGCAGTAAAGTTCTTGACTAAGAACAAATTTGAATAAAAATATCATTGAAATCTTTTAAGTTGGCAACATGAAATTTAACATTACTGTTTTCATATAAAATTGTAATGCATTTTCTAATTTTCATCAATAAAGTGTCATTACATATCAATTTCATATCTGTTAAAGGTTGTACAAGTGAAACAAAAATATAATTAATCCCAAATTGCGGATCAAAAAGAGTTAGACCTTTGGAAATCATGTACGTCAATGGGTTGAATTCTTTCCATATTCTAAGTGTCTTACCTGCAACCCCTCCGTACCAGGGTTTCCTTTGTCTCCCTTCACTCCCGGCGCTCCTGGATCACCGGGGGATCCGATCTGTCCCATGATTCCCTCTAGACCAGGTAGTCCAGGCTGACCAGGTAGACCAGATTCTCCCATTAGACCAGGTCTACCGAGGTCTCCTGTATCTCCTTTGGCTCCTGGCGGTCCAGCTACACCCTAAAGGATAAAGAAAGAGAATTCATATTTGAAAAATCAGAAATGGGCAAGAAAAACTGCAATAACTTGGTTCACCATATATTGCCCATAAAGGCAATTTTATTTTTCTTCCTGTCATGGAAAGAAATATTCCCTCCAAATATGAAAAAAAATTGAATCAACAGTTTTCAAGCTTTTGTAATTCAGCCAGAACATGGAATATGTTGGGAAACAAGCATTATAAATTGTGTAGGTCAATATGAGTCTATTTTGTTTGGTCTAGCATACATTAGATCCTGTTACTGTGACTTTGGTACCAGGGTCTAAGATCTGTAGTAAAGGTACTCTTACTTACCGGTACCCCATGTGATCCTTTAGGTCCTGGATCTCCAGGCATACCCATGTTGCCTTTGGCACCAACAAGACCCTGTAATTGGAGCAAAATGAAACAACAAATTAGACACGATTATATTCAAATTGTAACATATCAAACAAAACAAAAAATTGATAATTGAATAATAGTTTTAATTTAGTATCGCTAGAAATGAGCAAATCAAAGCTGTGCTTCCAAAAAGTGCAGACTGTCCCCCCCCCCCAAAAAAAAAAAAAAAGCAAGTAAGGGTGAGCATTTACAGATCAAACAAGAATTCACTCCAACCCACAGTGCAAGCTTACGTTTTATTAGTTATAAACTCATTTTTTTTTAATTCCTTTTTCCACTACCAGTGCCTATAATGCAATCTTCATGTTTCCAAATCATTCTGTATCAGAAATGACCTAAAAAATTAAAAAAACACATAATTTTATGTAGTGCCTGCATGCTTGTCTCTATGTACAAAATACAGAGTTTTGTCCCAAAAGGTTTTAACTCCAATTTTGTAACTTCAGAGGAAAAAAGGCATTTTTTACAAAATTTTGTACATGCATCTACAGGGAAGTGACATGCAAAGATGCATTTTGTTACATATCTGAACAGTGGTCTGATAACCAAGGCTCAATTTTAAGCAAAAATGATTTAGTCCCTTTTGGAATGAAACTCTCCAAATCTTAATTCTGATTATTTTTTTTAATAAAAGCTGTATATATACTGACCATATCTCCTTTGTCTCCTGGCCGGCCATTCAGCCCATTATTTCCCGGTTCTCCTTTCAATCCTATTGAACCCTGCACACACAAACAAGTTATAATTACTGCTTGCCTGACATATCAAATGCATCACAAAATATCACATTGATTTTAATGTGTCAACTTTGTAAGCAAAGAAATCATGTCAAAACTTATTATAATTCATATTATTTATTGAACCCTGCCAACACAAACAAGTTATAATTACTCTCTGCCTGACATATCAAATGCATCACAAAATATCACATTGATTTTAATGTGTCAACTTTGTAAGCAAAGAAATCATGTCAAAGCTTATTATAATTCATATTAATTATTGAACCCTGCACACACAAACAAGTTATAATTACTGCTTGCCTGACATATCAATTGCAACACGAAGGAAAATCCCAATAATTCATTTTCTCTTCTCTTTCTCTTGTGCAAGAGGATTTGAATTACAATACTGCTGCTTGTATCGTGTCTGTGGAGTAATTTCCATTATCTCTCACATACAAAACTCTTTTATATAATTTTGAAATGTTGCTATTTTACTACAGACTAATGTGGCATATGAAAGTTTAAAGGTAAAAGAGGCTATGCTACACAATGAAATACATAACAAAACTGTTTAAATATATTATTTCATAAAGAAATGTCCTGCAGAAATTCATGTTGTCATCACTATACTATTATCACTATACTATTATCACTATTTATTGTACATATGAAACTTAATTTGAGTTTCCTTTCCAGGTACAATAGACAAAATGTAAAATGGATTCAGTTTTATTAACTTATTGCAAAAACTCAATGCTTTTCACTTCTAACAAAAATTCTAACAAAAACAAAACATCAATGTATCAAGGAGGAAATTTGCATTAAGCCCCTAAATAAAAGTGGGCACATTTTTAGAACTGACATTATAATCTTAATCCATCATTGAAAACAATGGCGAGTTTGAAGTTACAAATTCTATTTGATATCATCATTTTTATTTATTTTTTTATATTTTATCAAATAGAAAATAATAATTTCATCTCTAGTCTAAGTAATACAAATACTTACTGGGAATCCTGTAGAAGCAATGATGTAAGATATGCAAGAAAAAGGAGACAAAAAAGTGGAAAACCATGTCAAATAGTTTGTAAAAAGTCTTTAAGAAACTGAGTAAAATAATAGTATTTCAAACAGAATAAATTGATAGTTGGTATGCGATGAAGACCTTTACATGGCAAGCATTATAGAATTATACACATCTGGATGATGAGTTAAAATGCTGACAATCTTTGACAAGTTTGTAAACAATATCTGAATCACTTGTTCTCCTACTAATTCATTAAAGAACTGCTATTGATCCTATTTATATATATTCATGAGTATATGCTGATTTATGCAACATTTAAAAAAAAGGTTAAGGGTCTACGCCCACATTTTAAATACATTGAAGTTGCCAAGTGAATTTTAAATGTTTTGGATACTGTAACATGCACACAAACATTATTCAATGCCAACTCCAAAAATTCAAATAATAGGGAGTTTTAGAATCATGTTGATAATAATGGTGGTGCGACTGCTTACAACCGTTACGATTGTGTGCAACATATATTGCAACCAACTGATCACAAACGATCGCAAGAGCCCCTTTAGCCAACTATCTGCAAAGGGACAATTCTCCTTTAATGTTGACATGATTCTAAAACTCCCTAATAAAAAGGAAGAATACTTTCTGCAAAACAAATCAATTGTATTGGCATTACAGACAATTAGCAATAAGCATAAATGGCAAAATATATGCATTTAGAAGCAGATTGGGCAAGATGCATTTTTGATGAATTTCAGGGTGATTATAATTTTCATATATTTTTTATTTGAAATCAATATCACACTTGAATACAAAAGTATAATATGCAGAAAATGAAAAGCTTGTATCGGACAAAATATTGCAAATCAATTACAAGCATACTCATATCAATACATACTTCTACAGTCTGTGTCCAAAAAAATGGTACAGTCGGGGGAAAAATAATTTTGGTGCTAAATCTTTTCAAATAATGTGTGTGTGGTACAGAATTAAAGCCAAAAGATTTTCCTTACTAATGCACTTTGTTCTGCATAATTTGCTTTCGTAAAACAAAAGTTATGCTAAATTTTGTGCGACGAGGAACAGATCGAAATTAAGCACTTCTATTGTTCTGGAGCGCTGAATTCATAGCCATTATGCAAAACCTACACAAAGGCATTGGACGTCGTGCGAAAAATGGATTTTTCTTGATTGTAGAAAACTGGTCATATCTAAAGAATTACAGCAAATGTAATGAAAAAAATTGCAAAAGAAAGTCTGATTTTCCTGCTTTATGAATATACCAAACAATACCAGGTTGTGATTACTCTTCATACTATAAAAAAATGTTTTCCACTTGTACCATTTTATTTGACACTGACTGTACTTTTAATATCAAATTTAATAGAAAATTTAAAATTCTAGAAATCTATTAAAATCTATAGTCCTCTATAAAAACAGAGCTATATATCAACAGCTATCCATACATATTACTGCATTGTATACGGTGGTGTATAGTTTCGGGAGAAAGAAAAATTAACTTTGATTCACATTAAGATAAATTATGAAAGATTGAATCCAAGAACCATAATAAAGCAAATTATAGTACTTGAAATCTCGTTTTAGTGTCTTTATTTCATAATATAAGGATAAAAAAGATAAGTCGGGGACCCGTCACAGGTTAGCGCTCACGTGGAAAACCAATGGGGATTCTCTTGTGTGGGTGTTACACACAGATCGTTCGCACTAATTCACGCCGTAACCTCCGGCGTGCGAACTTGTCAGCAGAGGTATAAACGGCAGTTAAATTACGCTATATTCAAACAAATTCAATGAAATTCATCGGAAATAATGAAAGGAATGTCACAAGATCTATCACACATATCTTTTAGTGCAATGTGGACAACATGTAACTACATTTGATCGGTTTTGTGCCAATTCCTTTTTTGTTACCAAAACTATACACCAGGTTTAATGTATTATGTTTACTATTAAATAATCTTTTTTTGTCATTTAAGTTCCTCCTTTTTTTCTTTATTATCTTTATCAGTATTTTTATTATTATTATTGTTATTGTTGTTGTTGTAAACTTTTTTTTTTGTAATTATTGATACAATGTTTTAATGACCTGTACACATTGATTTGTTTTGATTGAATAAAAACTTAATTTAAAAAAAAAAAAACGTATGTCTCATTTTCACAGAAAAAAGCCAAATGTACAGCTTCATGGACAGACCTTCAAGATTTTTATTGGCAAAAAAAACCTGCCATTCAACTTACAATGAATTCAATGTTCCCAATGAAACAAATGTGAAAAAAAAAAGAGAAAAGTAGATATTATCAAACAAAAAACACAGCTTATTGGGACAAATTTATACTCAAAGTTGGAATGTTGAAATTGCCAGTAAATCTTGGTTTTAAAGAATTATCTTCACTTAAAAATATGAGTAGTAAATTTTAGCATATAAATAGAGAAATGATAACATCCTGTCTTCAACCTTACTACATCTAAAACAAAAAGCAGGAATTTACAGAAGAAATCAATTCACAAATATCAAAATTTGCTTATAAAAATATCTTCATTGTTCAGAGTCATAAATTAAGACATCGTCTCTCTGCCGCAGAGATTAAACATTGAAAAGGAAGTTATTTCTCTGAGGGGGTAAAGTAGACTCTCTCTCTTCGCATTAACCCTTTAACATCTTATGTATGATGATTTGAAAGACTTCACAACCAAACCTTGGAATAACATAAATATCATTTCATTGAAGTCAATCATATTTCTCTACTATTATGACGTCTGTCAGTATATTCTGTGGCTTGGGTGGCAAATCCCGCCAAGGAATTGATGTGGTTGGAGTGAAAAATTGCTTTATTTTTATAATTGGAAGAGAAACAAGCATGTTTGTAACAAAGTTTCTCCCACTAAAGTTATTTCATGCCAATTTCAATAAGAAAACTGAAGCTTTAGAAAAGTTGATATGTTAAAAAATAAATGAAAAAATATATTAGGACCTCTGTTGGTGTTAACAGTGGCAGAAGTCAATATATCATTTATAAGAGTTTTAAATGCCAGTAAACTAGCTTAGGGTGCTATCTCACTTCGCGGAGACGTCTCCGGGACAGAATATAAATTTCGTCTCCGCGACGGATAAATAGTATTAGAGACGTCTCTGAGACGTCTCTGAGACGTCTCCGCGAAGTGAGATAGCACCCTTATACATCATTTTATACATTTGAAAATGTTAAATATTTGACTCAAATTTAATCCCTAGAACAAAAAACACTCTCCCAACATAAAATGATAATTCTTTCTTTTCCTGCCCCCCACATCCCCCCGTTGGAATTCTGAAGGTTCATACAAGACTTCCTACAAAAATTTTGAAGTATTATTAGAACAACTTACACCTAACAAACTGCATTACATATCTTTCCTTCGTTCCAAGTCGATCTAACCTAAACCATATTTCTTTGAATTTCATAAGACCATAGCCCTATATTCCAAAGACAGTTCTGGATCAAATGCATACCACATCCCTTGACCAGCGGAATAACACGCCCCTCCTCGAAAGAAAATAGAATGTTTTTCAGAGCAGCTGCGACTCCGGGATTACTTTGAACGCATCCATATGACTTGTTAGTTTACTTTAGATCATTCTTAATCCAGTTACAAAAATGATTTGTACAGTTCATCTAATGGCCGTTAAGTCGTGAACTTGATAACATATAGCACTTCGGCAAGGGAGAGAAAAAAATAACATTTTGGCTTTTGCAAATTATGAGAATCATTAAAAGCGTAAGATGTCCGAGTTGTTTGTTGGGTTTCTGAATTTTGCCTCCCTCCCCATGCTTTAATGCCCCCTCCCCGCCCCCAAACAAAATATATTAATATATCCTAGATCCACATTCTCTTACAAAGACAACTGAGGGCTTTCTCCGAAGTAAAAACCCCAAACTTGTTGTACCATTCCACCACACTAAGAGTGTGTTCAATGTCCAGTTTCAAATTTATACGCCAACGTGAATCATGATACAAAACACAATTACAAAACGCTGAAAGAGAAACAAAGTGTGTGTTCATTGTCCCCCATTCCCGGTCGTAAAAATAAATGGCCCGAATTCACAAAGGTGGATTCTGCAAAATCCATGGTTTCAACCCTGGCTTTAACCTAGGGTTGGGCCTAAGGATTTTCAATATGGTATTCACAAAGGTGGAATCGACTGCATCCACAGATCCACAGCGTCATAAAACGTCATAAGTTGGGTCAACTGTTGGTGAATCATAAACTGGTGGATCCATGGAGCCGTCGATTAAAAAACCCACAGATCCATGGATCCGTGGGTTTTGCAGAATCCTCCTTTGTGAATTCGGGCCATTGTGTTTCAAATCCCGATACAGAGGAAAATTTAAACGTCGAAAAAGATGGGTTTTGAAACACAATCAGCTTCAATTTTACGACCTTGAGCATCGCGATTGCAACGAAATGTGACACTGAACAGGATTGAGTTTTTAAACGTGTTTAAATGTGCTCTTGCAATGGAAGCTTCCGGTGCAAGTGAAAAAGGGAGAAGATGTTTGTTTTTTGAGAGCGGGGAATTTAAAGATGATGGAAATATAATTAGCTTAAAATTTTTGACACTGAAAGGTGCATCGCTGATTGCGTTTCTGTTTGTGTTTTGTAATTGCGTTTTGTATCATGATTCATGTTGGCGTATAAATATGAAACTGGACATTGAACACACCCTTAACTCTCTTCCGGCAATCTCCACACCCCTATAATAATCTAATCCTCCAGAAGATTCCAAGCTTTCTCTCTCCAGAAACTTCAAACCTGACCTTCGTAAGAACTTGGAATATTCCTAAAATAAACAGGCGCATCTTGAGGAAGTATCCCAAGCAGCGACCGGTGGATTTTCTCCGCTAACACCCGGATTTCGCTAGATTTCTGTTAAAAGCCTCGATCGATGCTAAGCTCTTCAATCGGAGGGTCTTTGGGAGGTATCGAGATGCCTTCCATGGTAGCTTATGACCCTTGTACTTTAAAACAAAGCTTCAGATATGAACTTTTGGCATGGGAACTTATACTATTGATATCGATATCATGATTGTGCTATTGAGGGATTGAGAACAAGCACAAATTGGTTGAAGATGACTTATCCTCTCATATTCAATACCTGAATATTTATTGTTCATTGAGTGTTCACAACATCACACATATTTTGCTGTTTTAAATCTTTACTTCTTGTATGTTTCATCCACCTCATCCAAATTCTAAGACTTTATCTTTAAAAATTTGAATTAAATGTTGTAGAGCATGGTGGTACTATTAGTACCACTCAATGAAGAAGCTACAAATTACTTGTTACAATATGTGTTCAAGATCAATTCAGTTTTTAAAGGGGTTTTGCAGAAAGATGAAAAGGAATTGCAGTGATCTTTGAGCATATAGTCAACCTTGCCATGTCAAATTTATATAAGTAGAGGGCATTTTCAAGTCATCCTCTTTTATATTCTTTTGTTTTTATCCTTTTAAAAGTAGAAGTTTTTAAGTTAAAGCTATTTCCTCAGTATAAAATGAAATTGTTAATAAAAATCCGAACTCGCTTGTAGACATTTTCCCGCTACGATTCAACGAGTGCTCTCGTCATCATTTATCCATTTTATTTTGATCTCAGACCTAATGAATCATAATTTTCATAACTCTATTTCCTAAGTCATAACAGAATCAACTTTTACTAGGCAAGATTGACTATATCTTCACAATTTGTATTTTTTAGAAATGCATTAAGCCAGTGTCACACTGCTCCAAAGTTGAGCAAGGATGGACGCACGATCATGGAAAATTTAAAATTTTGCCCTGATCACGAAAGCATCGGGCCATTTGTGTTTTGTTCGAATGCCATCGTGTAACCTTCTGTAGACATCTTTCTCATTTTGGCTCTTGTTTGGCTGTTGACCAAGTTTGGGGCTAACTTTGCAAGAACCCTAACATTTCACATTTCGTGTGTTCATCTTTGCTCAACTTTGGGACGGTGTGAAGCCACCTTTACAAAAAGAGTAGGAACTATGTCATTTAGAGCTTCAAGGGTCTTAACTGTGCATTTTAAACTATGAGTTAATGCCCTACTGCTTCTCAGCAGATAATGTCTATTGCCTTGACATAAGACTCTCTGGCAGTGAAAAGCTTTAAGGAATGAAAAGGTTTTGCAATGATCTACCTCTTGTAACGACCAGTAATGTCGCAGAAAGTGACATTATGCATTGACCCTCCAACTTTTCTGATGTTCAAATACCTTAAACAAATTCCGCTGCGATTATGCGTTGGGGTTATGTGACATTATGTGTCAAAAAATTAAGCGAGACTATGCGCCAGGACATGGGTGAAAAAAGTTGTGACATTATAACGTAGCCTGTGACATTATGCGTTGGAGGGTAAAAATGTCACTTTTTGCGAAAGTATACGTGGGTTGACATTATGCGTTGATGCCACATTACCAAGCGTTACACCCCTCTTACCTTTAAACCAAGAGTTAATGCCCTTTTGGCAGTGAGAAAGCTTTAAGGAATGAAATGGTTTTGCAATGGTTTGCGGATTAATACCTGATCTACCCCTCTTGCCTTGTGAGCCTGGTTCACCTGGAGGACCTCTGATGCCTTGCCTTCCTGGACGACCTGAGATGCAGGAAAAAATAAAGAGATAAGAGATGCAATTAGTTAAATACTTGAAAAAAATACATCAACATAAGGTTTGCCAAAGCTCAGTCGGTCACTTCACCATGATCCCTGCATTTATCATTATCCCCAAGGTGATTTATATCTTTAGGGTTTATGTCACGTTCTATAGCATCTGAAAACTAGAGCATTAGGCGCTGCTGCACTAGCTCGAGCTAAAAAATAGCGCGCTAATTGGTGGATCGGGAAAAAAGCCTGAAAAGAGAAACCGGTCCTGCACAAGCTCAAGCTATTTTAAAATTTCGCTTTAACGACCAAACCCGACCTTGACCAAACAAGCCAGATGTGTATTGCGCAACTGGTAACTACCGCTAGCTTCTACACGCACAGGTGCACGATTTCGAAATTAGCTCGAGCTAGTGCAGCACCGCGCAAAATAGCGCGCTATTTCGTGCTAAAACTGCAAACAAGCTCGAGTTTTTTCCAAAAAACCTAAGATGACTCAGGTTTGAATTTCCTCCAAATTAGCGCGCTATTTGACCACAAAGTGGGATCTGCTCTGATCGAGCTAATTCATCAGATCACAAATAGCGCGCTATTTAAAATAGCTCGAGCTAGTGCAGCAGCGCCTATTGAAAGTACAGGGGTGTTTTTTGACAACCATTGGCATAGGGTTTGTCATAGCTCAGTCGGTAGATCGTCTGTCCAGCAATCAGGAAGTCTTGGGCCCAAATCCCGATGGAATCCCATTTTCTTTGCTCATTTTTATATTGTTCTTGTTTGTTTTGTATAAAGATGAGAAAGGCACAGAGAGAGAGAGAGAGAGAGAGAGAGAGAGAGAGAGAGAGAGAAGGGAGAGAGAGAGAGAGAAGGAATGAGAGAGAGAGATAGAGAAAGTGAGAAAGACAGAGAGGTGGGATGGAGGAGCAAGACAGGGAGGGGGAATTATCAATAACTTTTGTAGGGATTAAAAGAGACAAAGAGACATATACAATGAGAGGCAGAGAGAACATAAATGAAGGAAAAGATAAAATTAGCTAGTAAAAATTGAATTTGATTTTGATTAGCATTATTTTCTTAAAGACTGCAACTATACCTCTTTTCAATTCAGGAGCAATAAGTCCATAGGAACATCTTCACACAAATGTTATAACTTTACAGAGGCCTTTAACAGGACTACACCTCATCAAGTGGTGGTTGACCCTACTACCCAGGTATTAAGGGTCAAGTGAGGTCAAAGCTAGGTCATATAAGGTCATTCTACAGACACTTTCCAGACTGATATGAGCTTAGATTACAAGGTGCACAGTAGGTGGCATGGGAGGTGTGAAAAGGGGAATAATTGAAGCAATCATACTTATCTTTGATAAAAAAAAAGTGTCTGAATTTGGACAGAACCAATAATTGGAGCACACCAATATCAAGGGTTACAAATGTATCTCTCATTGTGAGCGTCTATTTGAAGAAATGTCAATGTAGGATAAATTTTGCTGGTTTTGTAGACATTGTGTAGCATGACATTTTGATTCTAGCACTTATCTGTTTTCTCAATATGAGGTTTATTCATCAGATAGCAAACTATTTTATGTTCACTCATCTCGAATATGAAACGATAATTCTTATTATCTACTGTATATGACAACATCCATTACTTAGAAATGGCTTACATTGACTGTTTCGGGCCTATATTCACCAATGACTTAGAATCTTATTAGGAGTATTACCCCAAGACAACTACCCCCAGAAATAGTAGTTTAGAATTAGTGGTAGTTGTCCTAAAACCACTTAAATTTGATATATCGTGTGTTGGGAGCCAGAAGGGCGCTACTGTATCTTAAAGACACTCCGCTGAGGACCAGAAGGGCGCTATTGCTGTACAAAGTCAATGGTAATAGCGCCCTTCTGCTCCGATCTGCAACAGCGCCCCTCCGGTTCTCAGCCGACGATATGTACTTGGCTGAGCACTTGTTTCATGACCTGTAGTACAGGTACGGGTGTCCAATTGGCAGGGGTAAGCCAAGGGTGCATGGGTAGGGTCTCTGATAGCATGGACCTACTGCGAGGGGTAAGCCAAAGGGGCAGGATTGGGTCTCAGAGGGGTAAGGGAAGGTGTTTATACCACTAATCACTTCCAACCTGTTCCTTCTACCCCTCCAGCGATGGGGCTTACCACCCATACAGGTAGGAAACCTCACTATCAAAACATCCAAATGTGAACATTCATATCAAGGATAAGTATCCTCTCATTTCCATCTTCCTTCTGCATATCATTTGGTTTGTTGAGAGCCAACTTTATTTCCATCTTCCTTCTGTATATCATTTGGTTCGTTGAGAGCCAACTTTATGGTAACTTTTAAAAGCCCTTCATTTTGTATAGTACACTAAAAGTATTGTCATCAAACAATTCCTTCATTGGCAATTTGGCAATGCGCACCTCCCTGATAGTACTCCAAAAACATAACCTATTTTCAACAAAAATGTTGAAGGGATGGGATATTGGTAGGGAGTATTGTACAACATATTTTCCTTCCATTTTTTAAACAACATTTGAAACTTTTCAGAGCAACATTGGCATATGTGCCTCCAAGCGATTCAGCTGTATTAGGAGTATATGAAACTGAAACTGTTTGAACTTACTTCAAAGGGTGTGAAAAGCAACAGAACTTTTTCAAACCATCATTTTGAAAGTAGAAATATAAAGTAGACAGGATTGGGCAAGTTTGCTTTGTTAGGACCAAATAAAAGCTCTGAAAATCCATGTATGTAGACAAGCTAGTGATCAATTTGAAAGTGAATAAACTAAATTGATTAAAATCGTTTTGTTAGTTACATTTTAGTGACTCTTGAATTTTTATACCTTTCACAGAATAATGATAATAATAATATCAACATAATGTATAGCGCTTTATACATATTGTTCATCATTTAAAGTTAGCGAAGTGCACTTTTGTTATGACTGAAAAGTTTTAAAGAGATAGTTCTTGAAATATCATGATTTGTATGTCGGGATGTCACAATATTGAATGAATAATGTAGCATCCTAAATCAAAGATAATTACTCTTTTGTTGATTTAAATGTGTCACCTTTGTAAGCAAAGAAATCAGAGGTTGTCAAAACTTATCACAAATCATATTATTTACGTGCATCTTTGCATCGATCATTCCCGAAAAAACATCAAAAACAAGCTTTTTTATTCACTCATTTCTATTTAACGAATCTTCAACACATGTAGGGCCTACAAGGTGCCCTAGTAAACTTTGTATAACAGTGAAATCTTTCAAGTAGGGTAACAGCATGTTGACTACTAGTTGAATTATTACTGTCCATCTGTAAAGCTCTGAACTGAAATGTGCTAAGATTTGTTTATTTTCTAAGCCATCAAACTTTCAATTCCTACTCTTTAGGCGCTGCTGCACTAGCTCGAGCTAAAAAATAGCGCGCTAATTGGTGGATCGGGAAAATAGCCTGAAAAAAGAAACCGGTCCTGCACTAGCTCAAGCTATTTTAAAATTTCGCTTGAACGACCAGACCCGACCTTGAACAAACAAGCCCGATGTGTATTGCGCAACTGGTAACTACCGCTAGCTTCTACACGCACAGGTGCACGATTTCTAAATTAGCTCGAGCTAGTGCAGCACCGCGCAAAATAGCGCGCTATTTCGTACTAAACCGCGAAAACAGCTCGAGTTTTTCCCAAAAAACCTAAGATGACCCAGGTTTGAATTTCCTCCAAATTAGCGTGCTATTTGACCACAAAGTCGGATCTGCTCTGATCGAGCTAATTCATCAGATCACAAATAGCGCGCTATTTGAAATAGCTCGAGCTAGTGCAGCAGCGCCTTTTCTTTGCAGACAGGGAGAAAAAGATCAAGTGATAAAATACAAGCATGTGGGGTAAATATTGGAACAAGACCTAAAATAACACAGTTCTAGTTTTAGAAATTCAGAATAGAGAAGAAATTTAATGCTTATTTATTGGGTACCGTTTTGGTAACTTCAAATGCTCATTATTAAAAGGGTGATTTAACATCTTAAAATGAATACAAACATGAAAATTAGTTCAATAAACTTACACAAACTGTGACAGATGTGGTATTTCAATATAGCATTTGTATTTCTCTGTTTTATTACATAAACAATTATGCCTATTTCCTTCACATGAAAAAATAAAAATATACAAGGAATATTTCTTATTTAGCAGGTGACACATTTTCTGTTATATTATGTAACTAGTCATTTAAAAAATTTATTAAGTATCTTTAACCCCCCCCCCCACCCGAAAAAAAAAAAAAAAAAAGTGGAACAATTACAAGTTGCTTTTAACAAAGATAATTTATTTAGGCCTAGATATTAAAACAAACAAATTATTTTAAGAAGCATCACTGGTAACTGTTTAACCCTTGATACTATAAATAGTTGGGTAAAATGGTTCCATGTGAGGATACAATAAATTTAATCCAAAACATAAAAGTCAGAAGGATTTGTTGAGAGGGCATTGAACTCTTCAAAGTTACAAGGTTACTAGGTTTGAAAAAAAAAAGTCATTTCATAAATTACAATCATAATTTTATGAATATGTTGAGTCACTTCCCACTTTAAATACTAAGTGTTTGAAAACTTTTCTGTGGTTTTTTAAATTTATATTTTGAAGTGAAGACAATGAAACAAACTTTTTTACCATACTTTTTATTTTAAGTAACTATCAATCGCATGGTTTCTCTAGGGCCCATATCATCATAAATGTTGGCAAACTTTCCTATTTATTATTATGTTAATACTACTACTATTTTAAAGTATTTATTAATTGTCATGATTAAACACATTAAACCAAGTCTTCTTCAAACTGTCTTTATGTAACTGACATCATAATCAACTACATTTGTCATAAAAGAAGACCCAAACTTTCTCACAAACTTTTCAACTCCCTTCAGAACTGCAAACCAATCATCACTCGGCCTCATGTCTCACTTTCTGACGGTTTACCACAATATTTTGACTGCGAAAAAATACAGCCAGGGGAAAAGCAAACAACCATTTTTTGCGGGACAATGCAAAACACACACGAACGGAGAGAAACGCTTTATCAGGGTCAATGAATGGGGTTCTGACTCCCACCTTCGCAAAACCATTAATCTCCAAGACGATAGAAAATGTTTGAGTTGTCAGAAGAAAAGAGATTTGTTGGAAATCAAAACTCGGGACTTCTTGCATTCTTTGGTTAGATTTAAGAAGGTATAGTACAGGTGAATTGCTAAAGATCAAGCAGGGTCATCTTGTTAGATGAGATCACAATCATAGGAATTATTTTAAAAGAGAAACTGAAGAAATGCTCCTGCAAAGATAAAGAACCTAGATATATAATAGACCTGTGGGGTGTAACACAAAGACTTACGATTGATTAAAAGTTACAATTGATTTTTTCTCGGTAGCCTCGTCATGGACAGGATTCTCCAAAGTTGATGATCTTAAGCCTAACTCTAGCCCTAACCCTACTCTTAATCAAATCCAAATCCTAATCCATGACTGTACCTGGTTTTCAAATGAGACTACAGAGAAAAAATCAATCGTAACTTTTAATCAATCGTAAGTCTTTGTGTTACACCCCACTGAATAGATAACTAACCTACATAGATAAAGGACCAACATAGATAAATAATCTACAAAGATAAATGATCTACATATTTTATATATAATTATGAAACATCATATTTGTCTGGAAATTCCAGCTGTTGCTCGAAAGTCTTTTGGTAAAGTTACAATCTTTCAACATGAATCATTATCATCTCATCAAAAAAAGCCCCTATACATAATAAAAGATTATTCCTTATCGTCATAATCAATCAAAGTGCTTACTATGCTAATTATATAAGGAATTACTCATTTTCTATTAGAATAATTTGGCAGATAATTTTTATATAAATATTTGGGAGCAACTTTGTTGGATTTTGCTTTAATTTCTTCAAAAATTCAAGTTTGTCTGTAAAGATATAACGTCATGGAGTTTGCAATATAGAGAATGCTATGAGCTGAATCCACTGCCTCTGTACAGTAATATATGGGATTGTATCGGAAAGTGTAGGACAAGCGAAAAAATATTTAATAGTGTTCTCTACAAAATTCCAAAGAGTAAACAGCATTTTAGCAGCAGATGACATGGCAATTCATGAAAGGTTCTTAATTAGTTCCATATTCTGTCCTAAATCGCCCTCCCTCCTTGAGATTTCCCCATCTCTAATCTCTGACGACTTTGAGGAAGATACAAGATCAACAAATGTAGATATCCCTGCTGCTTCTTCTTTATGAAGGTCAACATTCCATCTACAGATAGGATAGGTGTTGCTTCACTAGGTCAAGTTTAGTAATGGCCCGGTCACAACTACACGACGCACGGCCAGCGCACAAAAAATATAGAAAATAAGCTCTGTGCGTCGTTGTGCGTCGAAACTTTCTGATGATTTTGGAGAAGGTAATGCGTATGTAGGGCGCTCCCACAGCGCATACACTGCGCACATATTAAAACATCCAACTTATACACAGCTTGCTCTGGCTGTCTACACGAATGACCCGTGCAGGCACAGCGCGCAACATGCGAACAAAAGTGGTTGCCCCTCACATTGACGGTTCGATTGTTTTGCAATGCATTCGCAACGCTTCAACCTACGCACATGTCACAAATGCTTAACGCGTGGTCTGCGTGTGTCTGGCGCTGGCGCTGCACCCTCTGCGCATATCTGGTGCTCTGTCGGCGTTTACATCCATGCGTCGAGCTCGATGCAGATTTTTTAACATGTTCAAAATTTTAGACGCACAATTGCATACAATGACGAATCAAAAAGCGTTCATCTAGCGCGCTCGACGAGTGAGCGACAAGCTACAAGCCAGCCAAGACAACGCATTGCCCAAAACTGCTACTTTTTCTGAGCGTTGGCCGTGCGTTGTGTACACGTGACCAGGCCATAAAGAGCGTGCTATATCTGATCCAATGAATTAGGCCGGTAAAAAAATATCAGGCTTTTTCTCCCAAAAGTGTGTTAAATTAGGTAAAATCTTAGCCAAAAAAAATCTTTAAAGGACTGATTTCCAAACTCAAGCTTTGAGGTTTTGGCGTGAAACAGCACGATAAATGGAGCGGTGCTGCACTATCCTGAAGCCAAAACCAAATCCCCTCATGCACATATTGGGCTTGGTCAAGCTCGAGGTCAGATCGTAAAGCTCAACCTCGGGCTGGTGTAGGGTCAACTTTGCATTTAAAAATTATGTAAGGTTTTTTCCCTGATCCACCTCGCATCGCGCTATTTCCCAAGCTCAAACTAATGAAGCACTGACTAGTGAGGAGAAGAAGGAGGAGGAGGAGGAGGGAGGGGGAAGGAAGTGAATTATAATTCCCTTGGTAGGGGTCATCTAAAAGTCATGTTTGTCAGAGTGAGAGATACTGGAAGAGGAGCATCTTCAAAAAAGTATGATAAATCTAAACTCGATTGAATATGATCCTTATGAATTTTTTTATCATATTCATCAGAAGTCTGAATGGGGGATTCAAAAGAGTGTAAAACATGTGGAAAATCATCAATAATATGTGCTGTATAAACTATGATTTGTCTGCCTTTGACATTTAAAAAATTTGACAGGGTTTTTTTTTTCAGAAACAAATTTATTGATCTTCCATTCTATTATCAAAAGAATAAATTGCAATGACTTGAATGAATGAATAAATCTCTGCTTTGGTGGGAAATTCCGGTTTTGTAGGAGAATCAGTATTCTTGGTCTAACCGCACACATAATTCAATACATATGAAGTCTTGTGTGCTGACCTGGCCAGACCATAACCTAAATGTACTTGACAAGAATTTCAGTCTAAACAAACACCAACGTGCTCAAGTTTTCCAAGAATGTGTCAAATTTTCCTAATAATCTTTTGGAGGAGAAAAATATATTCATATTCATCTATAGAGATATTGATCACTTATAGATCTCACTTCCAATGTTGTAATTGTGAAAATGTTGACTCAATCATGTCAGCACGAGCTCATGAAAAAGAAGAATAATAAATGTTAACACCCTTCAACCAGCCGATTGATACATGATACAACTGCCTACATGCTACTTATCCCCACCCCTCCTCCTCTTATCCTCTTCCATGCTTCCATGCCCCTCTCCCGTCCCTTTGCTTCCCCCTCTTTTATGTACCCCCCGCCTCTCTCTCGCATCTCTCTCGCCCCTCTTTTTGACCCCTTCTCTCAGAACCTCTCTTTTCCCCTCCTCCTCTTTCCCTCTCCTCTTCCATGCCCCCTTCCCCGTCCCCTTTCTTCCCCTTCTGTTATGTCCACCTTCTACTCCATTACCTCACTTCTTCTCTCCCTTTTTTGACCACCTTCTCTCAGAACCCCCTCCTCTTCCCCCTCCCCCCCCCTCTCTCTCGCTCTTTCCTCTTGTCCTCTGTCCCTCTTCCATTGTCCCCCCCCCACGTCGCCTTGCTTCTCCCTCTTTTATGTCCACACTTCTCTCCAGTCTTCCCATGCCCCACCAACGTCCCCTTGCTTCTCCCGTCTTTATGTCCACCTCTCTCTCATCTCCCTCAACGTCGGCTTCTCTCCTCCCTCTTTCTTGATACCTTCTCTCCACTCCCCTCCCTGTCTCCCCCTCCCCTCTCTCTTTCTCTCCTCTCTCTCTCTCTATCGGAAAAAAAAAACAACTCTCCCACCTCTCTTTCCTTTCTCCCCTCTTCCTCTCGCTCTCTCTCTCTCTCTCCATCTCCCCCCTCCCTCTCTCACTCCTATTTTATATGACCCCTCCCACCCTCTCAACCACATCCCCTGCCTATATCTTCTTTGTATGCTGTCATGTCCAAGCTATCTATACCATGATATTATTTCGCCCATCATACCCTAAATAATGAAGGTTCACATAATAAAGTCACAATCACTATGCCAATAAACAACTACGCAATCAACATATTATCCACAAACCTATAATTGGGTGGAGGAAGTGTGACGTCTTTTTAACAAAAGCAAATCCTTTTCGAATCTCTAATTGATATAATGACACTTTATTTCACAGCTTGCTTGGACATAATGATATTTTGGCCTTTACCTGGGCAATGTACTTCAACAAGTGACCAAGCATACAATGCAAATGATATAATTACACCCAAAATAGATTGTTTTATAAATTTCCAAATGAAAGGGAATATGTCCACTTTGACAGTGTTCATTAAAAAAAAATTGAACTCAATCTTCAAACAAGATTTTATATTTAATGATATTAATGTTCTGCTTGTAAAAATTAATTTTCTCACAGAAGTATAAGATTATATATCATTATTATAAGGTCACATCGTATGCATTCTTTATAGATTTTTAAAGATTCTCCGATTCCAATTCAAAATTTATCTCATTCACATAAAAATTTAACAGATAAAAAAAAAACATACAAATGATTCATAAAGAAGCAGAGATAATGAAATAAATGAATGCAACAAGTTATTATCATATAGAGCTACTTTACATGTACATTTAAGCCATGTTTATTGGCAAGGAGTATTACCAAGGAGCTTCAAACTCATACCCTCCAGATGAAAGTATGTTTGGGTATGACTACCAGCTGGGATAATAGCTGATTAAGAAGAATGAGGATTTAAGAATGCTCATTAATTTTTACACTCCTCCAGACCCAGATTACTAGATCATTGCTCTTACCGACTGAGCCATGGAAAACCCTGTATAAGTTTTAATTTATAATGCTCGTGTGGTAAGAAGCTATGATAAAATTGACACAAACAATGAGTGACAACTTCACAAGAAAATAAAAACATCTTAGAGTAGATTTGCCACCAAAATGTAAGTTAAAGAAGATAGGAAATAAGTCTCAAACTCCTTATTCTCATCTTAAGAATTTAACAGCTATAAACACATGTAAAACACCATCACAACACAATATTCTAAACCTAAAAACAAAATTAATAAGCAATCATGTGTGAGAAATTAACGGGTGGAAAAAATATTGCATCCGCGTAATAAATCATAAATTAGAGTGTATGAATTGTTGTGCTATGCAATCAGCAAGCTTTTCACTTATCACCCATGCCCAGGGGTTCGTAGAGGATATGGGGGCAGTTAGGGCTAAATGGGGGTAATTTCCTGGGCCAGAAGAACACCTTTATTCAGTGGAGAGTGCTTCAAAGTAGACCAAAATAACACCACGCTACCATGATGAATGGGCAGCGATGATGTATGGCCGAAAGGGTCTGTGACTCTAGTGCGTTAACACTTGGTTGCTTAGAACGTTGACTTTAAAGCTGGTGTATAGTTTCGGGAGAAGGAAAAATCAATTTTGATTCACACTAAGATAAATTATGAAAGATTGAATCCAAGAACTATAATAAAGCAAATTATAGTACTTGAAATCTCATTTAAGTGTCTTTATTTCATAATATAAGGATAAAAAAGATAAGTCGGGGACCCGTCACAGGTTAGCGCTCACGTGGAAAACCAATGGGGATTCTCTTGTGTGGGTGTTACACACAGATCGTTCGCACTAATTCACGCCGTAACCTTCGGCGTGCGAATCTGTCAGCAGAGGTCTAAACGGCCGTTAATTACGTTTCATTCAAACAAATTCAATGAAAATCATCGGAAATAATGAAAGGAATGTCACAAGATCTCTCACACATATCTTTTAGTGCAATGTGGACAACATGTAACTACATTTGATCGATTTTGTGCCAATTCCTTTTTTGTTACCAAAACTATACACCACGTTTAACAATATTCTGACAGTGCACATTGTTCTCATTTTCACTAACTTGAGATTCGTGTTTATCAGAAAAGTTTAGTGTAATTTTTTTTCCCCTGTTTACATAAGCGTTGCATCATCAACTGGATAAATTGCAATTTATCATGATAAAGGGTTTCAGAACACCAAAATCAAATTTGAAATTTTCTTATCACACCATTAGGAAAGACTTCCATCTGAAGAAGTTAAGATTCAGTTAGCGCAAACAGGTAACTTTTCCTTGTTGTGTAAAAATAACTTTTCATAAACTTATTCCCAATTTAAACTTCTCATTACCTGATAAAAAATTAGGCCTACAAAACAAAAAGGAATTTGATATCATATTTAGTACACTTCTGCATCTACATGTAGCACTCTCTGTGCATTGAAACTGGTTCAATCCCTCTTTCCCCTCTAGAGTACTTACGCTTTATACATGCCGGATTAAGTTTTGTATGCATAAGTTGTTGCTGTAACAGGCAGGCCTTAGGCAAGTACATGATTCATCAAGAATAACTTTGGGGTCAAATATGAACTTGCAGCAGTTTAAATGGTGCATGGAAAGTCTGTCTGTAGCCATAGTTACATTTCCACATGAGCTTACATTCAAAATTTCAATTTCATGATAAATAAAATAAAACCAAATCACAATTGTCTTTAAAGATTCTGCATATGTTTTTACAAAAAGGAACAAGAAACCAACTGAAAGTTTGTTTGATCTGATTTCAAAGAAATGTGAAAATCTGAACCTCTTTTGAATGTTATATTCAGACTCATATATGAGGTGAAATATCAGGAAATATTCAGATTATCACTTTATCTCAATTTCATAGGAACTTAACAACCCAGACTGATTCTCAAAATGTACGGAATATAGTATACATTCTCATCATGAACTTTACAGTATTTATAACTTTTTTCTATGAAGGCTGAATTTCCCACCCCGATTTACTTCAAGGCTACTAACGTCGAATAATTTTCGCTACATGCACACCTACAAAGCTCTTTGGTAGTACACCATCTCCAATGCCATTACAAAGACGTGCAGAATATTGGCAGAAATAAAACAAATCTTTACTTTCTCTTTTCTTTTTTCTACCACCTGAGAGAAGAGTATTTTTGACAGACGTTTGGAATCCCCTTTCGCGCCCTCTTCTAATCCCCTTCAAGTGCGGAATTTCACAGATGTACAATAACATCCCATAGCAGCTAGGAGCCTTGAATCAACATGGGGTGCAAAGGACTCCCCTGACTGCACCCCTGGGCATCGGATGGGGTCCAATGTCAAGTCAACTGGTAGCTGGTGGAGGGGTGTAGAGTTCCTGGGAGGGGGTCGGTATTTCTAGAGGTGGTGTGACAGGTTACTCCTGCACACATTTCTGAAAATTTTTTAGACATTTTTTCTTCTGGTGATGGTTTGGAAATGGTTTCAGGTATTTGGATTGGAATGCACCTGTTATGTTTTAAGATATAGCAGGTGCACTTTCCAGATGTACTTCCACTTTGAACTTTGTTAACACAAAATTAGTCAATTTTCATGGTTCGATTATCTGAGCTTACCCAGGATATCCTATATCTAATCTTTTATAATAATAAAAAACTCTCAGAATCTAATGCGTACAACGCCTGATTTGGAAATCTATTATTACTTGTATTATTTTGTTTGAAAAAAATGTCTCTAATCAACATAACAATGTAGGGTGGGTGGGGATGTCACGGGCGGCACTTAGAAAAAAATGGCCTGTTTATTGTCTAAGGAATTAGCCCATAAATATAATATGACGTATCGTTCTATCATCAATATTTGTTCTCCCCACAATATTTTTAACATGTGGGCTAAAATATTACAGAAACCATTGCTTATAACCTTTCAAATGGCTAATTAAGTCAGTGTGCCGACACCCAATAATTGGGTATATACAATATAAGTGACCATTTGTTTAAACCAATATAAAACAGAACTAGGATAAAAAACACGCCAAATGTAACTAAATTTATAAGCTCATTTCACAAGAAATATTGATGTCTAACAGGCTCAATTTCTATCAGAGGTGGAACTGAAATAAATGAATCTATAACACCAGGCTCATAAAATATTTGGTCAGGTAATTAATTAGTTTGAAGTGTTATGATGGAAACGATCTTCTAAAGTTCTCTGAATACAATTTATGGATGGTATTGCAACAAGTTGTACAAAACTGTGTAAATATAGTTTCCTGTCAATTAGATGATAACTAACATAAACAAATTGATAAGTTCTAACAAGATTCACTTCTTCTTCACTATTTTATTATATCATTAAACTAGCGAGCAAGGCGTGGAGCAATCCAACGGGTGCTAGCAATAGGCGCGAACCCTTGTATTCGATATCAAATTTCCTGCATTTCATATAAAAATGATAAATAATAATAAAAAAGACCCGGTCTACACCCTTAGTCTACACCCACTTTGGCGCAATGCCTGTTTGGTCTAACCCAACATGGGTATTTTCATTTCCTCACAACCAATGTTTGGTATTTGCCAACTTTTCTACAGCCATTTGTCATTTATCTTGGTCTACAAACCACTAGTAAATTAAACTGCATCAACTGGATATAACAAAGATTCATTTGGAATTTTAGATTTCAGCATACAATTCCGAAATTGTGATTTATCATGACAATCTGGGTTTTTTACTTCAAATGAAATCGGCGGGCGTTAATTCCTCCTTCGTTAACTCCCGCGACCGAAGCTCTAATTCAATGAGGACTAACCGTAAGACGTTTTTCTATTTCGTCATCGGTTCGTACAACTGGGTGAGCTTGCTCTATGATAAGGGCGTGGACCGGAGCCGTGAAATACCGTT
>CALNVZ010003433.1:44492253-44543089 GCA_940671915.1 Paracentrotus lividus
TACCGGTCCAGTCTTGAAAGGAGACAGGGACACTTCCGACGGACACTCTTTCCGTCGTCTGCTTGTTTTCGCGCGTCGCGTTAAAGCACGTCGTCCAGGGAATCGTCGCCCAGCGTCCAAAGCGAGCTCGTGGAAGAAAACGAAACCCGCGAGTAACCCCGCGTACCCGACCTCCGTCGATCCCCGGGGTCGACGGCGCCGGCCGCGATTCATGGAAAATGGAGATGCTGCCCGCTTTTCACGGCGGTCTCACAGCTTGCGGGTCTACGGGGAGCGCGGATGCAGCACGGGCGGATTCCTTAGCGTATTAATATAGCGATACAAGATGACAAAGAGAGATATTTCTGAATTAATGCATATTCATTCTTGTAATAAATCACAAAATGTTTACAAAATGGATTTCTGATCACAGTAATTGTCAGGTTGACATTAACCATCAATAATTTACGGAAAGTGTTTGTTTTTTAATCCACCTTCAAAATAAAATCATATTCGGAGCAGGTCACTGCATGGTCAAACGATGAATTAAAACAAAATATTGCAGGACTAGGCAAAGGAGGAGTAGAGGGTGATATTTAAAGTAAGGAAATTTAAATATTGCCAATCATGATTCAAATATAGCGGTCAACCTCTGCCCCACTTTCTCATGTAAACAGGGTAGTAATGCAGACTGAACTTAGCCCCCTACAATCCCTGTTGATAGAATTCCTATGCTAAGGTGTTTGACAAGTAGAATGAAAGAAGGGAGAAAAATAAACAAATGACAAAGTGGGCAACAGATTGTCAAATATGATTTCAATTACAATGATTTGTTACAGAAAGGTTGCTATAAAACAGATGTTGGTTGTCGCTTGTATAACAAATTGGTCAATGACTCTGTGAAATCTTAAAACTCTTTTATCATTTTCACTTTTTCTAGGGTAGGGATCAAAACCGATTTAAGCATTGTTATTTGCTTACATTACAAACTTTGTTTATCAAAATGTGCTAAAAGAAAGAAAGAAAGAAAAAAATATCAAATGTGTTGTCTTTGTTATCAAATGAATTATTAATAATCATAGAAATATTTTTTTGACATACAATCAGTTATATGTGATACGTCTTGTCGAAATGAGAGAGAAGTCGGAGATCAAAGATCCGAGTAAATCGACAAACTAATAAAAAACTCATTTGAGGAATTTTTTTAATTATTTTCTGGTTCTACCATGCTTCATCTCTGCTCTGTAAAAAAATGAGTGAAAATGATAACGGGAAGTGGTAAAAAAAGCAGTTTTTCGCGAGTGTTTTTTTCGGTCAATAATTTTTTTTTCCGGACATACAAGCGCACGTCCACGCTCATTTCCCCTCTCCGTTTAGCTCCGCCCTTAGCAACGATGGCTTTGTTTGTTGGACGTTCACAGGTCATGTGTTGTGTGATTTCTATTGGCTTTTGTTTTCGTTTTTGTTGAGCGAAATAGCGAACTAACTCTCTTTAGCTACACTCAGCTGTGCGATGCCACACACACCTGCTGTGAATAAAGCTGTTTCATCGGATAGCGGACACGCACAGCAAAGAATGTCAAATCTAACAATCGAGTGTGGGGGGGGGGGGTTATGTGGAAAAGCTACTTATTGCTTGACTTAGCTATCTGGATCCAAATGAATGTTAATTTCAGCATTTTATTTAGGGGCCGCGATATCTGTTGTCCTGATGGGAAATTAAAACCTGCCTATAACAAAATTTGGTTCCATCAGGGAAACATAGAGCACACAAAAGAGGTTGACGTGATCATAAACTTCTGATACAAGTATTTAGGTTAAAGTCTTAAGACGCGTAAGAGATGCTAATTTATAAAATTGAAAAAAAAATATGGTTTTAAAATGGTTGATATTGCATTATGTGGAAACCAATGAGCTAAGGGGGGGGGGGGGGAGTGGCAAATCAATCTAGTTTATAACTGGCGGCTGGTATCTCACTTTTTGGGAACTACTTTGAAACAACTTTAAGAACGGCTTAGAAACAAGTTTGAGACGATTTGTTGAGACGTCGACGGAGACGTCTCCGCGAGGTGAGATAGCACCCATGCTACTAGCAAATTTCTGCAGTTTTTTTAACAAAGTAATGTGTTTAAGAAAGTAGCGTTTTACTAACACGACGAAACAAAATAGATTTACTCTTAAAATAATTCATTTCTAAAATTATTTAATATCTTCTTATTACTGTAACAAGTTTTGATCAATAAAGACGAGATCGAGCAAATCATTTACGTTTTTATTTTCATTGTCTTAAGCTAACCTAGCCACTCATAAAACGTGATCAGAGAATTCTAAATACATTCGTGAGGCGCAAAATATTATTAAAACATTTTTGGAAGGCATATCTCTATCATATACTTATTCAAAGAATATAACAAAATGCATAAGCCCTGACAAGAATAATTTAGTCTATAGACCATTATTATGTTTTAAAATTTCCAACAGAGTTCAGATCAAAATGACTCGCTTATTATGAGTAAGATACGCGATTGACATTCAAAGAACGCACGCAAACATCGAATAAAACCCCAAAAAAGGTTGTATTGTTCTAACTATACGCCAGGCATGTAACTTTCTTGGACTTTTTCTTAAACAATAGAAAGACATGAAGTTTTCATTTATTTGACGAAGATATAAAACAATAACCAATTCAGTTCTTTTTTTTTGAGAAGATTGAACATCGCCGTTATGCGCTTGCCTCGATCATCGTGACGGACGAGTATGTTCTCTGTATACCTGAATGCAGCCTCCTCATTGGAACGTTTCACCTTGTAACAGTGGTGCTAGGGGCATTGAGTACAGCGGTGCAATTTTTTTTTCTTTTTTTTTTAAGATTTTTTTACTATGTCGTTTGTTTGCATTTTTTTGAGCGTGATGATTGTTTTGGTTTTTATGTGTATTTCTGGACAAGTTTAAATCTTTCACACACACCCGAGGAGAGAAGAGAAGATTTACAACTGTGTGTTCAGATATCACATTTTTTTTCATTATTTTGTTTGGCATTCATAAGATAGTATTTGCATTGATACATAAAATTTCTTAATTAATACGAGTTTGTCATGTGGACTGTTGGGATGCTGAATTAAGGCTATATCAATTGAAGTGGTATTGATTAATTGAAATTGAGATTTATTATTAGTTGTTAACATACTTTGAGCAGTGTTTGTTTAATATTGTAACATAACGAGTGTGCCGTAATCAAGTTCATATTAGTGAATTTTACATTTTTCCTTTCAGAATGTTAACAAGATAAGGCTAACTGGCATGCCTATATTCACTTAGTGTACTGTGTGAAAAAGTGTCAAGAGAGTATAGGGATAAGTAGGCACATAAGACGCATGAAAGACATTTTGACAAATAGCTTAGTGATTGAAGGATTACGTATAATATCGTTCATTGATTTGTTGATTTGGAAGCCAGTTGGATAGTAGTATAACTTCTAGCCTACTAAACAGTATATAGAATTAGTATACAGCCACAATTAAGATTTCAATGCTAACTACTTGTAGTTAACCTTTAATTCAAAACCTATTCCAAGACATGATTTCAATTTTTAAACATTTAGTTGCATATCACAGGAGTGACCAATATCTTTTTTGTATGTGCATCCAAAAACTTTGGATGTTGCAGGAAGATTGAACATGTTAAATGTACAAGCGGGTTGTTTGTCCCTTTATAGGGTACATTTAAAATTGTAAAACTCAAGGATATTTTAGCCATTGATTTTCCAACTTGTGATTAGCTTGTAAGTTCCTTCCTATCACTCGGGACCCTGATTTCCAGTAGCGTTTGTTTCAAAGTGCAGTATAGGGTCTTCTCTTTTACATTTCAAATCTCCACAATCATGCTAATTTTTTTTTTTTCCACACTGATTCAGTTTATGATATTCTTGGAAAATCTGGTATTAACTTCATATATATCATGAATGGCATAGGATTCATAATTACATGGTGGATAACTCCTTGACAGATAATGCCGGTACATGTCTTTATAGATGCGCTTTATTTCTTGAACTATCTTCACATGGCAATTTATAAGGGAAATGCCTTTTGTTAATTAAATTCAGCAACTTATGTTTTATGTACATGTTGGTGGAGTAACACAGTTTTTTAACATTGAAGAATTTGTGGATTCTCTGTTATTTTTTTTTGTCATTATCATATCATGTACCAAGGATTGCTTAACTTCCTGTGTAATGCTGTTAACAAAGAAATAAAAATATATAGAAATTGAACAATATAATGATGTCTGTAAACTTTATAAAGACACCGGTCTATTAATTTATACTAACATTCTGACCAGTGATCCAACAAACTAGCGATTATCAGCAGGTTGTCTCACTGGATTTCATAATGATATTACTGTAACTGTTTGTAAACCAGGCTGAAGTAATTATGAATAGGCCACTGGAATTGTAGAAGAAAAAAAGATATATATTGTTACTTTCACAGTTGGTGGGTTAGTGTTTGAAGAGTGTTCATTATTTTTATTGGAGAGGGTAAAAGGAAGTAAAAATTAGGACAGAAGGTTTTTATTGATTTGATTTCAGAAAGAGAAAATTATAATAGAGTTAAGAGGATAATATATACAAATTATATTTTAATACTTTAAAGTTAGGGTTATAATATCAATTAAAGGAAATGATAGGTTAAATAATATCAAATAAAATGGATTTCAAAAATTGCGAATAGTCTCTCCTTTCGACGTGACGCATCACATATTCTTCTGACCATTTACTCTCTTTTTATCTGTCCCAACATCCCCAATTTTTCATACTTTTCTTTTGAATAATAAAAAAAAAAATGACAAAATAAAAATATCAATAAAATAATGATAATAATAATAATTCAACCTATCCTATAGTATTATCCTTCTTTCAAATCTTCTCGATTTCTAAGTCATATTTCTTCTCATCCATCATCACCACTCATGAATCTCCATGACAACCAAGATGAAATCCAAGTTGAACCAAGCCCCCAATGAAAGAAGCCCCACAGAAGCTAGGTATCACGTGAGAAGGCTCATGATGGTATGCTATCATCCAACAGGGGCCCCGTTTCTCAAAACCGTCATAAGTCTAAAGTTCATAGACATCCCATTGAAATGACTGTTAATTCTACAACACGTGTCCTTATGGGTTGCTCAAGAACTTAAATTTATGATGGTTTCGAGAAACAGGCCCTAGGTCTCCCTCCTATCATAAACCTAGTAAATCATCTTGATCTATTGCCCAGGTCACAACTGGTCCAGTGTGCATTTACTAGTGCAAGTCCCACTTTGCAGCTTGCGATGAGCTCCGGGACCAATTTGGTAAATTACCACTTGGTCTACACCCACTTAGACTCATGCCTGATTGGTCTAATCCTACATGGTCTAATTCAATTTTGTTTAATGACCTATTATTCTAATAAACCACTTTGTCTAATTCCCTTTTTGTCTACTGCCCATTTTGTCTAATGTCCATTTGGTCTAACAGCATTCAGTCAAATACCTTTAACAAACTATTAATAAAATTAAAGGGGAAGTTCACTCTGGAATTCTATTGGTTTTAAAAAATGAAGTATAATAAAAGTAAAATATGAGTGAAAGTTTGAAGAAAATCGACCAAAAAATAGCGAAGTTATGAATATTTTAAGTTTTGATTCTGTGACGTCATGTGCGAGCAGCTCTCTCATATCGTCTGTTGGGAGCCATAAGGGCGTTATTGCATCTTATAGATGTTCCGTTGAGAGCCATAAGGGCGCTATTACTGTACAAAGTCAATGGTAATAGCGCCCTTATGGCACCAAACGGAACATCCTTGATCTGCAATAGCGCCCTTCTGGCTCCAAGCCGACGATATGTTATGTATGTAAATTCAATAAATTAGTATTTTTTCATCGTTCTTAATGAAGAAATGGGTCAATTTGTTAGAGGCGTGTGGATGAACATACGTTTGATGAAATATCGACCGCACAGGTGACATAATTAATTTTCTTCTGGAAAAATGACACTTTATGGAATTTACACTACATAACACATTGGAGAGCAGCTCGCATGTGACGTCACAGAATCAAAACTCTAAATATTTCTAACTTCTTTACTTTTTGGTCGATTTTCTTCAAACCTTCACTCACACTTTTCTTTTATTTTTCTGCATTTTTTAACACCAATGAAATTCCAGGGTGAACTTCCCCTTTAAAGATTCATTTGGGAATTAGATAAAAATTCAGACATTTTTGTTATTAGATATATTAGCAATTAGACAAAGTGGTCATTAGACCAAGGGAAAATTAGACCAAATTTTTAGTATAGACCAAATGGGTTTAGCCTACATGGTATTACTATTATACAATCAGAAAATTGGACCAACTGCTGTTAGACCAAGTGGATATAAAACTCATACGATTTTTGCATCTCAGCATGGTTGCACTATCTGGCAAAAAATCTACAGAAAAGTTTTTTGTGAAATTAATGGCAAAGGTGCACTACCAATGCCATCCAGTTGTGACCAAGACATTTGGTAGAGGTGAAAAAAGACTCCAGACTCAAAAAAAAAAAAAAAGACTCCAAATTAATTCATGCTTTCCTTGCTCTACAAGTTCAACTGACACTTTGTTTTTCCTCTCATTCCACTTGATTCATGAATTTAAGTAGATGAATGCCCTCCCCTACTCCATTAAATTCCAATCATTTATTTTATTTTTATCACTAAAGAATGTTAAGATATATGGTCAATGCTAATTGATATTGGGACTTGAAGTAGGTACTCAATAAACTAATTGTAATTTGAGAATTCAAAACAAAATCATAAACCCTCTGTTTATTTCACTTTCAAATTCAATGTTATTGTAGAGTAATAAGCATATGTAATGGAATAGTTTCATTTTTATTTTCTTGTAGAACATTAAAACAAAAGCATTATATAAATTACTTGCATCTTTGATATATTATTCATAACAAAATAAAACTGTTTAAAATTGTTTTAATTTGCTTCATGACAGCAAATGTAAAATTCTTTATAAATTGCATGAAAAATCTTCAGTATAACAAATAACTGATACTTTTATTCATTTCATACACATTACACATTAGATATCATATATTTTGTTGAAACCATTAAGGTTGTTGAATTGTGCATGAAAATAAATTTTATATCAAAGTAATTCAAATTTCTTGTTCATCTTTAAAAATTTATATTAAAACTGAATTATCTACAACTTACATATTTATCAAAAACATTGTCCTTGCTGTTGGTTATGTCTTCACCAATAATCCTTTGGATTGATCTTTTCTCATCACAAGCAATTCAATTCTGGAATATTACCTTTAATGTATATTTCAAAATCAGAACATGAAATATGACATTAAGGCAGAGGTTGATACAATGGAATTCATGTTATCTCCACAACGCCGAGATATATGGCAGGTGCGACCATCCATGTTGTCTAGCCAGCTTTTTATCCAACTTTTCGGGAGACCATCTTAAAGGTTTACTAAATTAGAAAAACAAATTGTGCTTATTCGGTGGATAATTACCTTCTGAAAACGAAAGTGAAATTTGTTTTTCATAAGAAAGTCTCAATTTGACGAAAAATGTGGAAAACTATGGGTTTTGGTAACATTCCTGAAACCCTGTGAGCTGATTGGTTCATTAGCGGAATGACGTATTAAAAGTAAGACCCCAAAACAAACGGCGACTGGCAATGCATGTATGTACACCAAACGTAATAGTGCAAGAGAAAACTAACGAAAATTGACGAAGAATGAATGTAGATTTAGAATACGAAAGTCTTCAGAAATACCTGTTACACATCATCAGTGAACAATTTTGCGCCAAAATATTCAAATCTTGCGTAAGTTTTACCAAACATCCTTGTCTGTCTTGCTGTCGACTGCTTTGCGTTGCATTATCTTAAACGCATTAACAGTCGTTTTGTGTGTCCCTGTAAGTTTAGTGCACTATTGTTGTACCTTAAATAGCCCTCCAGCGTAAACATGACGACTGGTTTATCGACTGAGTTTATGTATAGACAGATCCTGTGTATCCATGCTTCGCACGCAGAGTTATGAGCTGATGGGGCAGATAAGGTCGTATGTGTATTTAGTATATACACACACACGATATGCACTTGGGACGATAGCTGCCCCATTGGCATATTTCTGCAGCATGCGAATACACATCACACTCACAGACTGTATGTAGTACATTGTATATAGTCTGATCTCGTCGCCTGTATATTGCATAACTGTCCTGAATTCAGTCTGCCTACAATAATTACCACAGTGACTGTTTAATCATCAAAATTGACTTCTATTTGATAAACTGTAAGTAGAAGAGATGTTATTACTTGTCAGTAGGTCTAACCTACGGAAACAATATTCTCATGTCCTTCATATCGATTTAGGAATATTTTAAAGTCAACTTCGGCAAAATCACTGCAAGTATTTGTGGCCCGTAGCCACTCTGCTAGCTGCTCAACATGCTCAAGCAAGCTTGACTTACTTTTCCAAACTCCAAAAGCTTTTAATCTTTTTTGAACAACGATGCATGCATAAAAGCTAGGCCCTAGCATCCTCAGTGCTCTTACTACAACCCTTATCAACACACAAATTAGAAATTTATAGATGAAATCGTGTCCAAAATCAACATTCTAGTGACCAATGTAATGTATGAAAGAACAGTAGATAGTCGTCGTGCAACGGGAGCATGAGGCATAGCGGCCCCGCCAGCTCAGGCGCTCCCTGCCTCTACGCATACACACTGTACTGTCCGTGAAGCTGGCTTACTCACAATACGTCACAGTCACGTGACTACGATATCGCTTCGATGAAGCTTTTTAGGGGCGGGGCTTATGCAGCGGGAATGGGCAATTATGGGCTTTTCAAATGATCATCATTAATTACCAAAAGTGTTTTGAAAATAATGGGTGGTAAATTGTGACTTCTGAGGATACCTCCTAACGAAAAATGGATAATTATTTTTCTAATTTAGTAAACCTTTAAAGTCATTTGGTAACATTGCAAGTGGGAAATGAACAATTAAACTGAACTGACTATTCTGTCAGTTGAATTATACATTTATCTATTCTGAATTCTAGCAGTAGACATATTTTACACGTTCAATCAAAACTATCAGTGTTTAATAAGTGTACATTAGACAACAGTCTTTAGTTTTTCGATAGATGGTGCACTTCACAATACACCAAGATATTGAAGAAAGGAAAAAAATTGAAAACTCATATAGAACAAAAAAAAGTGAAACAAAGATTATGTTCACAGCTTCAAGAAAGAATACTTGAAAAATTCAAAACATCCCAGTACAGTTCTATATTTCTATCTATGAATTCTCCAGATATTATTTCATTTTTTTAATTATTTAAATTACAAACAATGTTACTGCGGCCTTAAAAACAAGTGCATTGATAGTTCAACTTAGTAGGGTCCAAAATGATTCAAGTGTATTGTATTCAACCTGTATCATGACAGCAATAAATTGTACACTTGCGCCTTGTTTCTTGACATTTTTTTCAGTGTCATATTCTCAAGGTTGCTATAACCTTCCTCTGCAACATAAACAATTTGTTTTAAAGCCAAGCTTGAGTTCTTACAGCCAAAATAATTTGAGATAAATCTGTAAGATATTTCCCTTACATTGTTCCATTAACATACACATATGCCTACACAAGATTATATTCATGTTTCGATAATGATTTCAGAAGAAATGTTGAAAAAATATTGAAACAGTCCGTCAAATTGAGACTTGGAGTAGACCGCTATATCGCCACAAGTCACGGCACAACATACACACACAGATCCGATGCGAATTGCGTGCACATGATATACCCGTAGACTTTCCACGTGGCCATGTTAATCACGCAAGTGCTTGGACGGGCCGTCTAGTTACAGAAATTATGCTTATTTTGCTCTTTTCTCAGCAAATACGCAATTTTCTGTATATTCCTTTGGTGTGTAGTATTTATTTCCTATGCTTGAGATTCTGGTATGAACAAGAATGTTTTGATTTATTTCATCATGACTACTACTCTAGATTATCTTTAACAAGATTTGTTGCATTGGACTCAAGATATTGGTAAAGGAGCTGCCTGAAAATTATCACATCCACAGCTCAACAAAACAGAAGAAATTTTGACACATACCAAGTTCAATCAACCAAACTCTGTATAAATAAAGGAGTTATCTAAAAAGATTGTCAAAGGCAATACTTTAGTCAAATATCAATCAACCAAAGCTTCCCTTATAATTATACAAAATGAAAATTAAACTACATAAACCAATTTCTTAAACCTACCATTATCATACTCACTTTCTTTAAGATAAATTAACATTTTATTATTTCTCCCAAAAGTGTGCAACACATTCAATAAACATAAAAACTAAAAAATATGGCTAAAATCAAAGAAGTGAGGTCAGAAGAAAATCAATATTTATACAAGGATGCAAATTAACAAAAAGTATCAAAACCAGATATATCTGGGGGACAATTATTTTTGGAGCTTGTATTTCTCATTCATCTAAATTAAAAAAGGACTTTCAATTAATTATGGATGATATAGACCTCCAATCATCACACCTTTAATATTTCTCTCCCACTGGCCCAGAATCCATCATGGAATCGTCATCACCGTGACAGACACACCCAACCCACTTCCTCGACATTTCCTCCATCATCCTTCTCTGTTTTTCCTCTTCTAACAAATCGTTTCTGCGCCGAGACCTCATTATGTCAAACAAAATCAGAGCCCAAAATCTCCAAAGCATTTAGAGGAAAGTAGACTTCTTGCTCCTTTTGTGGTCTTAATTTAGCATTCTGTGTGGAGACAAAGTTCTTTTCTATTATCGATCAAATCCGTATTGGGAGCAGAGCAGGAGACGAGACAGAAATCTAATTGTCTGACCATTTAATATTAAGAAGTTTAATAATCAGAGTAATAAGGTAAAGTTTGATAGGGGTAAAAATGAAATTGGAATTGGAAAAAAAAAAAAATAGGTCATTGATACGATTTCATCAGGTTAAATTTGAAACAGGGTATATATGATTTTGATAGTAATGGACCTGCTGATCGTAGCAGGTACCTTCACAAGTATTATTCTGAGTTCTATGTGATTCAGTATTTGGCACCAGCAATCCATAAACGCCCCTCCCCCTAAAACAAAAACAACAACAACCAAACTTTGACAATGCTTAAACAGATACTTGGGAAAAAAAATTGTTACAATTTTTTTTTAACCCCCCCCCCAAAAAAAAAATATAGAAAGAACAAAATTCCAGCATTTGTGTTTTCTACCTTTTTTTCACCAAGATAGATGTCATCGCCATGACGATGAGATCTCCGACTTGACCAAGCTAAACTTCCTCGGGTCACAGGTACCACTTCCTCTTTCTTAAAACAAGATGTTGATAGATGCTTCCTCTCTATGGATAGCTTCTGGGAGGAATGAGCGGTTTATATCCACTTGGTCTACTAGCAGTTGGTCCTGTTCTCTGATTGTCTAATACCACATGGGTTAAACTCGATGGCCCATATTCTGCTATGAAGACTAAGTTTGTATACGTCGCAATCTTGTACAACTCTACTGTGTGACCCGCATCAGACAAAAGGATCGCAGTTCATCGCACAATAGATTTTACGAACTTGCGACACATACAAACTCAGTCTTCGTAGCAGAATATGGGCCATATGGTCCACTAACAGTTTGGTCTAAATTTCACTTGGTCTAATACATACTTGGGCTAATTCCCACTTGGTCTAATTGCCGATTTGTCTAATAGCCAATTGGTCCTAATGCACTTTCGTCTAGTGCCCAAATGAATATTTAGTATATTTTCAGTCTGTTACAAGAATCGACCAGGTGGTGTTAGACCAAATGGACATTAGACGAAATGGACATAATTGAAAATTAGTTGGAGTGGTAAAAAGGCGAAGCGACATTTAGACCAAAATTTAACTAGACAAAATGGTTGTAGATGAATTTGAATTAGACCATGTGGGATGAGGCCAAACGGCATTAATAGTCAAAGTGGCTTTAGACCATCTGGCAATTTACCCTTCTGGGAGGAATTAACAGGCATTTTCACACCCTCCCCTAAATCTTGAAAATGGATCTTAGCTATTTCTGTTCATCCAGACAGCCCTAGGATCTGATAACTCATTATAGCTGTATACCTCATTATTATTTACTTAAAGAAACAAACTAAACAACAAGAAAAAGGGATAAAATGCAATATCACGTCTAGACAGCGACTTGGGCGCCACCATTCAAACTTCTATACCCAAATGGCTGGAATGAAACCTCTAGTGCTGTTTTGGGGCACATCAAGTTCAATGTATGATACCGAACAATAGTGAATGTTAACTGACATGACATGGATATGTAAAGGTCCAAATTTACCTATTTCACAACAAAAGAATAGCTGATCTACAAGACTTTTGTCTGATCAATAAAGTAAGAGCCATTATTGTGTTACATTAATCAAACAATCTTAAGTTAACATCCCCTTTGAACTAAATACACCATGCTTTGTGAATAGAAGACTTGAAATATATGTAATAAATATGCTATGTCATGTCTAGACTTGATGAAACAATCGTCACTCATATTTATATCATCTAGATTAATTATTGATGACTAATTACTAATCAAAATATATGTATGCCTTGAATTCTCTGCCATTCCCCTACCCCTACCCCCCCCCCTCATCTCTCTCTCTCGTCTCTCTCCTCTCTCTCTCTCTCTCTCTCTTTCTCTTTCTCTCTCCCTTAAAGTTAATGCATCCCTTATTTCCTCCATCTCCCCCATACTTTCATCTTCTCAACCTCTCCGTGTTGCTTTTCTTTCTCAAGAGTTCCCCCCCCCTCTCTCTCTCTCTGCTTTCAGAACTTTCCAAAATAGAATAATTTTAGTCTTGATTATAAAATGCAATATTAACAGTTGCACATGATAGAAAGGAATAGAGGGGTAAGTCGGTGGGATTGGAGGGGGAGGAGGGGTTGGGGAGGGGAGGGGCGGAGGCAAGAGCTGGACCCTAGAAAACACATGCCCAAGACAATAATTTGATAAAGATATCATTTGCTATCAAACTCATTTCTACAAGCGGAAGAACCTGTATAATCTAAAGAGATGAACTACAAATTAAACGTCAGACAAAATTTGCGGAAAATTGGCCTGAAATGGGACTATGTCTTGGTATGTGATGGAATGTGTTATCATTTTCTTTATCTTTGAACCCCTCCTTTTGGGTTTGTGATGTATCTACATGTCTAGGACCTGGTTTGAGAGATTACACAAGTACAACCTACTCATGATCAATTTCTTTATAAATAATGTTTGCAGTGTATTATTATATTAGGAAGTTGAGCTATCTGACTCCTAAATGGCGCATTTGAATATCATGTTTTCTAAGAATCCAGAAGATATCAAAAGGAAAAACTGCCTTTGGAGAGCTAAAAAGGAATGAACTTTCTTGATATGAAGCATTTTAGTTGTTGTCCCTAAACAGACAAATTAGACAATAAGTATTACAGAAAAGATCACACCACTTTACTTAAAGCCCAAGTATAGTTGTTGTGGAGAAAATTGCATTTTTCAAAAACTTACTCAACTTGTCTTAATATTGTCCCAATGACAATAAACTTTGCTGAAGAGTGTGAATAAGAGATACAATTTAAACAACTCAATGAAATTGAATTTCAATGATGAAATTTGCCTCAAACAAAGCCTTTTATATTTGTGAGCAAACCTGCTTTTAAACCAATGTTCCAAGATATTAACACTAAATAAGGGATAAGAACTGATGGAATTGATCTCAAACATACATTTTTTTGATGGTGTAAACTTGGTTTTGAGAATTCCTGAGAAGACATAAACATTAAATCAGGGATGGAAAAGTGCTGGAATTGGATTTCCACAGTGGATTTACAAGTATGAATGGATTCCCTGTGTCTATGGATCTATGTCGATCTTATTAATATGATCTGACAATAGTCCTACATTGATCACGGCTAACACTCATACAATCCCCTCATTTCATCCTAAAATCTCCTTGAACTTTGTTTAGATCCTACAAGTCGAGAAATGATCGTGATATGATTTCAAAGGAAAGAAGTCAAGATCCCAATAAAAAAAAGAAAATATATTGAAAGATGAATTCAAATTGGGGATGAAATGTAAAATATGTTGCAGAAAATTTTTTTTGAAAGCAAATGGAAAGACGAGAGGAAAGTGAGGTCTGAAATATTGAATCATGGTGGTTTGACCATAACCACACAAAAACCTCTCCGCAGATGTGCCCAAGTCCTACTCGTTGCTGGAACATATTCAGGCTAAACCTGATGCAAGGGGTTCAATACGCATAACACTTTTCTTTAGTTGGCTATACAGTCTGTGTCAAATAAAATGGTACAAGTGAAAAACATTTTTTTATAGTATGAAGATTAATCACAACCTGGTATTGTTTGGTAATTTTATAAAGCGGGAAAATCAGACTTTCACCTACAATTTTTTTCATAACATTTGGTGCTGTAATTTTTGAGATATGACTAGTTTTGTGCAATCAAGAAAAATCCAGTTTTCGCACGCCGTCGCATGCCTTTGTGTACGTTTCGCATAATGGCCATGAAATTCAGCGCTCCAGAACAATAGAAGTGCGTAATTTTGATTTGTTCCTCGTCGCACAAAATTTGGCATAACTTTTGTTTTATGAAAGCAAATTATACAGAGCAAAGCGCATCAGCAAGGAAAATCTTTTGGCTTTAATTTGGTACCACATACATACATTATTTGAAAAGATTTAACATCTAAATTATTTATTCCCCGACTGTACCATTTTTTTTACACAGACTGTATGTCCCATGCAAGTATGCAATCCACAGGCGTGGATAAAGTGTTTGGTTTATTCTAGGTGGCCAGAGGAAGTTTCAGGTGGCCATTGCCCCTGGGCCACTACTAAATCCTGGGGGGCATTTCATCAAAGGACTTGTCGGACATGTTATCCGACAAATTTGCTCTCCGCCAATCAGATGCAAGCATTTCAGTAGCTTATAACAGTTTGTCAGATAAAACGTCCGACATGTCCTTTCATGAAACGCCCTCCTGGCCCTGAGTAACCAAGACGATAGACGAGTATGACTTCAGCCCTTCAATATTCTACCTGAGTTCACACTTGTAGGCCAGCTGCCTAACTGATTGCCTACAGAGAGATAGTTCAATGTTAAAACATGATCACTTATCTACCGCTCTGTTCATTATTCCCAACCCAGGGTGGCAGGTTGGTGTCTCTTTAGCCCGACTGTGCATCAAGGGTAACTTATCACATAATGTTTCTTTTGTAATTTGATCCTTTTAAAACGAATGTTCTGTTATGTTCTCATTTTCATTATTAATAGTGCAAGAAATTACACTACAAATTCAGTGTAAAATATAAATATTTCATTTCTTTCCTCAAGTGAAAAGTAAGTTTGGAAGAAACCTAATGAATTATTATTGGAAAAGTCCTCGAAATTATAATGAAACCGACTTTCATCGGCCGAGTAATATACATGTAGTATTAATAGGTATGGTGTGTTCTTATAAAATTGCATCATCTTGGATGGACATGAACCTGTCTCACTATATTTAAGTCAGTCGTTAATGCTGCACCAGAAAATGAAAGTACATCGAGTTACAAAATATTACAGCACTACATTTGAAATATTTACAATATTTTCAATGGGTTTTAACAGAAAATCTGCAATGCTGGAAAGCCTTTCCAAAAATCTAGAGGTGTTTTTGCTTCTGCTTCTAGCCTTTTTTTCTTAAAAATCAAAGCAAAAAGCAATTAATGACTATTAGCTCCTTAAATTTTGTTTCATCAGTCTCCCTAGAAAAAAAAAACCCCTGAATCCTGACAGGGAATCCATTAAAACCAGGGAGGGACTCTTTAGTTCAAGCAGCGATCACAGACCGGTAACAGGGACTGGAAGCCAGCGCAACAGATGTCTTGAAAGGATGTAAACAGCTGCCCCGCGACCTTGAACTTGACCTTCGCTAAAAGGCCCCAAGTTTACAAAGTTTGTTTTGGTATTATTAAAGACAAGAGGAGAAGTTAAGAAGTAATAAACCCAAGAGAAATTGAAGTAAACAGTGTAAACATCCAGGAATTAAGCCCCCTCGATTGTCGTCTTTCCTTACAGAATCGGGGAGTTCTTGAAGTAATGGAGACCTGTCAGAAGAAATAATGTGACTGTCTGTGATGTCTCGGGAGGCGGTGCTGCACTAGCTTGAGCTATTTCAAATAGCGCGCTATTTGTGATCCGATGAATTAGCTTGATAAGAGCAGATCCGACTTTGTGGTTAAATAGCACGCTAATTTGGAGGAAATCCATGCCCGAGTCATCTTAGGATTTTTTGACAAAACTCGAGCTGGTTTGCGGTTTTAGCACGAAATAGCGCGCTATTTTGCGCGGTGTTGCACTAGCTCAAGCTAAATCCGAAATCGTGCACATGTACCTGTATACGCTGGCGGGAGTTACTAGTTGCGTAGTACATATCAGGCTTGTTTGTTCAACGTCAGGTCAGGTTGTAAATGCGAAATGTTGAAATAGCTTGAGCTAGTGGAGGACCGGTTTCTTTTTTCAGGGTTTTTCCCCGGATCCATCAAATAGCGCGCTATTTTTAGCTCAAGCTAGTGCAGCAGCGCCTAGTGGAAGTAGGTAGGCCTATAGGTTAAATGGGATGGGAGACTTCAAAGATCCCTTAGATTTCTATGAAACAGCATGGAATATCCTACATGCAATTGAAGGTAATATCAGTGAAAAGTTAATTTTTCATTAGAATTTGTCTGCACGCGTCGGCGGACAAACGCTTAATGAGGTATGATGTCATTTTCTTCATTAACATACAGCCAATAATAACCCGTTTCGGAGAGTGGATAATGAATATTCAATAACCTATCACGCGTTGACCTCATTTGCATACCAACGCAGGTCAAATACCTTAGCCAATCACAGGGCGAACTAGCTTCCGATGCATTATGCATATAGCGTGGCCCGCGAAATAGCGGCTGCATATATATGCGCGCAGCTGCTATATATTATACGCTGCGCGTCTGCGTTTACAATTTGCATAAAGCCAATCACAGATAAACAGCTTCACAACTAATGAATATTAAAATCTCGCTATCACGCGTTGACCCTCATGCGACCTCGCAATCCAAAGGCATTTAACCAATCAGCGTGGCGTATTCCAGCGCGAAGTACAGATTATCACGCTGTTACTTCAATGTGTAAAGGAATGGCCGGCTTGTGTTTATAACTTTTCTTAGGGCTAAACTGACATGGTTTATGAATATTGAAAAGGTACCGATGGGGAAGTTTCACGAAATTCCTCAAAAAACGGTATGAATACAAACGTGAAGTATTTGCGACAATCACTAGGTAGGTGCATTGTAAAATACAACATGTATGGCAGTGAAATAGCCATCCCAAAACTTCCTTCAGGCTCACAGTAATTGTCAAAAGCAGCCTAATGTAAAATTGCGTGTTGTCGTTGCTTTCAGTGAAAAATGACACCAAATTTTCAACTCGAAAGGTACCGATGTACAATTTTCACAAAACTCTACAAATGAGGTATGTAGAGCAAGCTGAAGTCTAGATTTTTATGAAAACCAGGTGCATTTAAGCAAAAAGACATATTCTGGGAGGTATGAGTTCGTAAAAGTAAAAGTCATATACCTGATTGTGTGCTCTGTGTGGTGCATTTCAAAACGCTCGTTTTCTATGGAGGATGTCCGCGCACAATTCGTAATGTACAGTTCACTCCCAATATAATGAGGTAATGGGAGATTTCAAAGATGATTCAGGTTTCTATGAAACTATATGGAATGTCCAACATGCAACTGAAGGGCTATTCAAGTTCCAAAGGAAGTTGTATGGGCAAAAAGTTATATGTTGCAGTCCACTCCCAATATAACGAGGTGCTGAGGACTTTGGACCACTGCCATAACTATAACTTGAGTGGGGCAAATACATTAATATATAAAATTATTAGTGAACACATGAAAGGAGACACATTTCTAATGTAACCAACTTTTAAAATGTTCTAGCAAATATTCATGAATATATTGATGTTCAACTTATTACTAATTTTTTTTATAAGAGATTCATTTTTAATGTAACAAACATGGAAATTTTCCAACAATTAAAAAAAAGTTGAGGTCAGATATATTAAGGTCAGTCGTCCCTGATCAGACTAAGTAAACCATTAAAGATAATATAGATTTGAGGAATTGGTCCAGTGAAGGTGCCATTATTGACAACATTTCCCCATTTTTGTTTCCACTTTGTTTGACATTGAAGTGTCAAACATTTCCAGTTCTCTCTTTATCATCCAATCCCTTGGTTGTACTTAAAATTTGATAAAAGCGAGATATTATTAAACCAGTATGTCTTTCAATGCCTCTACCTTCATGACAATTAAGAAGAGGTGAATTTTGTCAAAATATTTATGCTCATAATCAAATCAACCTGCTGCCAAGATCCAATTGTCCTTTTAAAATGGAAGTTTGAGAGTTTCAGACACTTGGGAGTGTACCCTTAAGAAAATAGAGATAAAATGCAAACAATCTTCTTATGGTGGCTGGTTCTTTTATACAGTTATTATAAAATTAATGCCTTCAAATAAAATCCTCGATAGTATGTTACAAAAAATAACAATAATCATTTAAAAATAATGTTACTTCAAAATGTCCTCTGAAATGGTTTTAAAGTATATTTACTGCAAACTATTAGCCAGCACAGGCACATAAAAGACATTTAGTAAATACATTATTTATTTGACTCTTTCAGTTTCAGTTTCAGTTTACATGACTTGCTCAGAGTATTACAAAAGTGTATTTTTAGACAAACTTTCCAAGTTCAAGTGCTAGTCTTAAAATAGCACCAATAATAAATAAATCCAGCTATTTTTCACAAACATTTTCTTACAATCACCTTCATTCTTAAAAGAACAATAGATTGGAGGTAAACAGGAAGAAGGAGAGTTTTTATAAGGTTTCAGGACTACTACTGTCTAGGTTTTAATCGTTAACCTGCCCAAGATTAGATTTATAGTCCAAGGACCGTGTTACCACGGAGTGTGAAATGTCACATGCTATGTATACACATGTATTAAAAATTCAAAGTTTTAGCTTTACTTGGGTCTATTACGTTAGATATGGGACAACAGGCCAGTTCTATGATACATTCACAGACGTTTGAATCTTACATAGTAACAAAGTATTCAAATTGCTATTAAAGAATGGACTGCAATATTTGAAATCCAGTTAGCATACATTAGTTGATCCTATGTCGGACAATTAAGTAGGTTGTTAAATCTTTATTAAAAATTTGAATTTGATCGTTACAGCAGCTTTAATGCCCTTTGTTGGCAGTAATATTATTTCTCTTAACTACACAAATAGAAATTTCACTTACTTACATAATTTACATCAGAAAGTTATATACAAAGATTTCAAAATTCCATTCTATCTCCAGATCAATTCAATACTATACCCCAGCTTTAAAGGTAGTGTCAGCCTTTTGCAGGCCAAAATATTAAATTTCTAGTTTTTGAGAGGATATAGTAGTATACCAATGACTATATCATCCCACAACATGATTAAGCTCAAATGTGTATGTTTGTCATTTTATTGCGATTATCAAAATTCATTCCTATTTTTTCGAACCTCGAAAAATATACCGTACGGTGCGAACCGCTGATCGTTAGCGCAGAGAATAATGCACGCTGATGCGCCGTGTGTATAATGCTGTGCGCGGTCCGTGCCGCACGCGCTGTAATATCAACGATGTTGATTGAGAGCTGGTCAAGATTGGTAGTCAGATTTTCGTTTCGTATTACTGATCTAGGCAACCTATGACAGTAAGATTGAATAGACAGTATAGGTCGATCATATTCTACAGTTATGCCAAGTTGCATTAGTTTCCGCAATTTGTGAAAAAGGCTGATACTACCTTTAACAAGTGGGGGTGTGGAGATGGAGAAAAATGAGATGGGAAGAGATTTATTTTGGGTTGAAGTTCAGTGTTTGTTTTGCTTAGCTCTAGCTACACCTTGACTGCATCACACCAATCAGGCCCTGCTGCACTAGCCCGAGCTAAAAAATAGCACGCTAATTGGTAGATAGCTCAAGCTATCTTAAAATTTTGCATTAACGACCTGAACTGACCTTGAACAAACTAGCCCGATGTGCATTGGCAACTGGTAACTACCGCCAGCGTATACACGCACAGATGCATGATTTCGGATTTAGCTTGAGCTAGTGAAGCACCGCACAAAATAGCGTGCTAATTCGTGCTGAAACCGCAAACCAGCTCAAATTTTTTCAAAAAAAACCTAAGATGACTTGGGCTTGGATTTCCTCCAAATTAACGCACTATTTGACCGCAAAGTCAGATCTGCTCTGATCAAGCTAATTCAGTGGATCACAAATAGCGCGCTATTTAAAATAGCTTGTGCTAGTGCAGCAGCACCTAGTCTCATCTCAGCTTCCTCGGAGACGAGAGAGGTCGCACGGAGGTCAACACTGAAATACCCATCATCAAGAAGATGAGATAGAAATGGTTGAAGCATCTGCGTATCTTCATCTCCTCGCAGCGCTCTAAAAAACAGATTCATGGACCATCTTGCACGATTTCTAATATTTACAGGAATCTGCGATGTCTGATATCTGGGAAAGTTGTTTCTGCTACTAATTGTATCACACTTGAGTAAAGTTAGAGATAAGTAGATGAAGAGAGGCTTTTGATGGAAAGGTGAATGGGGTATTATCTAATTCTAGAAGGTTCATGACCTGGAAAAAGTATGTGAAAACTTGTTTTTTAAGCAACATTCTTTGGAGTCTTGGACATGGATAACATGCTGCATGATGATCGCTTTTACAGTGCAAGACATCAAATTTTTGGAAATAATTTCTCTTTTTTTGTCCATTAAAGGACAAGCCTTTTGATGCCCGTAGATGTATAGTCTATAATGAATTTTTGTATGGTTATTCCATGAATATTTGCAAATAACATTACACGGATTTAATATACCGAATGTTGACACTATTCAACTCTGCAATTTACTTGAATTCATTTGCAAAGCCTTCAAAATAATAATCATTATGTTTTTAACAATACAATAACAAGAATATTGAATTTAAAATATCAATGAATTATCGAAACAGGAAAGTACTTATTTCTGAGATGACCTTCTTAGCAACCGCTGATTGGAGAACAAAAACAGACAGTTATATCCCAAAACGTGACCCATGCATATCATGTTCTATTAAGGACCAATTTACCATTTATGAAGCTAGACAGTGGATGCGTTCATGGTCAAAAATTAAATTTAAACAGGAACATGAATCATGATACAAAAAGCAATTGCAAAACACAAACAAATAGACAAACACAGCGTGGGTCCATTGTCACTATTCCTGGTCTTAAATGTAAACTTCTTTCAGATCTCCATTCAAAACGCCAAAAGAAGTGCATTTTGAAACTGACGACCAACTTCAATTTTACGACCATCAGCATTGAGAATGAAATAAGCTGCGCTGAGAGCGTGAAGTTTCAAGACAATCCTTGGAAAGTCAGCGTTAAATTTTCAACCATGAATGGTGCACTGCTCATCGTGTTTAAATGTCTTTTTCTACCATGAACGTACCATGTGGTGTGTGAACAAGAGGAAGGAAGGGAGGGGAAGGGAGGGGTAACATACAGGAGACAGTCATTCATATTGGTAGAAAATACAAGCTGAAAACAGAACGTGATAATTGAAAATGTGGTTAATGACGAACTTCATTGGCAATCTAATTAAAAGAAAACCTCATGACTAAAGGAGTATTTTTGTGTAATTTATTCACCGATGTGAAGGATTAGAATCAACGACTAGAACATATGAGATAATAACATAATTTCACCCGAGAAATTAATGAGAAGATATGGAAATATTATTATTAAAGTACATAGATATAGAGAAAACAAGATAAAGTTGCACTTAAAACAAAATAGAATGGGAGAGAGAGGGAGAGGGCACAAGGGAGGGAAGAAAATGGATATGGAGAGAGGGGAAATAGAAGAAATGGGGAGTGGAGGGGGGAAGGACAAATACAGATTACAGATGGAGAAATGGAGAGGAAAGAGAGGGGGAGAGGGGACCAGAGGGATGAAAATTGATAGGGATAGAGGGGAAATAGATGAAAAACACAGTGGAAGGAGGAAGGATAAATACAGATGAGAGACGGAGAAATGGAGAGGAAATGGAGAGGAAAGAGAGAGAAAGAGAGAGAAGATGGGTGCAAGGAGGGAGACAGATATTGAGAGGGGAGATGGAAATAATAGAGAGAGTGAAAGGAGGAAGGATGAAGGATGGAGGACGGAGGAAGGAGGAAGGATAAATACAGATGAGAGATGGAGAAATGGAGAGGAAAGAGAGAGGAAGAGAGAGAAGATGGGAGATGGGTGCAAGGAGGGAGACAGATAGGGAGAGAGGGGAAATGGAAATATAGAGAGAGTGAAAGGAGGAAGGATAAATACATATGACAGATGGAGAAAGGGAGAAGAAAGAGAAAGAGAAACGGGGAAGCAGGGATGAAGGTGGGAATAGTAAGAGATTGTAACTTTATCAGTAATAGCAGAGATTGATATATAAACTGATATTCTGAAAGTCATGCTGGGTTGATAATATTGCAAGTACAACTAATTGGCATGATAACCTTGGAAGAAAGTGGTCCAGTGGTATATTTTAAAAGAAATAAATACCAATGAAAATTTTTTTGGACCTTGCCCTGGTCATGGTCAAGTCTACTAAAAAAAAAAATAAAGAAATAAAACAAATCATTTAATATTGGGTCGACACTTTCAAGAATTTGTCTTGTCAGAAAATCCTTTAAACCCATTATACCCTCATATTTTGCTTACTTTTCGATAATACTTTATTTTCTACCTCCGATTCCATAATTTTAAATTTGATAATAGTATATGAATATCGTTTTTGGTGCTAAAAGCCAATGTGACTCTCATATTTGTATTTATCTTATTATTGTCTGCTTCCATGGTGGCTATTTTAGTCTATGATTTTGTGGTCCTTTGAATTTTGTTTGTCTTTTATTTCTAGGTCTGTGAATTTTTTTACTAAATTTGTTCGATAAGAGTAATCAAATTGATAAGCAACTATTTTCTTACATTTCACAGTATTTGATTTAATTTTCTTTTTGCACAGGTGTGAAAACACTGCAATCAAAGTCATCATAGCTTTTATTTTCTATTATTTGTCATATATATCTAGAAGACAACACATATATTTTAGTGTTTCTCACATTTTCATCAATCTTATCTCAATGCACAGCATGTAAGGCAAGACTGTTTATTTATCCTGCAACTGATTTCAAAAACTATATTTCCCATTATCATCTTCTTGAACATACAGGACACATTCTTATGGCATATTCTTGTGACATGGAGGATATTTTCATTCCATTTTATGACATGTTATTCATCTTAATATCTCCTCAACACCAGAAGTGCACTGAACCAGATGGAGATGCCAGGAAGTTCAGTTGTCATGGCAACCAAAGTTACACCCATAAAGTCCTCCATCTGGGAAAGAAATAGGTATTTACTTTTGGCTTGTCAGGCCAAATAGTGTTTAATGGATATTGTGGGTGGATAGTGGAGAAAAAGTGATGATGGGAATATAAATATATCACATAAACTTATCATCAACAAGAATAGTACAGATTCTACAATTTATCAACTAGTCTAGAAAGCTCAGACCCGAGTAGATATGCGGTAGCTATAAATAATAGGGATTGACCAAAGAAATTGCATCTCAATATTTACCATCTTATCCCATTCGAATGATTTTCCATTTGCTTCGACATTTCAACATAATCTAAAAAACATATTTTTCCATCTTTGCTGGTTGTGTAAGATGAATTTTATCACACCTGAGACAGTTTACTACTCTCAAATGAAATTGTTTGCAATTTTGCTTTCAAGCCATTGTTCCAAACTTTTTCTTTTATTGAAGTTTATATGATATGTTACAATTAGGACTGACCTCAAGCAAGTTCACACCGAATACTGTACAGCTAATTTTCCATTGAGCGACTTAAGGAAAGTACATAATGATTTCTCTCCCGTATCTCATTGAAAACAATTTGTTCTAGATCTGAATTTTATGTTGTTTATGATGATAAAAACTGATAACTGTAAACTTGAAGGGAAAAGAAATAAACAAAGTCTGCCGAGACAGAGGAATTTCTATAATAAAGACAGAGGAATATTTATGAAAAGCGAAGGTGTGAAAATGTGAGATTTATAAATATTTCTATATGTGGGTGTGAAATGAAAGTAGTTAAAAATGGTGAAAAAGGGAAAAATGTGTAAAGACCACATAAGATTGGTTTAAAATAACAGTGATGTGATATACTATCAGTTGATGGATTTGCAAACAGCTTTTCTTGATCGCGCCAAGTTCAATATAATTTTTTCTATCATTAAGTCAGCAAAAATAAATGTAAATCATTTTCATGCATCGAGTCAGTCTACCAGCAGCCAAATCCTCCCACGTTTCCCTGTTATTCCAATAATTTAAATTTATCAAGATTATATAATTTGATATATTCTTTTTAAACTCATTCTTGCAGCTTTTATGATGAGTACAATTGGGTAAAGACATGTTCTTGTTTGAAAGGATTTTTCACATTTAATAAGATTTCATTTAAAGGGAACCATACAAAGTTTATAACAAAATAAACAGGTGCACAAGAAAATTAAACTACCATATTTCCTATTTCATATCTAAATTACTTAACTAAACGAATTCTCATAATATTACTCTATATTAATTTTTTTTTTAAGGGGGGGAATGTATTTTTTATCAGCAACAAAAACTTCAATGGAGATTGCGGAACATGGCCATTGATGTCTGGATTTAAGGAAAATTGCCAAAAACAATAAACGTTTTAACAAGGACAGAAGCATTTAGAAATGATTTGATTTATGAACCATAGCTTCCTCACTGCAGGAGGCTAATGGGGTTGCGTGACAAAAGAGGTTTTTAATAAAAACGAAAAATCAAAGTTCTAATCCATTGATTCTAGAGATACGGCTGATACAGTTAATGAATTAGTTCTTGTTCTTTTCCTCAGTATAAGCACTATAGTTTCCTCTGAACCAACCAAAGGACAAGTGACTTTTCTATTCTATAAATAAAACTACCAGGGAGACTTGATTAATATCATTGTCTTCTCTCTTTCATATTTGAACCATCACAGAGTACAAGCCTGTTTGAATATCATCAAGGAGTATTAAACAGAGAAGCTTAATATCATTCACAAAAATACCTAAATTGGAAAGGAATGACGTCTTTAGGAAATCCAAGATTAAACAATAAAGCATTTGCTTAAATCCTTCTTAACCGAAATCAATGAAAATTGAAAATAGTTCTTTTTTAGTTTATCGTTTAAATGCTATTTTTCCAGAAGGGTACATCCAAATAGAAATCAGATTAGAACTTCCAAGAGATTTTATTGTAAACACCTGAATAGCTTACAATCTTTCATTTTTTACTTGTCAAAACCGAAGATGCTGACATCCTTTTGATAAAATTAACAAAAGATTTGATATTGTCTCATATATAAATCAGATTAAGACACTAATTACTCTTTAAACTAACTTATTATTAAATTTTTAAAGGATTTCTAATCAATTTCAATATACATTACTTGAGACTACTTTCTGCATGCACTTTAATTGCGTTCAATTTCAGTAAAATTGAAAAATTGGATAAAACTGTATTGTCTATTCAAGTATCTTTGCGCAGTTGAGTATATACATATAGAAACTGCGCATTATAAGTCTCCAATTATTATTATTATTATTATTATCTTTTGTTTCAGTTCCCTCCTTCATTAATGATCATGATCTCCTGCAATCTCCTTGTCTGCAGCACTAATCCTGCTGATGAAAGAATATCACAAGACCCGCCAAAAACATCTTCTTTTTTCCCAAGACTCTTTCCTGATTTCAGGAGCTTTCCTGGCCCTCCCGTCTCCCCGAGGGCTGGAAAATGGAGAAGTTTGGTGAGTGCGTCCACGCTCCCAGACTTCCGACAAATTGCTCTCCCTTTCTTTTCTCTCCATCTCTCGCCTTCCAAATATTATCCCAAGAGGGACAAGAAACATCATCCGATGACAGAGAAAGAGACCACACTCATTCTTAAATCGGGACGAGAATCTTTCAGAGGGTTCCATCTCACTTTATCTCCTGATAAACACACCAACACAAACTTGATGTAGATGACATAGTTGGGAGATTTGAGGAATATTTTTCATCAGATCTATGCAGTCACGTCACACCTTATTTTGTAAAGCGATGGTCTCATAATGGGGCCGTTGGTAGCTAAAATAAAATCAAACTTATCATTTTACCAAGTACGACTTCAATAAAACTGTTAATCCCTTGGTTGCAAAGCTAAAAACATGCAATTGCTTGCTTAACAATCTTTCCCAGATATGCTATACCTGTTTAACAGCATTTATAATTTTAAGTAGCAGCTGAAATGGGCTATGAAGCCGTTTCTTAATGTTTATATATGTTTATGCTTTATATGTAATTGCATATGTTTTATTAATTTTTTTTATTATTTTACGGAAATAAAACCAAACAACTAACCAACCAACCAACCAACCAACCAGCATTTCAGATATGCTATACCTGTTTAACAGCATTTATAATTTTAAGTAGCAGCTGAAATGGGCTATAAAGCCGTTTCTTAATGTTTATATATGTTTATGCTTTATATGTAATTGCATATGTTTTATTAATTTTTTTTATTATTTTACGGAAATAAAACCAAACAACTAACCAACCAACCAACCAGCATTTCACAGAAATACACTGGACCACCTAAAACTAAAAAAAGGAGATTATTTCTAGAATATCAGCAGTTCATCTCGATAAAATATCTCTCTATTCACATTTAAATCAAACCTTATTCCAAGTCTCTCTGATAGGACTTAAAGTTGTGTATACCCTGGTTGCTGATCTACAAACATGTACATGACCTGATATGCTATCCTTTTATGGGGCAGTCACGTGTACACAACGTGAGACCAGTGCATTGAAATTTGAGAAAATTGCCGACAACGCTCACACAGAGCGTATACACAGACAACAAATATCAAAATATTAAGCAACGAATGTACAACGTTGGTACAGCGTGCTCGACGCATGAGTAACGCACATCCAGCGCATACTGTGCGTTGGCCATGCATCGTACATGTCACTGCACCATTAACAGTAAAATCACAAAAGTGCTCCAGCTATATTGGGAGTTTATTTCTGGAATATCAGCTGTTTCCCTTGATAACGTATCATTCTATTCTCACATAGAATTCCTTAACTATCAAGAGGGAAGTATTCTCAGGCGTGCAAACGATAAAATACCGCCCTTGACTTTCGTATTCTTCTTTTAGATGCACAATCTCCCTCAGACATGCTATGATGCACTGTTGATAACCTGCATCTTATTGTTCAGTTATCCCGTATCAGAATTCACCACTTTATGATGTTAATTGTACAAGCCTCCATTTTTTGTTCAAGATTTTACTTTGTATTATATTATAAGCACACCTGTTGTGGAAGGTTTCTTCAAACAAATATATTGTCTTCTGAGAGCCAAAACGTTAACTCCAACACTTAACCTTTTATGTCCCATGAGTGCTTATTAGCACATCCTGTTGGAATGCCTTACGTGCCATTCTGCACAAACATTAGGCACCAATTTAAAAGCACATGGGATTCCCTGTAAATTACATTTGGCACTGCTGGAGCTAAAAAACTGTTCGCTAATTGATGGATCGGTAAAAAAATTACGAAAAAATAATCCGGTCCTGCACTAGCTGAAGCTATTTTAAAATTTTGCATTAACAACCTAACCTGACCTTGAACAAACAAGCCTGCTATGTATTGCACAACTAGTAAATTCCACTTGCGTGTGCACAATTTTGGATTTATCTCAAGCTAGTGCAGCACCGCGCAAAACAGCAGGCTATTTCGTACTAAAACCGCAAACCAGCTCGAGTTTATTCAAAAAAAGCCTAAAATGTCTCGGGCTTGGATTTCCTCCAATTCAGCGCATTATTTAACCACAAAGCCAGATCTCTGCAGATCTTGATAAATCATCAGATCACAAATAGCGCGCTATTTGGAATAGCTCAAGCTAGTGCAGCACCGCCTATTCTTGCTTCAGATTGAATTCATGTGAATCTTTTTGTCAACAATATATTTGCAACCAGGAATTCACGGCAATTTAAAAATTATTTGTAAAACTAAACCTTAGTGCCTTTCTGTTATTCACTAAATTATTTTCAGAATTCAGGAGTAATTTGATGTGGCATTTCATAATTTGAAATTTTGAACCCCCATCTTTACACCAGTCTGCGAGCAAGTCCTTAGCCTAATTTCTAGATTGTACAAACTAGAGCAATTTCTCTTATGACCAGACACGCCTGACCTGGGAATCTAGGGTAGCCTACCGTACTAGTCTCAGAGCAAGGACAAAGCAATTGTTCTAATTCTATCATTTCCTCTGAACCTTACCACCTTGACGCAGTGTTTTAATCCCTTTTATGGGATGAAAGAAAAGAGATTTATAACTCCTTGGGTGTCATACTTGTTAATTCAATTCTAAAAGGAGACTGCATGAGTTTGTGTCTGCGATACACATTATGAAGATCACAGAAATGTGATTCATTCTTGCTTTGAGTAGTAATGGCTTACAATAAGTAAGTTTGAAATATGACTTTTACATAAATTACTCTTGAAGGAAGAGGCTGAAGGGAAATAAAAATACATAATAAGGACAGTATTTCCAGCAAGGTGTTAAATGTTTGATTTTAAAACATGATGGATTTATTCTTTCTTTTTTTTTATTATAAAAAAGGGGAAAAAGAACAAAAATATCTCATTGGCTGCCCCTGTTATATCTATGAATAAAATCAAATTAAATAAACTGAATCCCAATTAAATTGGTTAAGGTTAAATCAGCTTTCCACATCCCTCAAATATATATTTTTGAACAGCATTAACATTCTGCATAGGCCTACAGAAGATATTGGAATGAAGAATTCGCAAATCAAATTTGAACAGTTGGTTTGGAGAAAGTAAAATGACTCAAGATAGCTGTTAAATTTGAGCCTTATTGCTGCATCATCTTCACAATTGAATTCTAATCCTTCTTGTAGGAGAAGTTTGGTGTTGGATGTGATTGAGGTGGTAATAGGAAAGGGAAGGAAGGATTAATTCCGAATGAATCATGGAAAATTGTTTGATTGTGGCGAGAATGATGGTGCTAAGTAGGGTTTTCAATTTCTATTGTCTGTCGGGGTACCCTGCAAGTTGTGTGTCATGAAATAGATGAATTTGCTCTCTTCTATACTCTGAAGATGGTGGTCATAATTAGTTTTATTTATAGACTCAAATGTATATTTTGTTCATCAACATATGCAAAGAAAAATTGACTTGACTGAAATCCAATAGCTATAGTATAGTTTGAAAAAAAAATTGAATTCCAAATTTTCTTTTCGCTACAGGACTAGAGATTGTTTTTAAGGTTTCTGCTCTCTCATATTTGAATGCTTCATTAATTTTCATGTCATAGTCGATTTCTGTTTGAAATTATGCAAATTTGTAGGCCTATACAATTTTCTCTCTATGCATGCCACACTTGTAGAAGTGTCATAGTCTAGTAGTCGTATTACTGGACTGGGAATGAGTTCGATTCCGGGCACCGGCATTCATGTCCTTAAGCAAGGCATTTTATCTACATTGCTTATCACTCCACCCAGGTGAAAATGGGTAGGGCCTACCCGATACGCTTAAGCGCTACATACTTGGCCACTCAGCTATGACATTCTTTACAAAGAAGGTGTAAAACATTCTTTGAAAAGCGCCATGAGCATCATGCCTGACGAACCTGAGCGCTATGTAAGAAGCTATCATTATTGTTATTATTATTTTAACATTTACAATTTTTTTAAAGTTCTGAATGAAGGGTAAACCTTTGTCCAGAAGGAATATTGAGGTGTAGACATCTAACCCTCTTTGTGCTTTTCTTAGAAAAGGTGAGTGAAAATTATGTAGCCATATGGCTACAAAGCACAAAGAGGGTTAAATTATAACTCATCAGATAACTCACAGAACATAGAGAATTGGCATCATATTCCGTGTTTACACTGTGACTCAGCTCGGGGGGTTCTACATGGCAATCATTTTCGACACGGCAATTTTATGTAGTGTAAACAGGATCAGTGTGATCCGCGTCTTCCGGTCATGATCTGCGAGTCGTATTGAACTTGCCTTTTTAATTCCGTATAAAAACGATCACAGGTTCACTTTTTGCAGTGTTTAACCCTTCCTGAGGATTCGACACAAGATTCGAGTCACAGTGTGAACACGGTAATAATTAGGTAACAGCAGGAGGAGAAGAAGAAGACGACATTTAATACGATGACCATATGGAACCAACTGACCGGTCACCTTAACACGCAGGAAACAATCACTTTGACATTTAGACCAATAAAACCTCACTTATAGGTTATTAAACTCTCAGAATAAACAAGGTTTGTTTCGTCTGTCAACCACTGGACACACACTCTTATTCCTGGAAAACTGTCTGTTAACAACATTGGGTCAATATGTTAGAAGTGTTCACACCTTGAACTTTTACAGTAAAAACCAAGATTATTTTGAAACTTGAAGCTTCGTTAAGACACATACTTTATGAGAAAGTTCGTAAAATTATTCATTTTTTAATTTACCTCAATGCTAAGAAAGCATGTCATACTTGCAGCTTAGCACCAATGGGAGCTATTTCAATAGGACCTGTGCCCTGTAACAAAAAAGATACAAATCGATCTTACCATTGATATCAATCGTAAGTCAATGGTAAACCGTGCTTACTGAAAGTTACAATCATAAGGTTGATCGTAGCTCTTTTATGTTACAGAAGACTGGTTATAATACAGGATTACTGCCTCACCAAAGGGCACTACTGAATCAAGTTGTCTTTGAAGCAAGAACCTACAGGAATGGGACCTCTGTTCTCTACCACTGAGCCAACACACCGACTACATTAGCAAGTTTCATGATCATGCTTTATATCTACAGATGGTTTAGCATAGTAACCAAACAATAATTACATTCATAAAGAACAGATTGCTCCCCCTCAAAAAAAAATCTATCATTAAATACAATTCTTACTTCTCACTGACAACATGGATAAAAAAATCCAATAAAAGTAAAGAAACGCAAAATCATCCATTCTTTAGTTGATTCAAATAAAACCAAATTTCTAGCAGCCGCAAGGGTACATAAACTTGGTGTTCTTGACACCTCAACAATACATCTTCATCAAATCAACGTCTGCCAATGTTTCTTAGAACCGTGTGGAGATTGTTGAGGAAGGACCTTCCTCAAATCTTCATCTAATCAAAACCATTTCCAATCTCACCCTCAAATCAAGATAACAATGACTAAACGAAAGGCTCTAATTGTCATCATCTGCCTGCAAATTGTCTCAGCCATTATTTTCTGAACATCGATGTCACAACTCATTTCCATATCGTGCTTCAAATCTGGAGACGATTCTGTCTTCTTTGTTTCACGGCAAATGGCAAACTTGTAAGATGCTATATCAACACCTCGTTTCTGACAATTTGTCAGCTTCATGTGTTTTATTTCCTTCAACCACTTCTAAGCAACAGCTTTTCTTTGTCTGCTTGGAAATCATTTCGTAAATCAACTTTTCAAGTATTTGAACTTTTCTTGGCAGACTCTGACTTTAGCCTACTTTCTTCCGCCCCTTTCCCATTTTTTCTCTTCTTTTTCAATTCAATATCTTTCTTTTTCTAACTAGCTACAAATCTTCACAAGTTGTGCCAAACTATTTCAACATCTCTATTTTCTTTCCGTAACTTACAAACACAAGTCACTGCAGATATATCATAATTTTAATCAAAACAATGACCGTAAAGAACACAGGTTAACCTAAAACTGTCAAAATATAATGAATAAAAGACATGAAATAAAATTCACGGCAAATCAAAGGTCATCAACTATTGGGATCAGTCATAATTCTCGATGGAATAAGATGATGTCTGACTAAGAAATGATGCAAAGCAAATGCTCGTCTTTTGCTCTCCAAGATACAAGCTTGTCAGTCAAAGGATGGATAAATCAGGCCTCAATTTCATGTGTAATGATTTCATGCCCAATTTCCAAATCCTTGAAAATGAATCACATTTTTTACTCAAGGTTCCTCAGCAAAGACAATTTTCATTTATATAGGAGGTAAGAGTTCATGAGAGTCAGATAGATAATGTAGTGATATACAACTCTGTATAAAACATGCATGAACCTTTGAACATATAGGCCTAAATGATTTTTCATTTTTATGATAGAAACGTAAGTTGAAAATCAAGCTGCTATCACCTTCTATACTTACACTGGGGTAGAACTTCTTAATGGAACTGAGAAAAGACTCTGGCCTGAACATATTATTTGGAATGATCAAATATAAAATGAAGAAATAAACAGTAGAATTATTATCTCTTTCTCAGCATGTTTTCACCCAATACGGACGATATCTCCCTTCTTAGCTCACATTTATAAAACATTCTCCAGATATCATAAGATTATCTGATCTGCGGCAGTCCTTTGAAGTTATGATATCCTAAAGGCAACTGGCTTTTACTAGCTTCTGTATTTTCAGAATATGCTTCTGATATCCAATAATTCTGGAACAAAACATTCCCATCTTTGTAAACAAGGCAAGTCCCTTTTCCAAAATACCAAGCATCTGTTTCCAATAGGCCTACAGTAAAAGAAGGTCTACGTTCGCTGCTTCTTGTGAATATTTCAAACATCAGTGAACCATATTTAGCTAATAGGCCAGTATGAGACATTTCTACATCAAATATACAGGTGTTTTTACATGAATTTTTAACAAAAAAAGTTCTCATTTATTTTAATATTCTTTATTTTATTTTTTTACAATTACTTATTATATTTTCAATTAATATATTCACTCAATTTCATTCCTTTTATTGGGAGGTGAGATTTGTACTCTACTTTTTTTACAAAATTAAACAAATCTATTATTATCCATTTTCCTTTTATCATGCGCTAAACCTCTTGCTATATTGACCACACGACAACTGTCGCTGAAATCAAGTGCCAAACAATCACAGACGGATCAAACATGTATTCAAGTAAAACATACAAATGTTGATCTTAGTCATAATATACTACTCTAAATTATCTTTTCCTACTCAATGTCAACCACCCATGCCCCTCCCATGACTAAGTCCACATTGCAATGTCACTTTATTCAGAGATAATAATTCATTTCCAGGTGAAACGTCTGATTTACTATTCACACAACGGGCGGTCAATTATACAGATCCTGCAGGATAAAAGAACAACGAACCAAGATTCCTCCCATTTCTGTTCGTCTATGAGTGTGTTCAATGTCCAGTTTCAAATTTATACGCCAACATGAATCATTATACAAAACGCAATTACAAAAAGCTGATATAAAGAAAAACAAAGTGTGTGTTCATTGTCCCCCATCTCCGGTCGTATAAGTAAACGTGTTTCAAATATCAGTTCGGAGGAAAATTTAAACGCCGAAAAAGATGCGTTTTGAAACACAATCAGCTTCAATTTTACGACCTTGAGCATCGCGATTGCAACGAAATGCGACACTGAACAGGATTGAGTATTCAAACGTGTTTAAATGTGCTCTCGCATTGGAAGCTTCCGGTGCAAGTGAAAAAAAGGAGAAGATGTTTGTTTTTTGAGAGCGGGAAATTTAAAGACAATGGAAATATAATCAGCTTTAAATTTTTGACACTGAACGGTGCACCGCTGATCGCGTTTGTGTTTGTGTTTTGTAATTGTGTTTCGTATCATGATTCATGTTGCCGTATAAATTTGAAACTGGACATTGAACACACCACAAGATTCCTCCCATTTCTGTTCGTCTATCACGAACACCTGAGCAGAACATGGCTCAAATTCAGATAAGTGGTGATCGAGAGCAATTACATTTAGAATCAGAATTAGCGAGATAATTTATTTCACCTTCAAAGGGGTAACTCATCAATGCTGTATAATAGCTTTGTTAATTTGATGTACTTCAATAAAGTAAAAAGTGACAAAAAATTATATAGTTCCAAATTATCCTAATTTCTTGATTATCTTATTTTCCTGCAATTTCAGCACAAGTACGGCTTTACAGACATATTGCCAGAATTTATTCCGTAATCATTTGTAATCAAAGTGGTCACTTCCCAAATCCACACATGTTACCATCTATAAAACTGGCCATGGACTTCACCTCTGTATATTAATAACATGCTTTGTTAATAATCTCAATCCCAACAGTGGTCAGCCGATTTGAATTCAGCAAGCCCCAATCCTCTTTCCCCTGGGATTGATAGCAGAACTCTTCATCATCAGTAGGCGCTGCTGCACTAGCTCGAGCTATTTTAAATAGCGCGCTAATTGTGATCTGATGAACTAGCTCGATCGGAGCAGATCCGACTTTGTGGTCAAATAGCGCGCTAAATTGGAGGAAATCCAAGCCCGAGTCATCTTAGGTTTTTAAAAAAAAACTCAAGCTCGTTTGCGGTTTTGGTATGACAAAGCGCGCTATTTTGCGCGGTGCTGCACTAGCTCGAGATAAATCCAAAATCGTGCACCTGTGCGTGTATACGCTAGCGGTAGTTACAAGTTACGCAATACACATCGGGCTTGTTTGTTCAAGGTCACGTCAGGTCGTAAATGCGAAATTTTAAAATAGCTTGAGCTAGTGCAGGACCGGTTTCTTTTTTTCTGGTTTTTTCCCCAATCCACCAATAAGCGCGCTATTTTTTAGCTCGAGCTAGTGTAGCAGCACCTAGTAGGTGGTACTTCACTAACTTGGGTTTGGCAAATACTAAATAGAATGCTTTAAGGTGGATAAGGGGGAAAAGCAAAAGCTTGTTGTACAGCAAAATTGATGCTACATCAACTCGAGATTCAGCTTCCTAATCACGAGCTTGCACAAACAAGCTCAATATGTTCATGATGGGATTGGGGTTTAGGTTTCTTAGGTGTAAGCAGCACCACTCAATTTATTTTAAGCCAAAACTGCAGAACTTGCTCTAGTTTTAGGGGAAGACAAGATAGTTTGGGCTGAGATTTTCATAAAATTTAGTGCGCTATTTAAGAGAAAAGGCCTTATATTTTTTAATCAGGCTTATTCATTTAACCCGATATAACACGCTTTTTACCGGGCTCAAGCTCGTGGAACATTGTTAAATCGATGGTCAGTCTATTTGAGTTCAGCGAGCCACCATCGTCTTTCCCCTTGGGATTGATAGCAGAACATTTCATCATCAGTCAGGCCTAGAATCACTTCCTTTCTACCTAACAGCTGAGAAGGTTGGAACAAAACTTTGATATTGTTCCTAGAATTGACTCACTATATTTCACAAGAATCCTACTAAAATATGGTTTCACCTTCTCAATGCATGGCTTGTATGAGGTTTTCATAATCAATAAACAACATTTGATGGTAACTTTTAGTTCATTTAGGGGTCCAGACTAAAATATTAGGGTCTGCTTTTCAATTTTTATATTTTGGGGGCCCTATGTTAAATGTGATGGCCCATAATGTGCAAAATGCATTTTACACCTGATGTATTTTTTTTTTAAGTGACACTAATTAGTCTATCTTCAGCACCCCATTTAACATATTTAACTATTTTGCTGCTGCAAATTCCACTGTTGCAAATAAAAATAACTTGTATCTTTCAGATTTTTTTAAACTGAAAACAAATTTCTCTTTCCGAATTTAAAATAATCAACTTCATCATAGATTACCTCTATCTACAATTGCTATAGGGCCTATATCTTAACGATTCAGAGGGTGCTATTGCCAATTTTTTGTTGGCAAAGAGGAGAAAGTGTTGAATGTTCCGTCTTCCTTTTTCATGTAAGATGTTTCACGAGATTTTTAGGCTATGCTGACCTAGATTCTCTTTCTAGGTAAGTGCGCTGGTATAAAGGGTATAACTTAAGGGTAAGTAAACCATCACTCACTACGGTACAGGTGCCTTCATAGGGCCGGAAGACATTACTAAACGGGGTACCTTTCCTAGTGAGAGGGGTGTGTGTAAGACATAGCTGTCATAACATACATTGCTTCCTTTTATTACTGTGTTTATACTGTAACTCCGCTCTCCTGTCGAATCCTCAGGAAGGGTTCAACACTGCAAAAAGTGAACCTGTGATCGTGTTTATACACAACAAAAAAGACGAGATCAATACGACTCGCAGATCATGACCGGAAGTAAAGGGACGTCATTAATGTGTGCGATAATACAGCTGAATTCCACCACTGACCTCAAGGTCATCGGTTCAACATGACTTTCTGTTTACACACTGAAAAATTGCCGCGTCGAACCCGCCTCCTGGATCGAAACCTACGAAACCTGTCAAACTCGGGTCGCGGATCACACTAATCCTGTTTACATGACATAAAATTGCCGTGTCCAAGACAATTGCCGTGTCGAATCCCGAGCCGAGTCACAGTGTAAACATGGTAATAGTCAGAGGGGGTGTGTAGAAGACATTGGTGTCATGACATACATTACTTCTTTTTTTATCTGACAGATATGTTCATGATACTCCTTCCAATCCCCAAGTGACAAGACGAGAGATTCTTTAAAAAACAGCCAATTCAGTAATATTCCTTTTAACATCATAGTATTTATTTAAAAATTCCTAATTAGGTATTCATTTTCGACGGAAAGAAAAGTACCGGTGGTACATCTCTGATACTATTTTACCGTCGCAGAAACTAATTTGGGGCCACTTTGAGACAGTTTGTAAATTCCTGATACTCATGATACGACGCGGGGATTCAGGAGACGTCTCCACGACAAGTTTCATAACTGTCTCAAAACCGTCTCGAAGTAGTCCCAAATCCGTCTCAGAGCCGTCTCAGCGAACTAAGTGAGATACCCCCATCACTTGGCAAAAAAGTAGAGAAATATTTCAATATAGGATTGATCCTCGTAAGTTTCTTTAGAACTTTTTTATTTGTCAGTTATCACTATTTGTCTCCCTGTCTAGAGCTTTGACTTGAAGTCTATTCTGACTCAGCCTTAGTCAGTGGCTGATACAAGATTTCGGATAGGGGGGGGGGGGGGGGGGGCGCCGCCGATATTTTCGGATTTTAACATGTACAGTCAATGAGCGGTTTTCACATTATAGAGGGGCGTGCGTCCCCTGCACCCCGCCTGGATCCGCCACTGTTAGTGATATACAATAAATGACTTAAACATACAAAAACAACATTATTTACAGAGTTGAAAAGAAAAGATTTGATGACAGACGCAAAAGGTTAAAACAACTTGAACTCAATGTTGAACAGTAGGGGAGAGACTAAATAGATTTAGCACACACATACAAGCCAAAAACATATTGAGAGAAAAGAAGGTGAACTTTCCTGCATATCGCATTATACACATAACCACAATTCCGCTAACAATTTTTTTCCTCTGGACTTTCCAATATTTTTTGCAGCAAACCGCATCTATTTCCGCTCCTGTAGACGGCTTGCTAAGGTTAGCTACAATGACCATAACACGTGTGATTCGAGGGGACATGTTAACAAATAAATAAAAATTAATTCATTGCCAATTGATACAAACTGAGGAATGAAAGTAGTTCCAGCCCAAGGATGAGTTGCGGTTTACGCTTGTTTTTAAAAACCAAGTTTAATATCACTTCACACTAATAGTATTCCATAACAACATTAAATAACTTGTACAATGCACAGAGGAAATTGGACAATGATCAAGCATATTTAGGCCGATAGAACGTTTGGACAATGGATATTTCCGCTGCAAAATAATAGACCACAGCCTTGCTGTGCTATTTCCAAATGACATATCATACATTCAAATTTTTTAAAAGCTTCGGATTCAATTTTGCTCAGTACACTTAATGACATACATGTATGTAAATCAAGGAAACTATGGCAAACAAACAGACAAAAAAAAAACAACTGTCTGAACATCAAGCCCCCCCCCCTCCCCATTCAAATTGTTGAGCTGCATGATGAATCTAAAATGTGTAAAATAATAATAAAATCTTTTTATTCTTGGGTGCTTTCTCTCAACTTTTCTTTCTTTTTTGGTTTTGTACCTATCAAATACTGTACAAAGGCAATACAACCCCATCAGGCAAAAGGGAGAATAGGTCAGCTTGGGAACCAACATGTAGTACTCTGTTTAAGAGTGATATAGCTTATAACTATGCGATTGTACCTTTAAAATTATATGTAGTTCGTTGTGAACCTGTAAGATGGCTTGTGAATGTAGCTTTAAAGAGTAATCAGTGTCTCGGCAAGCTGAGTTTATTAGTTTAGCTAATATAACTTTATTGTCATTCCTGCCTCTCTATTCCTAGCACAGTGATTCTTACACCAGCTGTTACATGCTCCCACAAGATGTCATCACTCTCTTGTATTCAATCTCTGTCTACCTCACAGTGTTAAGAGTGTATAAACAGTATATCATTTATGAGCCCTGAAATGTTGTATTACACAAGGTATACATGTATCTAATTAAATTTGAACCTAGAGTGACACTGACCAGAAATATATAATATGAAAAAAATTGTAATAAAATGAGATTAAATCAGGGATCCCAATGGAATTCCATTTTCTTTGCTCATTTTTTCACATTATTATTAAGTTATATTAAGAAGTGAAAGTAAACCATATTTTAAAGACAATTAATGTTGGGTGTCAGGATGCAGAGGAATAGCATCACATCATAATGAATGTCAAGCATCATATATGTTATTTTAAGTTTAAAAAAAAAATAATTTAAAAATTTACATACTTTATACATTGTGGGGTGTTTTTTCAACAATAAGTTTAGATCTACCTAAGATAGCTATAAGTTTTATAGATGAACAGTTTACATAAAAGCATATATCAATAGAAATTATGAAATTTTCATGCAAACTAGAAAGTAACATCTCTTTACCTGTGAAAGTACAATATCTGATAAAAATGAATAAAAACATATTTTCACAATGGACATATATTTGGAGTTAAAAGTAAGCTTACCTGTGATGTTGATTGAATAGAAGAGTTGGCGTCCATGAGAGCAATACATGAAAAGAAAGAAAAGAAATATCATGATTAGCAATATAATCAGTGAATTCAAAAACATAGTGATATGATAATTTGCTTTTTACCAATATCTGCAGGTAACAGGATCCCTATAGAAATATTCAAAATTTGATAGAACATGACAATTTTCAATATTAAGTTGCAGAATCTAAACAATCAATTGGTGAAATTAATTCAGCATTTCACCGATAGTTTACTGTATTTTTCGCGCGATTAATTTTTCGCGCTGAGCGGCCTCAAAGAATGTTCACAGGTTCTTGAATTCGCGCTGCATTTCAGTAAGCACGCAATTGATTGCACCAAATATGTGCATAAAAAAGCATGCTCATATATTTGTGCGTTTTTAAATTCGCGCCTGCTGATCTTCGCACAAAATCCGCGAAAATTAATGTACCACCAATATTTCCACGATTACAGTATTCTTATTCCACAATCCCAGATCGAATCAGCACTGTTGTCTTTCTAGCTCTATCAAGTTATGTGACATGATATAGTATACAAATATACAATGACAATCGAGGATCTGGTTAAAACTATTCGCATCGAAGGAACATCACATAGTACTATTCTCTCGAGGGCCATCGGGCCCGAGAGAGAATAGTACTATGTGATGTTCCTGAGTGCGAATAGTTTTAACCTGTTCTGAGAATGAGTCATTGTATATTTGTTTTATATCCCTTCCACTATAATACCATTCCTTTTAATTTTTTCAATGAACAAAATTATATAGTCTATGCTTACCTTTCTTCTGGATCCAATAAAATCGTAGATAAGTTGAGAAAATACTTGTCTTGCCTAATCGATCGTCTGTTATGTAAGCGCACCTGGTCAGTGCAGCTCGCCGAAAGTTTCCCGTGGCATGCAGTGGAGAATTCAGGTAAAAGCAGCAGAGTAGCACCGCTTGCGTTGCGTTGCGCAACTCGTGAATAGGGTGGGGGGGGGTCGGAAAAACGTATAGTCCAGTTTTTCCCTAGGGAAAAAATGTACCATGCGTGACGTCATGAAGAAAAACGAACTATTTCTTGAGAAACGTTTTTCTTAGTTAAACTATTCTTTTTCTCCTTGTGTACACTCTCAATGCAATCAATCTTAGATAAGGGATATAATATAATTTTTTATTTTTATCAATTAGCCGCACGCATCATTTAATACAGAGACGACGGTTCGTGGTGCGTGCAACCATGGAAGTATAAAATTTATACCTCTATGGTGCGAGGAATTATATCACTTAGATACTAAAAATTAACTAAAATATCAAAATCAAATAAAGATGTACCAATCAACAACAATTAATTAATCAAATGATGACATTAAGAGTGTGTTCAATGTCCAGTTTCAAATTTATACGCCAACATGAATCATGATACAAAACGCAATCACAAAACACAAACACAAACGCGATCAGCGGTGCACCGTTCAGTGTCCAAAATTTAAACGTGTTTATACGTCGATCGTCTTTAAATTCCCCACTCTCAAAAAACAAATATCTTCTCCTTTTTTTCAATTGCACCGGAAGCTTCCATTGCGAGAGCACATTTAAACACGTTTGAAAACTCAATCCTGTTCAGTGTCGCATTTCGTTGCAATCGCGATGCTCAAGGTCGTAAAATTGAAGCTGATTGTGTTTCAAAACGCATCTTTTTCGGCGTTTAAATTTAAATTGAGATTTGAAACACGTTTATTTTTACGACCGGGGATGGGGGACAATGAACACCCTCTTTGTTTTTCTTTATATCAGCGTTTTGTAATTGCGTTTTGTATCATGATTCATGTTGGCGTATAAATTTGAAACTGGACATTGAACACACTCTAAGATATCTACAATGTAATCCTGAACAAAAAAGATTCAATAATCCTTGTATTTTGGCTCTCAAACTAAGGACTCTAATGCACTTTTGACCTCTAGCCAACGTATCTTTTAAGTATCAAACCTAGTTCACCTTGGTCCCCACATGCTAAAGCTCGTTGCCTGCTACATTTAGTCTGTAAATCATGACTCACACGTGCTACACACCTGTTATTACCAACACCCTACCAACCCATGCCTATTGTGGTTTACTACTAGTAACTGAAGATATACAACCATGTATACTCTTCACATACAGAATCAGAATAACTCTACTCAAGCTAGTCGAAGTGCAGTGTTGTTAAAGCTGGTGTATAGTGTTGGGAGGAGGAAACATTTAATTTGGATTCACAGTTAGATAATATGAAAGACTGAATCCTATAACTATAATAAAGAAAGTTATATTACATGAAATCTCGTTTTAGTGTCTTTATTTCCCGATATAAGTATAAAAAAGATAAGTCGGGATCCGTCTCATCTCAGTGTGCACTAGGCGTTCACATGGAAAACCAATGAAAACCAATTGTGTGGGAGATACACACAGATCGCTACGCTCCATTCATGTGGGAAGTTCGGGGGACTGGACACCCCAGCAAAGGTCTCAAAAACCGTTACATTTATGTTTGGGTTCAAACATTTCACTGAAATTCACCGGAAATCGTGAAAGGAATATTACAAAATCTCTCACACATATCTTTTAGTGCAATGTGAACAACATGAGACTATATTTAATCGGTTTTATGCCAATTCCTTTTTTGTTACCAAAACTATACACCAGCTTTAAAAGTGCACTTTGTAGTACTATGGCTCTATTCATGATACATTATGATCTGAAAAAATGAGCAAAGAAACTGGAATTCCATCCCGGTGGAATCCCATTCTCATTGCTCATATTCTCACATCATATATTTCTGGTCAGTTTCAATCATTGTTCAAATTTATGGTCTGAATACAGGCAAGCCTGTAAAAAGGTAGCCCACCTTGCTTTCATGAACGGGAGGTCGTGAGTTCGAAACCCGGCCGAGTCATACCAAAGACTTACAAAAATGGTACCTAAAAGTTGCCTTTTAACAAGGAGCTTTGGGGGTAAAATAATAACATCATGCAGGGCCCGCTGGGAGAACAGTTGTCAGAACTGAAGTGGCTACCCTGGGTAAATAAAACGATATTATTATTATTATTATTAATATCAGATTGAGATAATGCCTTATATTCGAATCTGCTTTTCACACCTTTTGTATGAAAGAAATCTTCCAACTACAGTACATTATCTTTAAATGGGCTGCAATAAAAAAAATTTGTTAGGATTCAATGCTGGCATGGCTATACACTTCTTGCACAGTCTTTCAAAGTATAGCATCACAGATCTAATAAAAATCACATTTCCATCCTATAATATCCTACGATCCCTTTAAAGCCACACATATCCTAATCCGTATCCATGGGTAAACCAGTGCTACCCTTGATATCCCCTCTTGCCCCCGCTAAGTGTGAAGAAGATTCATCATACCCGCAAACATTTGCTCTGTGGTCCAAAATGAAAAGTTCAAACCATCCAAAAGGTCTTCCAGTCTGTTACTACCTGTTTACCGCATAATTACTAATGTTTCTGACACTCTTTCAATTGTTTCCTTGATATTATGTTAACACGTACAGTCAAGGGCAGCTGTTTTGTAGAGTCTGAGTAAAAGTTGTTACTTAAATTAAAGGTCTGCTAGAGTAACTCTTGATTTCATCTGAATTCCAGCCTGCAATTCGTTGACAAACTTCTCACTTTACAAGCCAAGCATGTGTGCTTTTATTTTGTGAATTCCGGGAGGATCATATTTAATAATCCCATGTAAACATGCCATAACTAAACTCCAGCACTTCAAAGTGTCAGGGTTCCTGTCTTTTCATCCAAAATATCCATCATCCAGCATTTGAGCTTTTGACAGTAACGCAGCTATGGTCGCAACTGATTGTAAGCTACAGAGTACAATTGTGTTCCCCGTAGCTTGCGTGCCATGTAGGCCAATTTCTGCAGTTATTACGATTCTTATCATTTTTATTTGGTTGTAAGAAAGGTTTTACCAAAAAAAATCTGCGTGAAGTGCCTGCTCGGTGTTTGTTGAATAAGTACATGCAACCTAGAATTTACTTGCGAAATGCGCAGAAGAAAGGGGCATGTTGCACATACGACAAAATGCCTATAAAGATCAACCAATACCAAAGTAATATTTTTCAAAAATCCCCTAAGAATCCATCAATGAATCTAAATAGGTTCCTCTTATTTATTGATTTATTAACGGGACAAAGACTATAGAGCAATAAGAAGAGTGATTTGTCTACCATAGGGGGGTAAATTATCACCCATGGGGGTAAGTTATTACCCTTTGAGATGGACATTGCAATCTACAAGCTAACTTTCTTGACCTAAGGTCAGGTTGAAATGTTCGGACATGTTTTATGGTCTTGACTATTAAAATAAACAAGCACTTTTTTAAAATTTCATATTGTTTGTAGGTGGATCGAGCACAGTGCATCGGCCATGTACATTAGTTCACACGTCTGGACAATTTATCCAATAAATATCTTCACTTTTGACTTCTAAAAAAAAACAAATGTCTTAGTTACACAGTCCTACACAGACTTTCAATACAGGTCTGACAATCAATGGCAATAACACCATAATATACCAAAAGCATATCATAATATTTGCACATATACTTTGCACATACTCAGCAACTATAGATCTTGAATCAAATGAAAATTAATAATATTTTGATACATATCAGTGATCATTATCAATGGTAAACTATATGCATAGGTCTACTAGTACAATATAAATAAATATTTATTGAACTGAGCTGAATTTCATTGAAGTTACTCTGTTAGCTTAAGATTTAGATTAATCTTATTCTATTTCATCGCATTGAATTAATTAGGGCCTACATGATCATTGACACAGGCTATTCATTATCCACATTAGCTACAATATTCTAAGGCTCTTGAGCTGACCAATCCCTTTAAAGTTTGTCTAGTAACCATGAATGAATTTCTTTCTCACCTCACGTTTTATGATCAGCTCAGGTCACTCAAAAATCAAAATCAAATCATAACTGTAACCAACCCCTATGAAATCAAATTGGCGGCTCTGCTAAGGCCATGCAAGGCCATATCATAAATCATGGTTTAAAAAGCTACTCCAGTATAAACACAACGTGACTGCCCAGCTGAAATATCCATTCTTCAATTAATCTAGAAACGGGTCTTGTTAGTAAATAACCATATTTTAATAAACAAACAGAAATATGGAATAGTTTCATCGACTTGCCAAGTACTTCTATGGCTTGAGCTTGAGGAAACTTTTTCATTGATTGCGATTAGGAAATCAAGACAATTCTTTCCATGACAATATGACAGTAATAAAAGAGACATTTATTTGGTCTGTATTTTGGTCATCAAGCAAAGTGTTATGGTGGTATCTCACTTCACGGAGATGTCTCCGCGACAAAAAGAAAATATCGTCTCCGCGACGGATAAAAAGTATTGGACTTGGAGACGTCTTCGATATTTTTTTCTGTCACGGAGACGTCTCTGAGACATCTATGCAACTATTTTCAAAACTATCTCACAGCTGTTTCAAAACCGTCTCAAAGTAGTCCCAAATCTGTCCCAAAGTAGTTTCTGTGATTCCCACGACTCATGAAACGTCGCGGGGACTGAGGAGACATCTCAGAGACGTACCAGAAACGTCTCCACGACAAGTTTCAAAACCGTCTCAAAGTAGTTCCGCGATAAGAGATAACATCACTTGATAAAATTCAGACTAGGGTCAGGGCTGGAACTGGAAGTCCAACTATAGCACTTTTAGTTTTACAGAATCTCCGGTAAAGATATAGGTAATGGTAAAGAGCCAACAGTAACATGGATCCTGTTCTATACCTCAAGTCCAAACCTCCAAAATGTCACAAAAATTTATTCTCAAAAATAAACTAAGCAATTAGACTGCAATTTTCAAGGAATACCAGACTGACCTATGTGTTTATAATCATGTTGGCAAAATAAGCTAAATCAAATAAATTGCAATTGGAATATCCTTGAATGTTATTAACAGGGGACTGGTGTATCCCTAATCTTCTGTTTTCTGAGAACCAGAGGAAATAGATTTTGTTTGATGTCCTGAATGCATTCTATTATGAGCCAACATTATCGTTATGCCATGTATGCTATTTCAAGGAATTAAATAGCACGTCAACCAGGGACTACTGCTTGTTCCTAGGTCCCAAGTTGACAGACAACTTACTTCATCCTGGCGAAAGATTGTCACCTAAAAAAAGAAATCAGTGCCAGAAATCACTATCTCGCAACATTTCACCCAGCGTTAACGCCTTTTTAGTCATAAATGTGGAATATTTCACATGGCATCAAACACATTTTGGTTTTGCATGATTTTTCTGATGATTTCTCATCTTTTATCAAAGACTTCCTGTTTCATAATCCCTGCATGTTACCTGGGAATCATGAACAGCGATAAAATCAATCCTTGATAGACAGAATGGCATTAGTGATGTTCATGTGGCACATTTAAGTCTAACTTAACGCCTCTCTGGCACTTATCATATCGAATAACGAAGGTTTTTGCCCTGAAATGTTGTGGTATATAGGCCAATGTTGGTAAAATCAGCAAAATCAAGCCAAATTTTAATTCAAAGCATCCTCTTTGCAATCCTATGTGATGCTTACATCCTAAGTGTCACACCGATCATTCGTTGCCATGGTAACATTAACAGGTAAAAAGATTTTCTAACAGCTAATAGAGATACCTTTTATATAAAGAGAGCGAGGAGGCACAGTGTCAAGGGAACAATTCTTGACTTTAAATATTACCAGTTCCCTGTAACATGAAAAGTTACAACCAATTGCAATTCTGAAGCAACCATTCTGATTGGTTCGCAATTAGACTTTTATGCTAGAAGTCTATACAACGAGGATCCTGATTGGCTGCTCTTGATTCACAATTGATCAGAACTCTTTCTTTAACAAGGCACAGATCTTTGATAAAAATCAATAAGTAATATATCTTGGAGACTGGAAGACGAGTTCTGCCAGTCTTTTTCTCTAAATGTAAGAAATAACTGGCAATTTTCGTCCTTGTGGTTCAGTGTTCACAGCGGGAGAGGGGGGGGGGGACCCAGAGATTTTCTTTTAAAGGGACGTATAATTGATAAAACATGGGGAAATCACCTTATCTCGGATGAAACAATAACATTGCATGCAGAGCCTGAGGCGTGTTGCGTAATCTTCAGCAAAGAAAGCGTCTGCAGTTAATCATTCATGGCTAGACTAACTAACCAGAATTCCAAAGTAAATCTAACCTTTGTTTTGTTTTTGAAATAAGCATTATACAGGTCCTCTCTTTGAATTTATACGAAGAGACCCGTTGAGAGTCTATAAACTAAGGATTGTTTAGGAATCGAGAACCCAAAGCTATTGACCTTATTGACTGACTGAATTCGGTCAACTTCGTCATGTTCGTGCTGTCCGAATGTTAATCTCCAGTAGTCCGACCCATGCGTATGCCTCACTGTCGATTGTGTACGAGTCAATAGAGCTCAGGAAAAACGCGCATTACCCACGATCTCCGAGTTTCAGGGGCCTTTAATCAAATAAAATTAGGAGTCAGGTGCTCTGGAAATGTTCTACCACCAGACACCAAAACTAGTTTGAACAATCTCACATGTACACGTACTTGGAAAGTACCTTAACCTCATTCTATGCCAAATATGAAAACAAACATTATTCTATACAGGGACAAAAAAGTGATAACAGTTTGAATTAGTTGATTTTACAGTCCACTGCTGTTGTAACAAGGTTTCTCAGGATCAAGCCAACTGCATATTTTAGGAAATCTCGTTATAATGAACAGAGATATATAATGTCTAGGGGTTTGAAAGACTACAAATAAAATAAGCTCAACAAAGCTGAAAAGAGATGGGGAACAAGCTGAAATTGAAAGAGCCCCCTTTCTTTGTGACAGAGGAAAGCTAAAATGAGCTGAAAATAAGCTGAAAATCAAAACAAAAAAGGTGAAATCAGCTAAAAAGCTGAACTCTCACACCCCTGAGTGACATGTGAGCATTTTATTTTAATGGTACTGGGTGAACTGTCTTGTAGCAAAATCCGGTTATACATCTGTACAAATTATAACAGGAATCAACTGCTATGATGAGGTTTACAGTTCACCATGTAGTTAGTACTCAAAAGGAGTGTTTGATAGAGTAGAAGAGGAAATGGAGAGTTAAAGAAGGTAGAAATAGATAGGCGAGATAGACAGTGGAAAACTAGAATTAGAAGTATTCTTTCTTGATTGAGTCCTGAAAAGGACTGTGAACCAGAGGAGAAGGCAAGAGGCAAGGAAAGCTTGTAGTACTTAGTAGTAACAAGGAGATCTCCTTGGTAGTAAAGATGGCTTGACGTTTCGGACAGGTTGACTGTCCGGTCTTCAGGAGTGTCAGGAGTCAACTTTACAGGCGGGCAAAGAAGAAACACCAATCTATGAACTTTAAAGTATAGTGCAACTTTGCCAAAATTCATTCTCTTAAAAAGATAATCTTTATACATGTATTACGTGCAGTCAGATCCAATATTCCTTGCATACCTTGAGAAAGAATTCCTTGTATGCTATGCCAGGCAATTAATCTTCTTTGAAAAGGTAGCCTATTTATTCTACACAGGTTCACCATGCAGGTGGGGGAATTTATAAACTACCATCACTACCTTTTAACCTCATCCTATAAATACTCCTCACATGTCATCGTACTGAGAGGCAAAGACGAGACAATAAATCTAAACATTTGGATCATACTTCAAGCATATGAACATGATAGATGGATAGTCTGATAATCATGTAAATGATCAGCACAGGACTTATACCGCGTTTACATTGTGACTTGGCTCTCGTGTCGAATCCTCAGGAAGGGTTCGACACTGCAAAGAGTGAACCTGTGATTGTGCTTATACACAACAAAAAAGGCGAGTTCAACACGGCTCCAAGATCATGACCGGAAGTAAAGGGACGTTATTATTGTGTGTTGTAATGTATAGCCATATTCCAAATCTGACCTCAAGGTCATCAACTTCGACACGGCTTTCTGTTTACCCACATAAAAATTTCTGGGTCGAACCCGCCTCCCGGATCGAAACTTACGATTTTGGCAGAGCAAAAAATGTGTGTCGAACCCGGGTCGCGGATCACACTGATCCCGTTTACATGGCATAAAATTGGCGTGTCGAGCACAATTGCCGTATCGAACCCGTAACCCGAGTCACAGTGTAAACGAGGTAAAGGCTGCCTACACCAGCTACCTTTGGTCTCGACAACCTCTGCTCCAGGACCTGTTTGATAAGTTCTCAAATATTTGGCATCTTTAAGTTTGGAATTGTGTCAAAATTTGAGATATTATAACAAATTTTAAGCCTTTATTTTATTATTTTTTCAAAAATATATTTTGGAATGTACTTCTCTGCAACATCATAATTTCAAGTCCAAACCTGTCCTTGCCAACTTTTGTTTAAGCTTAGTATGAAACTTTTATTGCCTGTCCATACCCAAAACTTATATGCCTGCATCATTACTTTCTCCTTCTTCATCTTTCTCCATAACTTGCATTCGGTCTACACCCCCCCCCCCCTCTCTCTCTCATTTCATACTCAATATTTTCTCTATATTTCTACCTCTTTCTAGAAATTCTCTTCTTTTTTTTCTTTTTTTTTAAAGATAGAGTATCTATGGTGTGCATTGAAAACATGCTTTCCGTAACCTGCCTCAGGAAAACTGTTTAACCTTTCCCATCCTTAAAGCGATGCAGTAACATTGAATGATATTCAAATCACATTTTATTCGATTTAGCTTATTTTGCCGACATAATTATAAACACTTAGGTCAGTCTGGTATCTCTTCAAAATTGCAAGCTAATTGCTTGCTTTGCCTTCGAGATATCAATGATTTCATACTCAAATTTTATAAACCAACCCCGGATGGTTTATAAAACCATGTGCTTTTCCACATAGCACAACATACACCCATTTCCTGTTGTATAGTCCCTGTCCCTAGCGGCCTGCTGAGCCAGCAACAGAGGGTACTGGTGTTCGGCTGTATGCTTTGCATTGTTTGTTACACTGTTTTAAGGTAGTAAATGGAACTTCCATTTGATCTGAAACTTTCAGTAGTTTGTTTTTACTGTTGGAACAATACAATTTTATTAATCTTGATCTAATTGCTCTTGTTTTTTAAAGTTACCCAATCCCTTTAATATTCTTGAAGTAACACCGGAGATGTGAAAGCGAAAGGTTTGTCCTGTTTTGGCCTGAATTACTGATCTGTAGCAGTCGGAACAAACAAAGCCCCCAAATGTGTGATTTATATTCAAACAAACTATTGTGTTAATTGTGTCACAAGATAATAGCTTACATGACCAGGAAGAGATTCTGATACTGATCTCTCTTCAAAATAACAAGCAGGTTGAATTGAGGTAAATATACATGTAGCACAACTTTAACACATTTTCCCTTGACAAAAATAATTCCACTTCTTCAAATTGGTGAAAGATCTCCAGCAAATTTGCAGACAATGTTGATGTGTGATTTATGTCTAAATTGTGATATCTCCCATTAAGGGTGTGTTCAATGTTCATTTTCAAATTTAAACGCCAACATGAATCATGATACAAAACGCAATTACAAAACACAGAACACAAACGGATCAGAGGTACACCATTCAGTGTCGAAAAATTTAAACCTGATTATTACCTCAATCGTCTTTAAATTCCCCGCTCTCAAAAACAAACATCTGCGCTTTTTTTCACTTGCACCGGCAGCTTCCACTGCGAGAGCACATTTAAAGACATTTGAAAACTCAATTGTGTTCAGTGTCCATTTCATTGCATTCGCGATGCTCAAGGCCGTAAAATTGAAGCTGATCGTGATTCAAAACGCATCTTTTTCAGCGTTTAAATTTTTCTCCGAATAGAGATCTGAAAGACGTTTACTTTTACGACCAGGAATGGGGACAATAAACACCCACTTTGTTTCTCTTTATATCAGCGTTTTGTAATTGCATTTTGTATCATGATTCATGTTGGCATCTAAAATTTGAAAATGGACATTGAACACACCCTAACATCACCACACATGATGTCAGTTGTATCACAAGGTACTAATAGCTCACATGACAAACTCGAGATTATAGTGATACTGAGCCCTAATTGTGAACTAAAACCTAGAAATAGTAGAATTGGAGTAAATATAGCACAACCATTAAACAAATTTTTTTTCTTTCCAAAAGACTTTTTAACAATGATTTCACACCTTCAAACATAAAATTTACAGACATGTAATATGTTGTTGTTGTTTTTTTTTCATTATTGTTGTTACAGTTTGAAAGTTTTAGAAGAAATAGATCACAAAATACCAGTGATCTCTTTTTAATTGAGAAATGGGTAAATAACAGGTAAACTTCTGGAAGTATTTCCTCTAAATTTTGGAGCACACTAGAAAACTTTTTTGGGGGGGATAGAGACAGACATTATAATTATTCAGAGAGTATATAATTTCAAAGCAATGTCTTATTCTCATGCTCCAGCCCCCCCCCCCCCCCCGCCCCCCCATCTATATAGGGAATGGTGTAAAGAGAAGCGACGTTAAGCT
>CALNVZ010003433.1:44543114-44584765 GCA_940671915.1 Paracentrotus lividus
AAAAGAGAGAGATGCTAATAACCCAGAATTCCAAAGTAAATCTAACCTTTGTTTTTTTATTTTGAAATAAGCATTATACAGGTCCTCTCTTTGAATTATACGAAGAGACCCGTTGAGAGTCTAAAACTAGGATTGTTTAGGAATCGAGACCCAAAGCTATTGACCTTATTGACTGACTGAATTCGGTCAAACTTGTCATGTTCGTGCGCGTCCGAATGTTAATCCCCAGTAGTCCGCGACCCATGAGTATAGCCTCACTGTCGATTGTGTACGAGTCAATGAGAGCTCAGGAAAAACGCGCATTACCCACGATCTCCGAGTTTCAGGGGCCTTTAATCAAATAAAATTAGAGTCAGGTGCTCTGGAAATGTTCTAACCACCAAGACACCCAAAACTAGTTTGAACAATCTCACATGTACTTGGAAAGTACCTTTAACCATCATTCTATGCCAAATATGAAAAAACATGATTCTATACAGGGAAAAAAGTGATAACAGTTTAAAATTAGTTGATTTACCAGTCCACTGCCATGTGCATACAAGGTTTCCCCAGGATCAAGCCAACTGCATATTTTAGGAAATCTTATAATAAATAATGAATTTAACATTGGTTCAGGGATACAGGTGATGCCCCTCAAATAGAATGTGACAGGGTAGAGGATCGTATGTTAAATTAGATAAAGTAGTCTAACAAAACATAGTGTCAGGGATTAATAAAGAACTCAATAAAGCTGAAAAGAGATGGGGAACAGCTGAAATTGAAAGAGCCCCTTCTTTGTACAGAGGAAAGCTAAAAATGAGCTGAAAATAAGCTGAAATTATCAAAACAAAAAAAAAAGCTGAAATCAGCTAAAAAGCTGAACTCTCACACCCCTGAGTGACATGTGAGCATTTTATTTTAATGGTACTGGGTGAACTGTCTTGTAGCAAATCCGGTTATACATCTGTACAAAATTATAACAGAATCAACTGCTATGATGAGGTTTACAGTTCACCATGTAGTTAGTCAACTCCAAAAGGAGTGTTTGATAAAGTAGAAGAGGAAAATGGAGAGTTAAAGAAGGTAGAAATAGATAGGCGAGATAGACAGTGGAAAACTAGAATTAGAAGTATTCTTTCTTGATTGAGTCCTGAAAAGGACTGTGAACCAAGAGGAGAAGGCAAGAGGCAAGGAAAGCTTGTAGTACTTAGTAGTACAAGGAGATCTCCTTGGTAGTAAAGATGGCTTGACGTTTCGGACAGGTTGACTGTCCGGTCTTCAGGAGTGTCAGGAGTCAACTTTACAGGCGGGCAGAGAAGAAACATCCATCTAGGAACTTTAAAGTATAGTGTAGACTGTGCCAAAATTTGTTCTCTTAAAAAGATAATCTTTATGTATTACGTGCAGTCAGATCCAATATTCCTCTCATGCCTTGAGAAAGAATTCCTTGCATGCTATGCCAGGCAATCAATCTTCTTGTAAAGGTAGCCTATTTATTCTACACAGGTTCACCATGCAGGTGGGGGAATTTATAAACTGCCATCACTACCTTTTAACCTCACCTATAAATACTCCTCACATGTCATCGTAGTGAGAGGCAAAGACGAGACAATAAATCTAAACATTTGGATCATACTTCAGCATATGAACATGATAGATGGATAGTCGATACTAATGCAAATGATCGGCACAAGACAAGGTTCTACACAAGCTACCTTTGGTCTCGGACAACCTCTGGCTCCAGGACCTGTTTGAAAAGTTCTCAAATATTGGCATTTTTAAGTTTGGAATTGTTGCAAAATTTTGAGATATTATAACAAATTTTAAGCCTTTATTTTATTATTTTTTAAAAAAATATTATATTGGAATGTACTTCTCTGCAACATTATAAATTTCAAGTCCAAACCTGTCCTTGCCAACTTTTGTTTAAGAAGCTTAGTATGAAACTTTTATTGCCTGTCCATACCCAAAACTTATATGCCTGCATCATTACTTTCTCCTTCTTCATTCTATCTCTTATATACTTGCATTCGGTCTACACCCCCCCCCCCCCTCTCTCTCTCATTTCATACTCAATAACTTCTTTCTATATTTCTACCTCTTTCTAGAAATTCTCTTTTTTTTCTTCTTTTTTTTAAGATAGAGTATTTATGGTGTGGCATTGAAAACATGCTTTCCGTAACCTGCCTCAGGAAAACTGTTTAACCTTTCCCATCCTTAAAGCGATGCAGTAACATTGAATGATATTCAAATCACATTTTATTCGATTTAGCTTATTTTGCCCGACATAAATTATAAACACTTAGGTCAGTCTGGTATCTCTTCAAAATTGCAAGCTAATTGCTTGCTTTGCCTTGAGATATCAATGATTCATACTCAAATTTTAATAAACCAACCCCGGATGGTTTATAAAACCATGTGCTTTTCCCACATAGCACAACATACACCCATTTCCTGTTGTATAAGTCCCTGTCCCTAGCGGCCTGCTGAGCCAGCAACAGAGGGTACTGGTGTTCGGCTGTATGCTTTGCATTGTTTGTTACACTTTTTTAAGGTAGTAAATGACTTCCATTTGATCTGAAACTTTCAGTAGTTTGTTTTTACTGTTGGAACAATACAATTTTATTAATCTTGATCTAATTGCTCTTGTTTTTTAAAGTTACCCAATCCCTTTAATATTCTTGAAGTAACACCGGAGATGTGAAAGCGAAAGGTTTGTCCTGTTTTGGCCTGAATTACTGATCTGTAGCAGTCGGAACAAACAAAGCCCCCAAATGTGTGATTTATATTCAAACAAGCTTTTGTGTTAATTGTGTCACAAGATAATAGCTAACATGACCAGGAAGAGATTCTGATACTGATCTCTCTTGAAAATAACAAACAGGTTGAACTGAGGTAAATATAGCACAACTTTAACACATTTTCCCTTGACAAAAATAATTCCACTCCTTCAAATTGGTGAAAGATCTCCAGCAAATTTGCAGACAATGTTGATGTGTGATTTATGTGTAAATTGTGATATCTCCACACAATGTCAGTTGTATCACAAGGTACTAATAGCTCACATGACAAACTCGAGATTATAGTGATACTGAGCCCTAATTGTGAACTAAAATCTAGAAATAGTAGAATTGGAGTAAATATAGCACAACCATTAAACACATTTCTCTTTTTTCCAAAAACTTTTCAACAATGATTTCACACCTTCAAACATAAAATTTACAGACATATAATATGTTGTTTTTTTTTTTTTTTTATTATTGTTGTTTACAGTTTGAAAGTTTTAGAAGATATAGATCACAAAATACCAGTGATCTATTTTTTAATTCAGAAATGGGTAAATAACAGGTAAACTTCTGAAGTATTTCCTCTAAATTTTGGAGCACACTAGAAAACTGTTCTTTTTTTTTTTGGGGGGGGGGATAGAGACAGACATTATAAACATTCAGAGGTACATAATTTCAAAGCAATGTCTTATTCTCATGCTCCAGCCCCCCCCCCCCCCCACTGAACATTGGATACACACTGCCTTGTGACACATTGTTTTGTGCAATGTGTAAAAATCATTATCAAACAACTTATTTTTATTAATATAGGAGTTTGTTTGAACTGCACATGACTCATATTAAATCATAAAAAGATTATCAATCAAAAACCATCCTTTGTTTAGATTGTACCTTTGAAGTTTCACACTTTCTAAAGAGTAGCTTGTCAATTAAATTTAATATTTCAAGGCAGTGAAAACTGTTTCATGTTCTTAAAAATTGTTCCATTGATACAGTTTGAATTGTCATCATTTCTGCTACTGATCTGATGGACTATATTATCTGGAATATAAAATATTGAACATGTGTTGATAACATCCAGATGTGAAGCATTTTAGTCATTCTGACCCCCTGATTTCCAAACATCCCTTCTCTCTCAAAAAGGTTCAAGTTCTTTTTGGAGGATGCCGCCCTTGATCTAGAATTGGGCGAGCAGAGATGAATTAAAAATAAACAGAGGGTAGAGGGAGGTGTAAACACCAGGGCGGAGTCCAGATGGAAAGTGCAGTCTTGATGAAAGATAACCCAGATGAAGGGTTGAAAAGGAACAATAGGAAGAGGAGGAGGTGGTGGAGGAGGAAGTGGTGGAGAAGAAGGAGGAGGAACGTGAGGATGAGACGGAGGAGAAAGACTTTATAAGGAAGAAAGATGAGGAGAAGAAAAGAAGGAACTTAAGGAACTTAAGGACAAGGATGGGAAGAAAAAGAGGACAAGAAGAAAGGAGGATGAAAAGAGGGGAAGGATGAGCATGGGAGGAGGGAAAGAGTGGAGGAGAATGGGAGGTGAGGATGAGCAGAGGGAGGAGACAGAAGATGTCAAAGAGAGAGAGAGAGAGAGAGAGAGGGTGGTACAGAGTATTTTGATTGAAAAGAAGTACAGATACAAAATGTAGGAGAAAGAGAAAGACAATGAGTGAGGGACAGGGAGAGAGAGAGTGAACAAAAAGAGAGAAACAAAGAGATGACAAGGGTGCAAGGTCAGACAAAATGAGGATGACGATTGACTAGAATAATCATAATGGAAGACAAGTACTATAGAGAGGACAAGAGAGAGAGAGGCGGAATGGAGGAGAGAGAGAGAGAGAGAGAGAGGGGTAAGAACAAAAAGTAGGCAAGAAGATAGAAGTAGGAAAAACAGACAAGAGGGAATGCTTAATATTGTCACTCAATATTTCAAAATAGATTCATGCCCAAAATCAATCACAGAAGACTTCCAACAATAATCAATCATTTACAACTTGTAAAACAAAACAAGAACAAAGGCCATTCTGCTTAGCAGCATAAGAGGTCATTGACCTTAACATTTCTCAGAAAAAAAACACACCCAACCCAATTCTGCTGCCTCTTTTGGTTAGGTTCAACCAAGTTCATTCTTTTTTATCTCCTGTGGTTTGCTAAGTTTATTTCCTAAAACTAGTAAAAGTTCTTCTTTTAATGAGAAATCTGGATCAAGCAAATAAGCAATGCATGTCTGTCGCTTGTTGTTGGAACCATAGGAGCTATACATCATTAAGAAGCGCTAATGCTCTCCTTGACTTTTTTTTCAGAGAGGGGGTAGATTAGTCATTGTTTTTATGACCCCCTAGAAGACCGCCTGAAAGACGTTCCCCCTCCCACTCCCTGTTCTAAGAGAAGATGGAAAATCATCACTCTGTATTATTTCAGATTCACACTGAACGACATATAGGGCCTACAATGTATATGGCAATTCTAGCATTCTTGATATAGTTATGGTTTATACTGTAACTATTGTTACAATTTTTTTTGTTTAGCAAAGAAAAAGCATTACAGACTTCATACAATAATTATACAAAATATAACATGATAATGATAAAAATAATGATAATAAAAGGTGCGATTTATTTGGCACCTAGTCTATAACGATTTCATCTCTAAGCACTTTTACAATTATTATTACATAGGTCATCAGATGATAGCAATAGAAGAAGTGATCTTTATAAATTCACTTGGATAAGTTAATATGATTATGCCTTTTCATATGTCAACATGATTTAAAATGATAATAAAAAACAAAAATACCAAGAAAAAAATGTACAGCCTTCAGTCTTAACAATAGCCAAGTCTTAAGCCCCGTTTTAAAAGACATTGTCCGGACAACGTCCGGAGAAAGCCAGGGTAGAAATAGTAGGGTAACATTCCATAAAACCACGGGTGGTCGAATTTTGCAACCGTCTTAACAGACGCTCTCTCAAAACTTACTGTGGTAGGTTACCTTAGCAACGTGTGGAATTGAATCGATGAAAAGAGTTCTCTTGTGTTTTCTCATGTATTTCTTTATTTTATATTTCTTTTCCCTTCTTTTCCATCATTATATTCTTATGTATTTCTTAATTTTACTTATTTCATCTTTCTTTCTTCATTTATTTTTTTAATGTATTTCTTTGTTTGTTTATCTATCTTTCTTTCCTCTTCTATTCCGTTATTTCTTCTGTATTTCTTTGTTCATCTATCTTTCTTTTTTCTTCTCTTCCATTATTTCTTATGTATTTCTTTGTTTTGTCTCTCATCTTTTCTTGTCTCTACTCTTTTGTATTGCTTTGTTTTTATCTTTCTTTCCTCTTCTCTTCCGTTATTTCTTATGTATTTCTTTGTTTTTATCTTTTTTTTTCCTCTTCTCTTCCGTTATTTCTTACGTATTTCTCTGTTTTTATCTTTCTTTCCTCATGTCTTCCATTATTTTTTACGTATTTCTTTGTTTTTATCTTTCTTTCCTCTTCTCTTCCGTTAATTCTTATGTATTTTTTTGTTTTATCTTTCTTTCCTCGTCTCTTCCGGTATTTCTTATGTATTTCTTTGTTTTTATCTTTCTTTCCTCTTGTCTTCTGTTATTTCTTATGTATTTCTTTGTTTTTATCCTTCTTTCCTCTTATCTTCTTTTATTTCTAATGTATTTCTTTGTTTTGTCTTTCTTTCCTCTTGTCTTCCGTTATTTCTCATGTATTTCTTTGTTCTGTCATTTTTAATCTCTTCTCTTCTATCATTGTGCAATGTCGATCTTACCCTAGTATTACCCCGAGAGCGTCTTAACAGAACAGTTGTCCGGACAATGTCAGGGTAAAACTGGGTTGTTACCGCGACTTTACCCTAGTCGTACTAGGGTAAGAATCTGGAAAATCTTACCCGGAGAACCTCCGGAGGTTACCCTAGTAAGAGCGTCTTAATAGAAACCTTACTAGGGTAACGTCCGGACGTTACCCGGGTAAGATTGTCAAAAAGGTGTCTGTTAAGACGGGGCTTTAGTACTATGTACATAAATGTGGATATAGAACTGCGTGACTTGACACAGCCAGACGGCTAGTTTATAACAATCACACAAAAAAACGTGCAAATCAAATTTACCTGCAATATACCTCACCTAGCGCTCTACCACACACCGTATGCAGAGGTGGAAACAAAATTGGGTCATTTAATTTCAATCATAGATTTTACATGGGGTCAAAGTAACTTGTGTGTTGATATATTCATGAGTCTGGACTAGAAAGTGGGTAGCCCAAATTAAATTAAATTATATAGTTACACTGGGAATTCGGGATTAAGTGCTAACAAGAGGTATGATACCTTTCCCAGATGACGTTTCGTTTCCATTTGCTTTAATAGGGTACTACACTGTGTGCTCGGTTGAGACATGTTATCTTGTAATATATGAATAGTTTCCTTTTGCATATTAAAATCTCAATTTGAGTCGTTCAAATATCAAATATGACCTCGTATTCTTATAATATCAGACAGGTTTATTTCTAACTTTTTCATCATAACAACCACTCAAGATTATCTTTTCAATGAAAAAGTAATAAATATTGAAAACTTAGCCAAAGATAATTTAGGGAAACATTTGAAATGATCACAAACTGTGAACTGTCGCATTAACAAGAAATTGTCAGAGATTTTAAACCAAAATGGCAAATTTTCTTTCTGTTTTGGACAATGCATGCACTTGGTAATATAAATACACGGTCAGTAACCCGATGGGAAAGAGATCATTAAAAATAGTATAAAATTAATGGCCTAGGATCACATGACATTTAATATCAACAATTTAAAAAAAATTCACATACTTATCTTGTACTAGGACTAGAGCGGAAGAAGTGGGCGAAAAAGGTATATATTGTATACAAAATGGCGCAATAAAACCTAATTTGGTGCAAAATGCATGCTTAATATATTTACATGGAGCACTGATTCCCATCAAATGATAGTTTCACACCAGAAATGTGTTTTTACTTTGTTGGACATTTTTAAAGTTAAAGATTTATTAAAGAAAAATTTGAAAGCTTCGTTGTCTTCTAAATAAAAGTCTGTCGCACAATATACAAGGAAGATAAAGAAATCATAAAACCCAAATTACTTGTTGTTCCAAAATCTAAGAAATCATGGGGGATCGTTCTTTTGCACATGCTGGTCCTTTTCTGTGGAACCAATTGCCACAACACATTCGTAATATTACAAATGTTGAATGTTTCAAAACTGCACTCAAATCTCATCTGTTCAAAATTGCCTTCAAGTAGTTTCCAGTCATTTTCTTTCATTGCATGTTCATTTATTCTTATATATGTATCACCACCCTCTCCATGTAAGTTTTTCCTCTCCAGCGCTTTGAGCACATGATTAATGTGGAGACAGCGCTTAAGAAATACTCTATATAATATTATTATTATTATTATTCAAAGAAATAAAATTGTAACAATGTTTGAATATATCAGGAATACATTGATATGTGTTTTAGAATAAAAAAATTCCACTAATGAGTTAACAAGAATCGTAATACTTTCAAATTCAACAATATTTACCAAATGAACCATAAAGACCTTGGTATGGATTGGCTGTTTCCATGATGTACTTCCTTTATATCAATGATACTATTTCCTTTCAAAACAAACCTATACATTCATCTTCATGATGGGTTTTTATACAGATTCTATAGAAGTTATGATAAGTTATTATTGCAAAAAACTTAAATCTATAATGGTCAATATAGGTCATACTTATCATTCATTGAACTCATACAAAATTTGAATTTAAGAAAGACATTTTGAAGACACTTTGGTGGAGTAAAAAACAAGAGTTCAGAACATAATACAGTACACACAAATTTTTAAGAAATAGATATATTGACTGCTATGAGAGGCATAGTGGCTCTATAGGCTCAAGGGGACCTCCCAACCTGCTATGACCTGAGGCGTAGCCGAGCGGTCATAGCAGGTCAATTGTTGCTAACAGTCAATTGTTGCTAACGGGAGAAAATACCGGTATGGTATTCTACATACAGTTAACTGCAGATTTGCTGTTCTTGCTTTTAAAATAGAAGAAGATTGGCCTCTGACGTCTTGCTTTAAATACAGTTTTTAACGAACACGGGTATATTGGGCTAAACTAAACGCTCATCTGAATATCAGGGATCCATTCTATCAGCAATATACAACGAAAGAATTTGTCTGCACTGCGCGTCCGCGCATATAAATGCGCAAGCTGTCTAAAGTTATCGACCAAGTCACGCTGCAAATTATGGTATACGCAACCGCATATTGAAACTTTTTGCACGTAAACAAACAAGGATCGTGCTAGCCATGGAAAAAGAACTGTAAGAAATGGTTGAACAGGGGAAAAAGTACTATAGCGAAGTTCCTGGTATTGAGCAAAGGACAAAAGGAACTCTTGTTGAGGGCTAAACAGATAATTAGGATTAATCATTTAAAAGTCCATGAACTAGATCACTATAACCACAGACACTATTTCTTTTTTCTTTTTTTTTAATTAAACAACATAATATATTTCATGCCCTCAACTTTTTCTAGCATATACATTGTAGCTATAAAAAAATTATGAAAAGAAAAATGTAAATCGATATAAAAAAATACAATAAAATAAATGTGGTTTTAATGAGATCTTGAAAGACTTTTGCTCTGAAACTTTTATGTTTCAGTGAGATTGCTCCATGAAAATGACTTTCACCATTGGACCAGTCACTACTTGGTCCAAACACTTTGGCTTTATTGTGTAATAATGAGAATCAGTTAATCATTATCAAGAATTATCTTGCTGGGCAATTGAGCAGTTTCCTACACGTCTATATCTTAGCCTTCCATTTCCGTGCCTGGCTCATCAATGAATTCTAAGAAAAATAAATAGTCATGTGAATCATTCCCAATGGTGGGAGCTAGAAGGGTATTAACTAGCATCCTTTTTGCATAGATAATGCCCTTTTAGCTCTATCTGGAAGAGTTTCAGTGTCCGAACCTGTCAAATGTTTCTTTCAAGATTGGGGGATCTCCTAATTACTTGCAAATTAACTAGATCGATTAGTAAATGCAAATGACTTTCTGATTGCTTCCAGACACTTTATCTAGAAGTGTATGTTGTTGATCCGTATTGGTCAATTATTGGATGGGGCCCTTCAAGTATTAACATTTGCTGCAACGAAAGATTGGCCTCTTTCATTCAAGATGTAGAGGTGGGGTTAGGGTCGTGATAGGGTTCAGTGTAAGGGTGAGAATTATAAAAAGGTTCAGGGATTCATAGGTTTTACAGATTGTTCACTGAGCTGGCTTTACCAGAGCTCATGTTATAAGACTGATGAAAAATATCAGTCAGTAGGCCTTTATGTTCTGAATTTTCCATTCAAAACAAACAGAATTGCCATTTTAAGCAATCAATCCCCTGCCTAGGAAGCCATGTGTCATAAATACAAAACTGTCATTTTCCTGTTATATAAACACTACTCAGAATGTGGGTGTAAAATAACAACACAAATCATGTCTATTTTACTAAATAGTATTGTTACAAAACACTAACAATACAATACTAGTAGATCATCTCTTTCCTTTTATCTTATTCCAGCTCTATGCAAATGGAACCTGTCAAACCACAAAGCCAGGAAATTCAGTTTCCTGATTCAATGCAATTGCTATAACATTACTTAGCGGTGAGTCCATTTGGGTTGTCGAGTTATGGTCATGTCTGACTGAAGACATGAGATTTAGGAGGGTCATTGACTCAAGAAATTGGCTAATTTTGGAATGAAAGTGTTTCTTTGGGGAGAGAAAGTGGATGAAGCTAAAACCTGATTCAAATATCACTCCGCCCCCCCCCCATATGGCAAGTATACAGCCTTTTTGCCCATTTTCATACAATGCGGTATATGAACATTTATGCTTTATCAGGGCTCCACTGGAACCTTTCTCTTGAGAGTGCCAGGTCAGATTCTCAAGAGGTACAATGTATGGCGCAGTGGTAGAGTGGTGGTTACACGAAAAGGAGTTTAAAGGTCCAAACACGAGATGATGCGCTCCTTACTTTCGGTTAAAAGCATAGGAGGCCTACTTCTTGACGATGTTCCTTAAATAGAGCTTGCAGAAGTGTATCAAACAGTGCCCTTCTAGCACCTTCAAGCCTATTGTTTTAATGTTTTTTAGAAGACAGTTCTAGGACAAACCCCCTGGACCGTTAACCCTAGATGACTATGCCCATGATCTAACCCCTAACTCTACACCTAAACCTAACCCTAGTTCTGGGGGGGGGGGTAGTTGTCCTGTGGTAGTTGTCCAGGGGGTAGTTGTCCTGATAACCGTAGCCCCTTTGGTTGCTTATTTTAGCATTTAATTATATTCTTGGCAGTCAGTTAAAATAAACCAATCAACCACCCCCTCCCCCCTAAAAAAAAATTACAAAAAATTTATTTAAATAAATAATCAAATTTTAACACATCTACATCTTCTGAAGATAATAATGAAAATTTTTCCAGAATTTGCAATATTTGTTGAATCATCTTATAAATTTAATGATCTTGCACTCTTTAAGTAGGTCATTTCACTTTAAGATACAGATTAAGCAGCATTCTACTATTCCTTTCCCCAAAAGTTCACAAGTATTTTATTCACCAGAAATAAACAACAGATGTCATTGTCATAGTATCTGTATGCTGTCTACAGTCCCACATATTCATACATGTGTAAGTGATTACTTCTGAAAACTGAACTCCACCATGTCTACCTTTGAACAGAGGTCAATATATAATTGGTGTCCAGCAGAGCTTTACTATACCTATAGGCAAACTTAGCTACGATACTTCAGACAAAAAGTGACCACCATTTACGGAAAACTTCAGCCCTACAATTAGGCTACTTTCCATTTTTTAAAGGGAAAATTTAATTTTTTTATTACGTGCAAGAAATTCATCCCAACATTTGCAATACCATGTGACTTTTTTTCTATCAAAAATTCTATCCTTTGTTGGTATATTTTCTACCGATCTACGCCTAAATTGATGAGTATCAAATTAATATCAATCTATTTTGGTTCATTATTATTTGTTTTTAAGTAATGAAGAAAAATTGAGAAGCTTATTCTTCAATCAAATATTTGTGTACCTCTACACGAATGTTCAAATACAGTAGCTTTTCTGAGCTATGTGTATCTCATCTTCCTCTCACTCAAAGTCAATGAACTTTGGATTAAACCAACACCGACGACTCTTAACAGCTGCCAAACCCCCCTTGCCCTTATTTACTGAGGTCAAAGTTGAAATCATGGGATAAAAGTAGGCAGAGCAGGGGCGTTATTTACTCAGCCCACATTGCAGCTACTTCACGAGCATGTTCAGGTTTGAGAAAAAATTTGTTTTCTGACCCGTTTTGGGACTTTGAGGGCTGATGAGCCAGTGGAGGTACGCATTTTAATTCTGTGTTAACACTGTAAAATATGAACAAAGGTGCTTAGGTGTTCTTAGAAGTGCAGCTTTGGTCTAGAACAAACTATTAAAAAAATAAATAGCTGGGGAAGACAAATCAAACTTTTCCCATTGGTGTAAAACAAACTTCTAAGATTAATGAACAAAAACATGAAGAAAGAAAAGGAGGAACAGAATTGTAACAAAGAAGGAAAGAGAAAAAAGGCCCATTCATATATTCATTAGGAATAAACGTAAGAAAACACATTAAAAACCTGGCTAGATGAACAATATCTTTTCAGACGCAATCAAAAGATTCAAAATCAGTTCAGCTTTAATGTTGAATACCTAGGAATATTCACGGCAACTATTAACGCATTTATACTACAAGTACAAATAATCGTTCACAAATGGCGCATCTGAACGTGCTCACTTAAACTCCACTTTGTATCTCCAAAGGCACACGTTCTTTCCTAAACCCCTTGCAACATTTAAGCGAGTCCCGCGAGAGCCAGGGATATAATTGAAAGACGACAGAATCGTTCAGGGCTAATTTAAGGCGACCGGTTGTCAAAACTCTGCGAGAGTTTCCAGCAATTTTGGAGGAATGCATCTATAAACACCGGCCTAGTTTGGGACATTAACACCTATTTCAGATCTAGCCTAGCCTGTATTGGCTTCTGTGCCCAAAAGTAAGAGAGAGAAAGAGAGACCATATTGCATTCAGAACATACAAAAAGTGTCGAAACAACATCAGCCTACAACTGTTTTCTATTCTTCGAAGTTCGCGCCACATTGATTAAAAATGTATGATTTTTATTCAAGATATCACTGAACATTGTCTCTGATTTTCACCTTAATTTTGTGTATTTTCTTACTTCGTATAATATTCTGACAACACTAGAATAATTTTCAAATAGTGCAGTGTCTCAAAATTCATTGGAAATTATGGCTCTAAGTTCAATTAACCATACTTATTTTCTTATTTTCTTATTGCTGCATGATAAAATTTTGGAAAAGCCAGATCTATAACTGAAATGATATCTTCTAGGCCATCATTACCTGGCCAAGATTTGAACTCACGCCCTATTGATTTAGAGTCATAGAGTATGAACCACTTAACCTCAACGCCCCCATGCTCATCACTACAAACTATTCTCATTAAATCAATCTAACGCCCCTTCTCTCTGTCTGTCTCTCATTTTCTCCATCCTCTTTCTATCTGTCTCTAGGCCTACCTCTTCCTTCCACTTGTATCATTTTATTTATATCACTCTATTTCTTCCAATTGATGATTCCAATCCGCAAATACCCAATTAAATAAGCCAATATTTTCGCGTCCAGATATTATTGCGATTTTGGATTAGTTGAGGAAATTCGCGAGAGCAAAATTTCGCGATTTGGTGATGACTTCATTACTATAAATAGCCTTGTACTGAAGTGGAAATTTTCGCAATAACCGACTCGCGAAAATTCGCAAAAATTAAGTCATCGCGAAAATAACCACTTATACAGTATATGAATCTGGCACAGGGAGGCATTTCATCAAGGGACTTGTCGGACGTTTTATCCAACAAACTGTTATAAGCTACTGAAATGCTTGCATCTGATTGGCTGAGAGCAAGTTTTTGTCGGATAAAATGTCTGACAAGTCCTTTGATGAAATGCCCCCCAGGTTTACACACTTATATTACCCTATTTCTGGAAGGGGGTGGAATTGTCCAGGGCGTATCTGTCCCGAAAACGCACTTTTAGAAGCACATCCTATGTTTTTCCTTGAGGGCTATCAATCTCATGATAGATCATTAGATGAGAACCATGTGAGCTAAAAACCACAGGGCTATAATCTGAAGAGCCACTGCACATGTTTACTCAGGTAGTTAAGAGCACATTAGCTGTCTTGAGTATCGTTCACACGACCAGCCTTAACTCCAAGTTAACTCCAAGTTGTCCTCGAGGACTAAGTTCTTGAGGATAACTTGGAGTTAACTTGGAGTTAATGTCCGTGTGAATGAACTCAGTGTTTATGTTCTCGAGGACAAGTCGGATTTATGTTCTCGACAGATCTTAGGGTTAAGGCTCGAAACTCCAAGCCGTGGGTGGTCTCCGGTCACGCATTAGACCGTGTGGACATAATTTAAACTTGGAGTTTCGTGTTCTCGAGGATAAGAGTGACCTCTTGTAATGGTTAAACTTCCGGTTCAGTCAAGCGACATAGCCGAATACAATACAATGTGTACTTCCTGTCATCGAGCCTCTCACTTATCCTCGAGGATAAGCACTCCGCGTGAACCCGACTAGAGAACAAGCCATCGCGGTTTAAATTCTTAGAGATACAATCCTCGAGGACTAAAACCCCGATGGTCCCGTGTGAACATAGCTTTTATTGGTGCTTCCTTGGTGAGTCAGGTGCATGTTCACTGTCTCTATACATGTGTACGTACACTCTTCAATGGAGACACCTAATGGTGGTATTTCATTTCGCGGAGACTGATTTGAGATGGATTTGGGACTACTTTGAGACAGTTTGAAAATTGTCGCAGAGGTCTCGGAGACGTCTCTGATACTTTTTTTTTCCCATTGCTGCAAGAATTTTCAAAACTATCTCAAAGTAGTCCCAAATCCATTTCAAATCCGCCTCCACGAAGTGAGATACCAGCATGAGGTACACTGGCTGAACAAAGCTCCATAACAAAGGTTTGCAATCAATTCAAATTTGAAAGGACAATTCTAATTGGCTACTGGTTAGTCTTTTGAAAAAAAAGTGCATGCAACAATGATCTTAATTGGCCAATGCAATTGTGCAAGTGATTGCAAACATTTGTGTAATGTAACCCAGATTGAATATAATAGAAAAGCATGCTCATAATATTTGCATGATTTTAAATTCAAGCCTGCCGATCTTCGCACAAAATTTGTCCAAAAAAAGTTCCTGCAAATATTTCTATTCATATAGTACAATGCAAGATAATGTGCACCAGACCATTTTTTTCTTCATCTTTTTGTAATTTAGGAGCCTATCTGTACCCAAGCAAGTGCGATCCCGATATAGCAGGTAAACTCCCTGATACCATTAACCTCAAATCTGTACCTATACTGCACACCTGCCAGACTGATTACAGTGTCATCTAGTCTTTGATGATTGTTTGATATCAAACACAGACAACATATCACTCAATAACCTGTCAGGTGTCATCAAAGGCTTGCACAAATTATGGATAAAGATCAATCAAAATCCATTTAATCATATATTTGTTAGTATGACCACTGTCTGGCCTGATTTACAATCAACTGCAAATTTGAAACAATCATTCTGATTGGTTCAAAGTGAAATTTTTATGCAAGATTTAAAGTGAGATTTTTATGATTTTTATGAGATTTTTTCAAAGTGAGATTTTTACACAAAATTTCAAAGAGCTGCTATGAACTGCAATTTTGAAACAACCATTCTGATTGGTTCAAAATGAGATTTTTATACAAGATGTCCATGCAACAAGGATTCCGATTGGTTACTAATGATTTGCAATTACAACTGGACAGGTGTCATCAAAAACTTGCACAAATTATGGATAAAGATCAATCAAAATCCATTTAATCATATATTTGTTAGTCTGACCACTGTCTGGGCTGAGTTCAACTGCAAATTTGAAATGACCATTCTGATTGGTTCAAAATGAGATTTTTATACAAGATGTCCATGCAACAAAGATTCTGATTGGTTACTAATGATTTGCATTTACAACTGGACAGATGTCATTGAAGACTTACACAAATTATGGATGAAAATCAATAAAAATCCCTTTAATTACATCCATTTATTGCTCCGACCAGGGAAGTGTGGTCCTGACCCTTTTTTTAATTCAAACATTTCAGGCTCAAACTGTGTTCGCGACAAAAAGTTATCATATACATGTACAGCAGAACTTATGTTTTATCCTAATCAAACTTATATTCTGACAATTTTTCTATATAGGTTCCACATGGGTTTTAAAGATTCATATACATGTAGAAATGACCAAAAGTCTGTTAACTGAAATATATCCATAAAAAAATCAAGTAAAATATTTACCAGCATCTAAAATGCAAAATGTGTTCATGACTAAGGGAAGTTTTCTATAAATAATTTGCATAAACTTTCAGAAAAATATGGCAAAAACTCCATTCTACAAACTCCTTCATAAATAATTTTCTTTACAGTATTCCAACATTTATGAAATTACAGAAAGGCTTGGCATTATCCTGTTATAAGTCACCAGTCCATTCACTCCCGTTCATTTCGTCAGTGGCGGAGACATCATTCAACTCCCATTGACTTTGTACACAGTGAGCGAGCAGAGAGGAGACAAATTGGAGGATATAGCCGAAAGGCTTCAATGTTTCATGGTATATTTACAAAAGAAAGCTATTTCTGATCATAAATTATAAAACGACTGACATAGGTTAACAAATGATTCACTTATTGCTATGATTCACAAATCCTGGGGCAGACATTGAAATGAATCAGACTTTTAATGAGTTAAATGAAGTATTTCATCAAGGTTTGTTGTCATTCCAAACTAATTTGATTATAACTGGTAGGAGGCTATGTTACAACCTATCAATCAGCAGTGACAAAAATAACTTATGAACAGAAATTAATATTAACCTCTTCAGCTTGATTGACATGCGTGTGTCATTTCTTTCTTCAGAGTAGGTGTTATGGGGTGAGTGGATTTAACCCTGTTGTCTCCAAGGGCATTTCATTCAGCATGAGGTAAAGTGAAAGTTGCAGGTACATCAAGTATGAAGTATTTATTTATTTATTTATTTATTTATTATTCATTCGGCTCTTTGAAACACATAATCATACATATTCATTTCAAAATAAATGACAATAAAAGTACAAAATCAATGCAAATTATTTCGTAGCAGTCAACCCAGTGCATCAGTGGCAGCCAGGGAAGAGGAAAGCAAAATTAATCAATGTAACTATCATATCATGAAGTATGAAGTAGAATTATGTACATAATTTATCTATAAATAAGTTTTGCAATGGAATGTAATTTATTGATGATGATGATGATGGCGATGATGGTGGTGGTGATGATGATGATGGTGAGGATAATGATAATGATGATGGTGATGATGACGATGATGATGATGATGATGGTGATGATGATGATGATGATGATGATGATGATGACAATCATAATGATTGTATTAATGATTATAAAAAATAAAAAATATAAAAAATATGCAAAATCTGAAAAACAACCTGGAAACATTTTTAAAATATACTCTGAAAAAAATGTACTTGATCTGTTGCATTTCAATCCGCAAAGACACAAAAATGGTGGCAATATAAAAAAGTAATGATATCACTTGTCTCTAAAACAAACATAGAACTCAAATAGTTTTGTAATTTCACCATAAAATGAGTCTACAAAAATGGTCATTACTAACACGGCCACAAAGTTGTCACAGATCTTATTCATACACAATTTACCAGAACTCTACCAAAAAATGCAACTTTCTCTCAAAATGACATGACGAGTACTCAAACTTGGCTTCAAACTTGACCACCTAGAGTACATGTGTCTATCCCTTGCCACCTCTGTGCACTCACTAGACCCATTACCTAGCCCCATACACCTGTCAAATTCAAAGTCATCTAATCTAGCTGGGGTTTATGACATGTTGTCATGGTAACTGTGTTCTGTGGCTGTTCACCTAGATCACCCATCACTGGTATTAAGATAAAGAGGAGTGTCAGCTTCTTGACAAAATATGACCTGTTCTGTTGTCTGCGAGATATATCTCATGGACAAGCTTGCAGTCTTCAAAGTTAACGAAAAGTTGGTCGGGTTGGCCAGACTGAAAGCCGTCATTGAAAGATTAGTAGTAAACATGTGCTAACTTGGAAGAGCCTCTAAAATGCAATTAGCATCCTTTGATATAAGTTAATAGATCAAATAAGAAGTGGGAAAAAAATTACATCCACAGGTAAATAAATACCTGAGGACTAATGAGGACTACGAATAATGGAGTACAATGTAGCTTGTTGTGTAATTAGCATTAAACAATATCTCATATTTATTCAGATATTATATATGAGCTTTTCTGAGCAAAAACACTCTAATCTTCGCCAATTTTCTCATCAAAGATAGATATATAGTAAATAGTGGTAGTATTTTACGAGTTGTGATTGGTTGAAATGATGTCACGTGTCATTCACGTTTTTGTTATAGTGAACGGTTTTTGTTATATTGAACGTTTTTTTTTGTTATATTGAACGGTTTTATCCTGTGTTAAAATGAATGGCGAAATCGATTGATTTGTTGCGCTAGCGCATAATATCAGTAAAATGGTGCGCACAACAATTGATTCGCGGAGCAACAATATACGTCACAATAGCTTAATTAGCACCAAAAGTTTGGCAAACATTGGCACAGATAAAACCAGATTAGGCAAGGTCAAAGATCTATGGGTCTATTTACTATAATAAATAGTGCATGCTCTACTAATGCAACATTACTAACTATGTGAACTCCAAATACTAAATTATCCCTCGTGCACATCTGTTTCAACTCGGCCTACGGCCTCGGTGAAATAAATGTGCCCTCGGGATAATTTAGTATTTGTCGTGCACATAATCTAGTATGTTGCATAGTAGAGCATGCACTATTTATATAATATACAACGCTGGGTCTAATATGCAAGACTAGGAGGGAGGCCTGTCTCACTGTCACGACCAGTAGCAGTACTCATTGTCATGACCAATGACAGTTAATGACAGATTACAACCGCTCACCGGTGCTCGCCCTATCCATGTTTTCTAGTCCAGGTAATCACCGACAAAATATGGACATAAATTCAATCATATGAAGAGGAGTGTGATTGCTATGGTAGACATGATGCCGAAGATTGATTTAATATTAGTGAAAGAGGACGAGAGGTAAACTAGATAATAGATGTCCAGTTTAGAATGGCGTCCTAGCATCAGGGGGGGGGGGGGGGAAGTGCCCAAGAAGCTTTAAAGGGGAAGTTCACCCTGGAATTTTATTGGTTTTAAAAAATGCAGAAAAACAAAAGAAAAATATAAGTGAAAGTTAGAAGAAAATCAACCAAAAAAATAGTGAAGTTATGAATATTCAAAGTTTTGATTATGTGACGTCACATGCGAGCAGCTCTCCCATATGTTGTGTATGTAAATTCCATAAATTTGTCATATTTTTTCATGGTTCTTGATAAAGGAATGGGTTGAATTGATAGAGGCATGTATATGAACATATTTTTGATGATATATATCAACCACCCAGGTGAAATAAATAATATTTTTTGGAGAAAATGAAACTTTATGGAATTTACATTACATAACACATAGGAGAGCAGCTCGCATATGACGTCACAGAACCAAAATTTTAAACATCCATAACTTCGTTATTTTTTGGTCGATTTTCTTCAAACCTTTACTCATATTTTCTTTTATTTTTCTGCATTTTTAGAATCCAATTTAAACCAAACGGTGAACTTCCCCTTTAACTACAACTTTTCCCTCATAGAACAGCTCCCCGTTCGTCATGACTTGTGCTCATCTACACCCTAAATTGCAAGGATTTGAAAGAAATCTTGGACGACTGAGGACAGGCACCAATCGATTTTCAAATTTAAATTTAAACCCCAAAGAGTTTGAATTTTAGGCTTTTTAAATGATTGAAATTGATTGGTTCCTATCTACAGTCGTTCAGGTTCTTTTAAATCTATAGTGTAACCTTTGTAACGGAAAGGTTTGCAAGCAAATATTCAACAATTTGAGAATTGCAATGGTTAATCAAGATCAATTTTGCATGCATTTTTTGTTCAAAAGACTGATATGTAACCAATTAGCATTGCTCTTTCAAATTTGCAATCAATGCAAACCTTTGTTTTAATTAATATAATGAACAATCAAAGTAATCGTCCACAAGATATCAAAAGATTTTGATAAACCTTGAAATAAAAGCATCTCAATAACATTTACTCCTTTTAATGATAACTTTTCAGAGGGGGTATGATTTTCTTTGCAGCTAATGATGGAGATTTATAGACAAAACTTGTTTTGTGTTGTCTTGACATTCTCACGTAGGATGCATAAATCTTTCATTATGTTGGTTCTAAGCCAAGCTTTGGGTGCTTGTTATGCATGAGAGATCTGTCAAATTTTCAAACAATTAAAGGCAATATATTGCTTTGATGAATCTAGCTGTTATTTCTCAGAATAGCATCTCTTCAAACAAATGGTCAATCACATTTGTTTCAAAGCTTTAAAAAGACTACTTTTGGATAATTTCTCTCTGAAACTTCTTTTTTCTTGTTTTATTCTAAATAAGCTGATCTAACACAAAACAGACAGAAAGCTTCTGAAAATTATAATGATTGAGTAATACAATGTAATTTATTTGTTCTTGTGTTGGATAATGTACGTATTGTCTGTTCAAAGTAGAAAGGACATTAATTAAAGCTAGTTTGTGTTTTTCTTGCTCTCGAAATGACATAAGGGGATGAGTAGGGAAAATGAATTTCTACAACTATTTAAGAAAATTCAATCAGAGCTAAAATATTCTTAAAGCCTTTCCACTCCTGTAGGCCTACTTAATATATGATTTATGAACTCCTAACAGAAGCTATGTATTCACTATGTCTGTCTTTAGACAAATTTCCACAAACCAAACTTAAAATTCAATCAATTTCCCATATGGTTTATTTGAGTATGTCAATGGATAACAGCCTACCATAACATTCATATCTCAATATTCAGCCAACCCCAACATTTATATGAACTTTTGTCTACCATATGAAGTTATGGCCAACATTAATGTCGTGACAGTTAGTGGTTCGTGAATCTATAGTTAGTTCACATATATCATCACAATCTTCTGTGGTTTTTCTGTCAACAGTCTTGTTTTGGAAGGCTGTCATAAGGATATTTTATGATCTTAATTTTAAGCACTACTTCAAACTGCATAAAATAGGGATCCAATGGTAATTTTATATAATTCTGGATATGCAAGTTAATGAATTCTAAACATACATCAAAATGATACAAATTAATATGCCATATGCACATGAATCCCCCCCCAAAAAAAAACAAACAAACAAACAAACAAAAACAACATAAAATCAGGAAATTAAGAGAGAATTACAATTTTGAAGCTCAATGGTCTTACAATTTTGAAGTTCAATGAACTTACAAATTAATTTTTTTTTTTTGGTGCCATACCATTACCAGTAAAATAGTATTAGGACTATATTGCGACAGTATCTTGGGATGTAAGTCCTGGAAGCTATTTTACGTATCGTTTAACTTCAGCCATCAAAACAGTAGAATCCATGCTGTAAGTCATGTTTCTCCTTTCTTCCTCATGTTGGAATGATCTCTCTTGTCTAGTGCGAACATCACTTTTGAGATGGTTCCAACATGTTCTGAGGAAGACTAAATATTTATGGATGAATAACATGGGGTGTCAGGTGTGTTTATGAACTCTGGATCAAGTGTTATTTCAAGACGGCCCTAAAAGGCAGTTAAAGCCTCATCATATGGGAACAAGTAGGGCGCAACGGAGAAGAGCCACTGGAAACATCAGGGTTTGGAAATCAACAGCTCTGCTAATGGAAGCTCAGAATCTTTAAGTATGTGTCCAAGATTGTTTAACCCCTCTTTATATGTCGAAAGTATTTGAATTATTTTCATGAAATGTACTTTCAAGGGTAATTTTTGGCTTTAAACAATTTGTTTTCATTGTCGAAATTGGCTTTAATCTTCCTTGTGACCATATTGTTTGGTTGTTCAGTTTACCTGAAAAAAAGTAATTACGACTGTAACTACACGGCTAGAAGGACCTACAGTATTACACCCTTTCCAAGGGACTTATATAATGAGAATTCATGCCTCACCACTGGGAGTCAACTTGGATCTAAACCCGGGACTGATTTTTTCTGATAATCCAACATGATTCTGAACGTATGTAGGCCTACATACCTATTTACGTTCCTCGTAGAAATATTTGGTCCCTGCATACTTTTAAATTTGTAGGATTTTCTACTTTTTTTTACTTCATTGTAACCAAGACGGCAGCTATAGTTCCCCCTTTTTTTAATATTTGGCATAACTTGGCCGGGTATTGACCCCACGAAGTAAAGTGAGCACTCTCACTGGGGATCGACAAATTGAGCTAAGCAACCCCTGTTTTTCTTCGAGTCTGTGCAAGGCACTATACCCTTTGTAGTACGTAAGACCCAATGAAGCAATAAGTTTGAGGTATATTTGAATGCACAAAGTAATACCACCACTAATCACACCCTTTCTTCGCTACTGATTAATCGGATCGAAATAATAATGATACATTATAGGCAATTCCTTCCGCTCCAATACAAATAACATGTCAACATACAATACAAAACTACCGAAACCCAAAACAAGATAAGGACCTTTTCAAATTATTGTCCATATCTTGCTGTGATAGCCCCAACTTTTATGCAAAGTGACAAGAAGTTAGAAAATAAAGCTCTTCATCACAAAAGCACACAGATCTAATTGTATTTATAGTCCCAAAAATTTGCCAATCCTCTGCTCACAAGTATCTTAATTCCATTTAACTACTTCCTATTTATCAAGTCACAGGATTGTGTCCTTTGTGGGCGGGTTTTACATGCACACTTCAAACAGGCTTTGGACCACTTGAGATCCAGGTCCTAAAGAAGACCTGGACTAAACCTGGTCTCACAATGAAGCAGTGTTTGCCAGGTAAATGATGATAATACTTTTGTAAACATCTGCAGGGATTGGAGTGTTGAAGAAGGCTAGGTTAGGTAAAGGTAATTTGTTTAATTAAAGTGGAGTCATGTGGACAGGGAGAGAGAATATAAAGTAGTTAATTCTCTTTCTAAGGTGTCTTTAACAAACAAACTTTGAATGTAAACTACACAATGCACAATAGTGCTGCATGTATGTGAAGCCATGGGTTTGGGTCTAGAACACATTATGTTACCAAGTACTCCATATATTAATGAGACTTCCAACCATATATATATATATATATATTTAAATCCCTGCAAAAGTCAAACAACTTCTTAATCCAGTCATGTAATTATTGACAATTAGGGTTTGCGACTATGCCAAAATAGCTCTTGTACAACCACATTGCATTATTGGTCAACCACATAATATTACAAGTGAATGTGGGAGTGTGGTGATCTAAAAGCACTGCCCCAGAAAGACATTAATGCAGATTAACATTCTCTATATGTGGTTTATATTCTTCACCTATTATGCGGCGGTCACAACTCGTCGTAGGCTACGGGGCACGTGCCATCGACGTAGCCTGCGTTGCATGTGCAATGCACGCACGGGTCCTAATTCAACTTCTGCGATTCCTGCAATTCTATAGTAAGGGTATTGTAAAAACTTTCTGCACGTCGTACATGCATTGTACCTGCGAGGTACCTCCGCTGCACGAATTTTCTACGAATTCCATCGTAGGGAGTTGCACGTCGAAGGTACGGCGAGTTGTGACCGCCGCATTAGTATTAGCAGGGAGTACTCGCGGCTGCCAAAAAAGAACATAGGACAGTAAAGACATTTGTGGAAAGAAAAAGCATAGGGCCTACATGATCATTGTAGACAGATCTGTATAAAGTAGATAGGTTGCATAATTAGTATGTGGGGGTAGTTTCAGAAGAAATTTACAGATATAAAGCAAGGGAAATAATCATTAGACCACTTTCCAATTAAGCTTCTGTACGCTTTTGTCTAATAATTATTTCCCAAGCTGTATATGACCATTGAGGAAGGGGTACATGTGTAGTATGAGGAAAAAAAATACAGATATATGTGCCCATTGGTGGTAGGGGTAGTGTCAGAAGAAATTTACAGCTTTAAAAATTATATTCCTTTATACTATCAATGTGATCCAACTTTGGAGATTGAACACCATCAAAATTGGTTGACGTCTTTTCATTTACTGCTACAAGTTCACTGACTCCCCTACAGAGTCAATGGACAAGCCTGAGTGTACGGCCACTTAGGATGTTCAAAAGTGGCAACACCTACATGTACATGTAGGACTACACCCCAAGGTTACATAACTCTTCGGGATGTGATTAGTCTACAATTGAAATGAACTAATTAACAGTCAAGGAAATTATATAGGCAAGTAACTGTTGCTCACATTTCCTTAAGATAGGTTTGCGGACTTTCCCCTCTGAACGAATGCATGACAGGTGCGGACATTTGTTGGGATGACCCATACATGTATGCATGCATGTATCGCCTGTTAATATCAGAAGGGCATTTAAACTCTGCATTGAATTAGAGGAGTTAGAGCCCTTTTTGCTCTCATCCACACATGTAAGTCTTGAGAACGAAGAGTTGGGTCAGTCACCTCTACGTAAGGATATAAAATTCCTCTGCGTATCATCATGAAAAACTGATCATTCTTTAATCATATTGATAAGCTAATCTCCTGTGTAAGAGACAACAGAAGGAAACAGGGTCTAATCTCTGTGTTATATGAGTTCACATCCTTCAGGCTCATATCCACATAGTTGTCATCTTCTTAAACCATTTGAATAAACAATAATTGATTTTACAATTGTGACCATATACTTATCTTTATTTGAGAAGTGGATAATATGGCATTACTATCTGTCACATTTTTAAAAAATTGTGTTTTTTTGCCCATCTTTATCTGAGACCAACATATGTGCCAAATTTCTTGAGCACTGCTCACAAAATGAGGAAGACGTTCAATCCACAAGAATGCAACAGACTGACCAACTACCCGCCTGACCGACAACCAATACGCTACATACCTATTATTTGATGGAATGAGCGAGTGCTCTCCAGAATATTGGGCTGGGTTCCATGACGGTAATTACCTCGTTTACACTGTGACTCGGGTCGCGGGTTCGACACGGCAATTTTATGCCATGTAAACGGGATCAGTGTGATCCGTGACCCGGGTTCGACACGCCTTTTCTGCTCCGTCAAAATCGTAGGTTTCGATCCGGGAAGCGGGTTCGACACGGCAATTTTTTATGTGTGTAAACAGAAAGCCGTGTCGAAGTCGATGACCTTGAGGTCAGATATGGAATTTGGCTATACATCGCAACACACATTAATGACATCCCTTACTTCCGGTCATGATCTGGGAGCCGTGTTGAACTCGCCTTTTTTGTTGTGTATAAACACGATCACAGGTTCACTCTTTGCAGTGTCGAACCCTTCCCGTGGATTCGACATGAGAGCCGAGTCTCAATGTAAACGCGGTAAATGTCTAATCCAAATGATTCAGATTTTAACCCTGAACAAATGGTCATTTCACCTGCCAAAATGCAATAGGAAGTTTACTCCTAGCCCATATACAGAGGGTGAACACCCTTGTGGTTATCCGCAGATGAAGATCAAATGCTGCATTCGATTCCATCTGTTGCTCTGATCTTAAAATAGAAGATTAAAACAAAGCTTGCTACGGTATGAAGGTTAATGACTGCTACATGTACAACCTCCTGTACCCTGTTACATAAAAATTATTTGACAGAATCAAACTTGATGACAGGCCAAACACGAGAATTATGACTTATAAACAAATTGTTGGGATAGATACATATCCCTGTATTTGGTAAATGTGATAAAATACTAAATGATCTTTACCAAATTGTCTTATGAGCTTGTGTTTTGGAAGTTCTCCTACTTGGAAATTACTAACTACACAAGGGTAAATGGAGGCACTTCAGGTATGATGCCTTTTATCAGTAATAATCAGAGCAGTAATTTTTTGTTAAATGTACCCCATTAAAGTTGGGGTGAAAGTTGGGGTGGAAATTGGGGTCAAAGGCAGACCAAGACCCTCTAAGCAAAATTTTTCAAATGTGCAGCTAACAATTACATATCTGTAGATTTATTACCATAAAGAATATCACTGCATGATCACACTAAACTCCAACTTAGTGTTGGGGAAAGCCCCCAACAAAATAATATAACTCTATTTTAACCAACCCCTCCCTTCCCCTATCACCCCCTAAAAAAGAAATATTCAGAAGCCAGATCAATGATCCTGCTATCTCCTAAACAAAGTATCAGATACAGGTGATTCCTGTCGTTTACTTTATATCATTCCTAGTTTATTAATCAATTAAAGATTGGCAGCCTCATCCCTTCCTTTTCATCCATGATTACTCATACACACTGAAGCTAATGTAGTATTGTTTCCATAATTAGTTTGGCTAATTAGTATGTCTTGTCAGATGTAGTGTAATTAGTCAAGAGAATGACATGGATCTTCCCAATTAATACTTCAGGGAAGGTTCTTAATGTCCTTCAGACAAGGTGAGACATTTCCAGAGATTTCAGAATATGACACAGGACCCTCAAAGTTCATGAAGGCACAGAGTACCTGTGGACGTTCCCAATAAAGGTCTCTTTTGTTTTTACAAAAAAAAACAATTCATGAAAAATTTCGCTGGATTCCCAATGCAGATGTTGTGATAACACTTGTTCCGGTTTGGTGCTCTATTTGGTCTAAGATATAGTGTTAGGATTACGGTTGCAATAGAGTTTTATGTTAGGTTTAGGGTTAGGTTCATAGAAGGGCATGCACACCGCTGTTTCACTAACCACGCGATCAATGCAATTTAAGTCCTTACAAACAGCGCACACGCATTTCAATACTCCACTAAGGAATGACGTAATGCACAAACAGTTGACACGCCGAGACAGCTGCACGCAGAAGTTGAAAAAATGACTCGGGGAAACCTCCGTATTTATAAAGATTTCAGAAATGTAGCCACAAAAACCCTTAACTATCTGAATGTATGAAATATATTTCGACCAAAAAATAAAATATCTTGTTGGATTCTAGACAAAAACTAAAGTTTTAGAGCAAGTTTTGATACGACAACAAAATCCACAAAACGCAAGACATTCATGCATCGACGACACGATAATTTCAAGTGAATGTATTAAAAAACCAGGATTTTTTTCTGACCTGGTGGGTTGTTGATCTCGCATGAATGTCACATCTCGTTTCACAATATCTTAAAATTATAATATGGCCAACATACCGTTTTTTGCAAATTCCATTGAAAGATGAGCCTAAATCACGATCACCACACACTCACTCAAATTTTCACACATCGTTTCGCCCGCGAGCGACGGTGCCAATTTGCCGTGCGTTAACAATGTAACGATCACGTATACACAGCAGTTCATTTCTTTACTACTGTGTTCCAGGGTTATATCTTATTAAACACCAAATATTATTTGCCTAAACTAATAATTATTTCTTTTAACTATAATATCGTCAATATTTTTTTATAATAAGAAATTCACAACAAAATATACAATCACAGCACACGGACATGAGAATCGCCGATCAGCAACTTGCTCCGCGGGAATTTCCCACTCATTCACTCATACGTACGTGATCAACTGCAGTGGAATTTCCAAATGATTTGTTTACAGCACCTGATCGACGATGACTCATTACCAGACAGACATAAATATTGGCATGGTCAATGAATTATCCTTGCTCTTGAAATATAAACGAGCTTAATAATGTCAGAAATTTTGACAGAAAGTGTAGCTGTGTATCAATATTTAAGCTGTCGAATTTATTCTTGATGATTCTGTTATTTATAACAATGAATCAAAATATGAAAACGTCACAGTTAAGAAACTATTGTTTACATGGGCATGAGATCGAGGCTTTACCTATTTTGTGTGTAAGTCAAATAATTCTGCTGGAATGGGGATGTGTGTTGGCGAGAAAAGTGTGGTGGGTGGTGCGGAGAGTGGTGGTTGGTAGTGGGCTGTTTTTGCCATATAAGGAAATAATGGCTAGATGGCCAATGTGGCCCCTGATTTACGAGCATGGGTTTGATTATGATAGCCAACTAAGGAGAAATTTTTAACAAATCATCTACAGAAACTTGTAAAACTTAAAGATTTGAACTAAAAAGAAACAGATGCATGTTACATTTAGTATCTCACATAAGCTGACATCCCTCATTTAAAGATGCATTTGATTATAATTTGTTCACTACCAACTGGCATATTATGCGAATATCCATACGATCTATCTATCATTTTGGGAGGTTTTAAGACCAGAACTGAAGCACAGAAAAGTTGATGCAACTAAAAGCCCAAGATGTTTTTTTTTAGTACGCTGGACAGGACAGGGCAATTTAAAGTTTTTGGTGGCTGCTGATAATGAGAAATATTTGATGAGTAGAACATGATATCTCCAATAATGCATTCAATTCAGACGTTTTTTTTGTCTGTGGCAACAGAAATCATACTAGCAATAATTGCATGTGGATGAATTGCTGTAGAGAATATGTGAACTTCAATTGGTTTAGGATTAGTGATATTACTACTCAATTTCCAAACATACAGTACGTGTGTAAAAAAAAGATGGGTATAATGTCGGAAAAATATTTAGGGGTGAAGTATTTGTATCGTGTGTGGTTATGTGGTAAAACAATATGAAGCAAATAATTTTCCTTGCTGATGCGCTTTGTTCTGTATAATTTGCTTTTCGTAAGAACAAAGTTTGCTAGAATTTTGTGCGACGAGGAGCAATGCGAAATTTGAGCACTGCTCATGGCCATTGATGGCGAAAGCATATACACAGGAAGGGCTGGACAGTGTGCGAAAAATGGATTTTTCTTGATTGTAGAAAACGTAGTCATATTTCAGAAAATTAATAACCAGTGTGATGGGGAAAAAATGTTGCAGGTGAAAGCCTGATCTCCTGCTTTTTGGAAATGATCACGACAATAGCAAGGCTGTGCATTGAATTGCATCATAGCTATAGGGAAAAAATGTTTATCATTGTACCATGTGTTTGTATTTGATCAGCATGGACTGGATACGATGTATGCTCTGGAACAAATGTTACAGGTTTGTCAGTCGCCATTCCTTAGCAATACGCCTCATTGATTTATTTTATTTGGAGAAACAACAAGGATAATATTCCTGTCGCATTGTTAAGATAGAATATTGCTTATATACGAATTTTGGTGAATACATGCTTTCATCTTTCCATAGTTTGTTCCGCCACCTTTTTTTACGGAATTGCCTGTTTATGTCACAGGAGAATCGGACTGACAATGCTTGATTAAAAATGGCTTAACATGAAAGACGGTGCAGATGGACGGGACAGTTGCAACTATGAAGGTATTTGGAAACACAGGGAGCGGGAGAATGCGTCAGGATCTGAATGGTGGGTTGTGCAGCTGGATGGGGGGGGTGGTCGGCGGTGATGAGGAACCAGCGGGGTGCGTACCGAGATTATCCTGTGAGTGTTGCAAATCGTCTTGCGACGCTCCGCGAGACCGTCCGGCTGCGTTCGTCAGGCGGCGGACGTGGTGGCTCGCCTGCAGTCCGTTGCTCGTCGAAAATGGTCGCGGAATGATCAGAGATGTCGTGTCACGTTCGCATTGCGTGGTGGATGAGGGTGCCGGATCTGATGTCGATGGGCGGGTGGCGTGAGTGAGGATGTGGGGGGTGGGAGTTGGGGCGGGGGGGTGGGGGCGGGTCGGGGGCGGGTGGTGGGGGTGGTGGCGTGTGCGTGCGGAGGGTGTGAAGGGTGGGTGGTGGGTGCGTTCGGTGTGGGGGGTTGGTCGGTAGGTGGAGGGGGGGGTGGGTGGGGCGGTGAGCGTGGGAGGGTGGTGGGTGGGGAGTCGGATGGGGGGTGGGGTGGATGGGGCTGGGGGCGGGGTAGGTGGTGGCTGGGCGCACTCGCGAGCTATGAGGGTGGTGGTGTGTGGGGGTGGTGAGGGTGGGGGGAGGGGAGGAGCGGATGTGGGTGGAGGGGTGGAGGTGGAATGGGTGTGGGGTTGTGGTGTGGGTGGGTAGTGGGGGTAACTGGTGTGGGGGGGGAGGCCCGCGGGCGGGCGGTACGCGAGTGCGATATCGCTCTGGTGTGTGGGGTGGCACGATGTGGGGTGTGTGTGAGGATGGGGGGTTAGATGTGGGGTTGTGGGTCGATGGATCGGTGGTGGTTTGTTGCGCGTGTGGGTGGATGGGGAGGGTGTGGTGTAGAGGTGGGATGTTGTGGGTGTGGTTATGGGTGTCGCGTTGCAGGGTTGTGAGGGTATGGTGAAGGAGTGGGGGGGCGGGGGTGGAGCTGGGATGGGTGGGCTGGGCGTGGGGCGGGATGTGGGGTGAGGGGGGGGGGGTGATGTTTGTGTGGGTGTGGACAGGTGTGGGGTGGGTGGCTGGGCCGGGTGTGAGGGGGGGTGAGGGTGGGGTAGGATGCGTGTGGGGTTGGCGTGGTGGGGGATGTTGGAGGGGTGGACGAGGGGAGTGGTGGTGTGGTGGAGCGTGCGGGGTTAAAAAAATAAAAAAAAAAAAAAATAAAATGTGGGGTGTGGATGGGTTGGTGTTGGGGGCTGGGTGTTGGCGTGGTGCCGGGGGGATGGTGGCGGCGGGGGGGGAGAGGGGTGATGGATTGGGGCTGGGATTGGGAGGCGGGGATGGGGGGTGTGCTGGTGGGGGGGGGGTAGGGTGGGTGGGTGGCGTGGGGGTTGGGTGGGGGGGGGGGGTTGGAGGTGGGTGTGGGTCGGCGATGTGAGATGGGGTGGATGGGTGGGGGGGGTGCGGTGGGGGGATGGGTGATGTGGGAGGGTGGTGGAGGATGAGGGAGGGGTGGGGGGTGGTGGGGTGTGGTGGAATGGTGTTTGATGCGGTTGGCGAATGAGGGCGGGGGAGCGGAGTGCTGTCGGTTGGGGGCGGGGATAGGGGGTGTTCAGGAAGGGAGGCGGTGTGTGGTGCTATGGGGTGTGGCGGTGGGCGTGTGGTTGGGTGTGTGGGGGGTTGGATGGGTAGGGGGGGTGATTTGTGATGGGGGTGTATGGGTAAGTGGCTGAGTGATGGAGTATGGATCAAAGGAGTGGGAGAGGGTTGGGCGTGTGAGTGGGGGCAATGGGTGGTCGAGGGTGATGATTGTGGCAGTTTAGGAGGAGCGGAGCGGCGGGGATGTGCGGTGGTGTGTCGTGGGGAGGGATGAGGAGGCGGGGTGACGTGGGGGTTGGACTGCGGGTGGACGAGGGGCCTGTCTTTGCAAGAAGGCGTGGGTGGATGGTATTGGAGGGAGGTAGTTGGGCGTGAGGCGGACTAGTGTGTGGGGTTGGCGGTGAGGTAGAGAGTGGCGGTGGGGGTTCCGTGGAGGATGGGAGAGGCGGGGGGTGGGTGGATGTGGAGCGGGAGGGGGGGTGCGTTGGAGTGGGTGTGGGGATAGGGGAGGTCGGTGGTGGGATGGGAGCGTGGGTGTTGGAGAGTGGTGGGTTTTGCAATTAGACGATACAATTAATATGTGTTATTGTTTGCATATTGAGCAATTATTTCTTTATGTTGTATATTCATTATCTCCATGCACAGTGTATACACGCATGGAAAGCCACCCCATGTTTTGGTGTTTTAGTATTTGTGTTCTAAATTCCATATCTCTCGAGCACATAAAATTTAATTAGAGTACAAATCCTGTGCATAAACAATATAAATTATTTGTGCAGAGAGATTCCATGGCTTGTGGAGCCTGTTCTCCACATTTCTTAATTTTGTCTTTTTGAATACATGGTGGCATAGAATCAAAGAATAACTCTTTGAAATTGACACTCCTTTGAGATATGAATAAGATCTTTTCAGTGCACAAGTGTTTTTTCACAAATAACCATCGTTTATGTTATGCAATTGTCCTGTCCTGGTTTCTAAGAGTGAAGTGTTTTTTTTTTTTTTTGTGTTTGTAATTTATTTACTGAAGTTCTAGATAATTAGTCAGAATAATCTTCAAGAACGATGTTACTGCTGGGGGATAAAATTATTTTTAACTGATCTCGCAGATACTTGTAAATATTAAAGAACACAAGAAAATTGAGAAGCCCCCTCCCCCCCCGCCCCTCGTGTCTCTTTTTTTCCAGGGCGCCTCTAGTGTCCAAGTTCTATAACAAATTTAATTAAGTAATCGTTCATCATCGCAAAACAATAGACCAGAATAGAATAGACCAAATTAAAGCTTTATCAAAATGTGAAGATTTATTTTTTCTTAAAGTATAAGCAGGGTCAGTCCAACAGCTTATATTAATGATGTAATAGCACACATTTATCGAGTGCTATGACAACAAAACCAAGGTAAAAGAAGAACCATTTTGTTGATTGTTTTTAAATCCTGATACTAGCACACATATCGTTTGTTGGGATGATAATACTTTTTAAATCCAGAATAATAGAAATTTTTATTCGTTCCTTGATAAATGTCATTATAATGTTCTGTTCGTGTTTTGTTTCTAAGGTTATGGGTCTACGTCGCCTACATGCCAAGATCATCAGTAAAAGAATGGCTGGCATCAAAGGTCCAAGGTCCACCACTGAGGAGATTTTTTTGACATCCATGGCCATCGTAGATTTCCATTTATTCATCACAAGTCTCCAAGGAAATGAGTTTACCTAAAAAGGGGAGGCAGAGAACATTTTCAGAGAATGACACAAACTATACATGTACATAAAATTACTTTACTTTATAGTTTGATTGTATCACATGTAAAATGACTATTTAAAGAAAAAAAGAAAAAAAAAATGAAACTCAAATTTTGCTGAAAATAGATTGTTTTAATTTGTTGAGGTGTTGTAAATACATTGTACCAAAATAGATATACTATTTGTATGTAAGTGATAAATAAAGAGAGAGGATGTGGTCTTTAAAACAAAACAAACTTTGAATGTAAACTACACAATTGCACAATAGTGCTGCAATGTATGTGAAGCCATGGGTTTGGGTCTAGAACACATTATGTTATCCAAGTACTCCATATTTAATGAGACTTCACCATTTATATATATATATATATATTTTAACTCCTGCAAAAGTCAAACAACTTTCTTAATCCATCATGTAATTATTGACAATTTAGGGTTTTGCAGACTTAACTAGCTCTGTACAACCACTTTGCATTACTATGGTCAACCACATAACTACATACAAAGTGAATTGTGGGACGTGTGGTGATCTAAACAGCCTGCCCAGAAACGACATTAAAGCAGATTAAACATTCTCTATCATATGGTGTTTATATTCATTCGACAAGCCCTATTCATGCGGCGGTCACAACTCGTCGTAGGCTAGCGGGGCACGTGCCAATCGACGTAGCCTGCGTTGCATGGTGCAATGCACCGCACGGGTCCTAATTCAACACTTTCTGCGATTCCTGCATTCTAAATAGTAAGGGTATTGTAAAAAGACTTTCTGCACGCGTACATGCCATTGTAGCTGCCGAGGTCCCTCCGCTGCACGAATTTTCTAGAATTCGCATCGTAGGGAGTTTGCCCAAGTCCTTCGGAGTAAAACGTGCCCGAAGGTTGTGACCGCCGGCAATTAGTATTAGCAGGGAGTCTCCGGCTGCCAAAAAAGAACATAGGACAGTACAAGACATTTGTGGAAAGAAAAAGCATAGGGCCTACATGATCATTGTAGACAGATCTGTTAAAGTAGCATAGGTGTGCATAATTAGTATGTGGGGGTGTTTCAGAAGAAATTTACAGATATAAGCAGAGGAAATATCATTAGACACTTTCCATTCAAGCTTCTGTACGCTTTTGTCTATAATTATTTCCAAACTGTAAATATGACCATTGAGGAAGGGGTACATGTGTAAGTAATGAAGGAAAAAAAATACAGATATAGTGCCATTGGTGGTAGGGGTAAGTGTCAGAAGAAATTTACGCTTTAAAATTATATTCCTTTATACTATCAATTTGATCCAACTTTGGAGATTGAACACCAATCAAAATTGGTTGACGTCTTTTCATTTACTGCTACAAGTTCACTGACTCCCCTACAGACGTCAATGGACAGCCTGATGTGTATCGGCCACTTTAGGATGTTCAAAAGTGGCAACACCTACATGTACATGTAGGACTACACCCCAAGGTTACATAACTTCTGCGGGATGGTGATTAGTCTACATTGAATGAAACTAATTAACAGTCAAGGAAATTATAATAGGCAAGTAACCTGTTGCTCACATTTCTTAAGATACGGTTTGGCGGACCTTTCCCTCTGAACGAATGCATGACAGGTGCGGACATTTGTTGGATTGACGGCCAATAATGTATGCAATGCCATGTATCGCCTGTTAATTATCAGACAGGGCATTTAAACTCTGCATTTGAATTAGAGAGTTTAGCCCTTTTTGCTCTCATCCACACATGTAAGTCTTGATGAACGAAGAGTTGGGTCAGTCACTCTACGTAAGGATATAAATTCCCTCTGCGTATTCATCATGAAAAAACCTGATCATCATTCTTTATCATATTGTAACTAATCTCCTGTGTAAGAGACAACAGAAGGAACAGGGGTCTAATCTCTGTGTTTATAATGAGTTCACAATCCTTCAGGCTCATATTCCACATAGTTGTCATCTTCTATAAAAACCAGTTTGAATAAACAATAATTGGATTTTACAATTGTGACCATATACTTATCTTTTATTGAGAAGGGGGATAATATGGCATTACTATCTGTCACATTTTTTAAAAAATTGTGTTTTTTTGCTCATCTTTATCTGAGACCACATATGTGCAATTTCTTGAGCACTGCTCACAAAATGAGGAAGACGTTCAATCCACAAGAATGCAACAGACTGACCAACTACACACGCCTGACGCAAACCCAATACGCTACATACCTATTATTTGATGGAATAGCGATGCTCTCCCAGAATATTGTGCTGGGTTCCATGACGGTAATTACCTCGGGTTTTACACTTGTTGACTCGGTCGCGGGTTCGACACGGGCAATTTATGCCCATGTAAACGGATCAGTGTGATCCGTGACCCGGGTTCGACACGCCTTTTTCGCTCCGTCAAAATCGTAGTTTCGAATCCGGAGAAAGCGGGTTTCGACACGGCAATTTTTTATGTGTGTAACAGAAAGCCGTGTCGAAAGCTCGATGACGCTTGAGGTTCAAGATATGGAATTTGGCTATACATCGCAACCAACACATTAATGGACATCCCTTACTTCGGTCATGGATTCTGGGAGCCGTGTTGAACTCGCCTTTTTGTTGTGTATTAAACACGAATCAGCAGGTTCCTCTTTGGCAGTGCGAACCCTTCCCGTGGATTCGACATGAGAGCCGGTTCTCAATGTAACGCGGTAAAATGTCTAATCAAATGATTCAGATTTTAACCCTGAACAAATGGTCATTTCACCTGCCCAAAATGGCAATAGGAAGTTTACTCCTAGCCCATATACAGAGGGTGAACACCCTTGTGGTTATGCCCAGCAATGAAGATCAATGCTGCATTCTGATCATCGTTGCTCTGATCTTAAATAGAAGATTAAACAAAGCTTGCTACGTAGAAGGTTAATGATGCTACATGTACAACCTCCTGTACCTGTTACATAAAAATTATTTGACAGAATCAAACTTGATGGACAGGCCAAACACGAGAATTATGACTTTAAACAAATTGTTGGGATAGATACATATCCCTGTATTTGGTAAATGTGATAAATACTAAAATGATCTTTACCAAATTGTCCTTATGAGCTTGTGTTTTGGAAGTTCTCCTACTTGGAAATTACTAACTACACAAGGGTAAATGGAGGCACTTCAGGTATGATGCTTTTATCAGTAATAATCAGAGCCAGTCATTTTGTTAAATGTACCATTAAAGTTGGGTGAAAGTTGGGTGGAAATTGGGGTCAAAGGCAGACCAAGACCCTCTAAGCAAAATTTTTTCAAAATGTGCAGCTACAATTACATATCTGTAGATTTATTACCATAAAGAATATCACTGCATGATCACACCTAACTCCAACTTAGTGGTTTGGGGAAAGCCCCCAACAAAATAATATAACTCTATTTTAACCAACCCCTCCCTTCCCCTATCACCCCCTAAAAAGAAATATTCAGAAGCCAGATCAAATGATCCTGCTATCTCCTAAACAAAGTATCAGATACAGGTGATTCTGTCGTTTATCTTTATATCAATTCCTAGTTTATTAATCAATTAAAGATTGGCAGCCTCATCCCTTCCTTTTCATCCATGAATTACTCATACACACTGAAGCTAATGTAGTATTGTTTCCATAATTAGTTTGGCTAATTAGTATGTTCTTGTCAGATGTAGTGTAATTAGTCAAGAGAATGAAATGGATCTTCCCAATTAATACTTCAGGGAAGGTTCTTAATGTCCTTCAGACAAGGTGAGACATTTCCAGAGTTTCAGAATATGACACAGGACCCTCAAGTTCATGAAGGCACAGAGTACCTGTGGACGTTCCCAATAAGGTCTCTTTTTGTTTTTACAAAAAAAAACAATTCATGAAAAATTTCGCTGGATTCCCAATGCAGATGTTGTTGAATAACACTTGTTCCGGTTTGGTGCTCTATTGTGTCTAAGATATAGTGTTAGGATTACGGTTGCAATAGAGTTTTATGTTAGGTTTAGGGTTAGGTTCATAGAAGGCATGCACACCGTCTGTTTCACTAACCACGGCGATCAATGCAATTTAATTCGTTACAAAGCAGCGCACGACGGATTTCAATACTCCACTAAGGAATGACGTAATGCACAAACAGTTGACACGCCGAGACAGGTGCACGGCAGAAGTTGAAAAAATGACTGCGGGGAAACCTCCGTATTTATAAAGATTTCAGAAATGTAGCCACAAAAAAACCCTTAACTATCTGAATGTTATGAAGATATATTTCGACGCAAAAAATAAAATATCTGTTGGAATTTCTAGACAAAAACTAAAGTTTTAGAGCAAGTTTTGATACGACAACAAAATCACAAAACGCAAGACATTCATGCAATCGACGACACGATAATTTCAAGTGGAATGTATTAAAAAAACCAGGATTTTTTTCTGGACCTGGTGGGTGTTGAATCTCGCATGAATGTCACATCTCGTTTCACAATATCTTTAAAATTATAATATGGCCAACATAACCGTTTTTTGCAAATTCCATTGAAAGATTGAGCCTAAATCACGATCACCACACACTCACATCAATTTTTCACACATCGTTTTCGCCGCGTAGCGACGGTGCCAATTTGCCGTTGCGTTAACAATGTAAACAGATTCACGTATACACAGCAGTTCATTTCTTTACTACTGTGTTCCAGGGTTTATATCTTATTAAACGCACCAAAATATTATTTGCCTAAACTATAATTATTTCTTTTAACTATAATATCGTCAATATTTTTTTATAATAAGAAATTCACAACAAAATATACAATCACAGCACACGGACATGAGAGATCCACGATCAGCAACTTGCTCCGCGGGAAATTTCCCACTCATTCACTCATACGTACGTGATCAACTGCAGTGGAATTCCAAATGATTTTGTTTTACAGCACCTGATTCGCGATGACTCATTAGAGAACAGACATAAATATTGGCATGGTCAATGAGAATTATCCTTGCTTTGAAATGATAAACAGTTATATAAATTCAGAAATTTACAGAAAAGTTAGTTATCAATATTTAGCTGTCGAATTTTATTCTTTGGATGATTCTTTATTTATAAACAACTGAATCAAAATATGAAAAACGTCACAGTTAGAAACTATTGTTTTACATGGCATGAAGATCGGAGGCTTTAGCCTATTGTGATTAAGTACAATAAATTCTGCTGAAGGACAGAAACAATAAAACAGATCAATTAAATTTTATTGTTTCATATTACATTATTTCTTTTGTTGTAAATTATTAATTCCATGCACATGTATACAGCATGGAACCACCCCATTTGTGTTTTAGTAATTTTGTCCTAAATCATATCTCTCGAGCACCATAAATTAATTATGTACAAACACCTGCATAAACGAATATAAATTAATTGTCAGAATTCATGCTTGTAGGCCTGTTCTCTCACATTTCTTTAATTTCTTTTTTGAAATACATGTAGGCATAATCAAGAATAACTCTTTAATTACAGATCCTGAGATATGAAAGATCTTTCATCAAAGTTTTTTCAAATAACCCATCGTTTATGTTATCATTGTCCTGTCTGGTTCTAATGAGATGATTTTTTTTTTTTTTTTTTTTAATTTATTTACTGAAGTTCATAATTATAATCATAAATTCATTAAACATGTACTCTTGGGGGATAAAATTATTTTTTTAACTGATCTCAATCTGTAATATTAAAGAACACAAGAAAATATGAAAGCCCCTCCCCCCCCCCCCCTCTTCTCTTTTTTTTCCAGGCCGCCCTAGGTTTCCAAGTTCATAACAAATTTAATTAAGTAAAATCTTACACATCGCAAAACAACTAGACAGAATGATAGACCAATTAAACTTAACAAAATGTGAGATTTATTTTTTTCTAATTTATAAGCAGGTCAGTCACAGCTTATATTATGATGTATACAACATTATCGAGTGCTATGAAAAAAACCAAGGTAAAAGAAGAACCATTTTGTTATTGTTTTAAATTCTGATACTAGCACATATCGTTTGGGATATATACTTTTTAATCCAATAAAATTTTATCGTCTTGAATTCATTCAAATGTTCTGTCTGTTTTGTTTCTAAGGTTTATCTACGCCTACATGCCAAGATTCATCAGTAAAAGAATTGGCTTGCATGCAAAGGTCCAAGGTCCCCACTGAGGAGATTTTTTTTGACATCCATGGCCATCGTGATTTCCCATTTATTCATTCACAAGTCTCCAAGGAAATGAGTTTACCTAAAAAGGGAGGCAGAGAACATTTTTCAGAGAATGAACAAACTAATACATGTACATAAAATTACTTTTACTTTATAGTTTGATTGTATCACAATGTCTAAAATGACTATTTAAAGAAAAAAAGAAAAAAAAAATGAACTCAAATTTTGCTGAAAAATAGATTTGTTTTAATTTGTTGAGGTGTTGTAAATACATTGTACCAAAATAGATATACTATTTGGTAATGTAAGTGGATCCAAATTATTTTAGTCCGCTTTATTTATAAAGGGGCTGCAGAGTGTTTTTTAATGTGAAGGAAAAGGGGGGGGGGCATTTTAGCTGAAAAACATTCTAAAGTGAAATTTTGCAATAATTAATCTACTTTTGTTCATAAAGAATAGTTGAATTACAATGTGCAGTACTTAATTTACCTTTTAAATTGCATACTAAGTTTTTTTTATTTGATTTTTTGGATTTTTTTTTTTTTTTTGAGGGGGGGGGGGGTCGTGGCTCCATTTTCATTACTTACAATTTGGTAATACACAGACGTCGACTGTCATCCTAACAAATAGAGCACTCAAAGTGGTGTGAGAAGTCTGATTTTGTACAATTCATGACTTTAAGCGTTGTTATCCACAGCGAGTTGGCTCCTTAAATTTGAAAGATAGAAGAACATCTAATGTAAGACCAGTTTTTATTTCTAATGTTGTCATTTTCAGGATCAAATACCGAACCAAAAAAAAAATGTCTACTAATAAATACTCTGTAAAGGGAAATATTAACCTTGTTCATTCACAGACTTCTTTGTTTTTTGTTTTGTCATTTTGTCTTTGAATGAAATATCAAAATTTTACAAGTAAGCAATAAGCATGCCAACGGTAAGTAAAGAATACACTGGCAGCCTGGTGATTTCAGTGGGATCATATAATTTTCTTCATGTCAATAAGACTTAATTATAATTGATTTGAAACGTCACCTGTTTCTGGACTGGAGATATTTTTATTGGAAAAAGATTCCATATCATCCACATCAAGCCAAAGAGATCACTTTTTTTTGTATTTGTGTAGTTCCACTTTCTGCTCTTACTTCTAGATTTCATGGCAATACACCTCCTTGAGCTTTGAGGCTGACTCTCACTCCTAAAATTTAATTGAATGGGGAGGAAGTAAAGGATAATTTAATACATGTAATAATGTTATTGGGAAATAGCAATTAGCAAATTGAAGTAATCTAAATTGGGGTTGTGCATCATGCAAACCAAACAAGATGCAAGTGTAAATCAATAGTGCCTAGTAAGTGCATTGATATTTATTTAGACAAATATTTACCAGTTCTGGCTACTCCTAGACTAAGACTTTGCTTTCATTTTTGGTGGGGGGGTGGGGGGGGGGGGGGTTGTTAAAAATTTATAAGCCAGACTATTTCAGACATGAGACAAATTCACTCCGCTGCAGGAAAGTCTCCGATTTAAAATCTCTGATTTTTTTTTTTTCACTTTGTTCATAGTCCCTGTCCCTGAAATACCGAGATATTTTCAGTCAACTGCGTTAAATTATTGTGATCAATTTTTAAACGAGTACGACTACGAGTTAGGTCCCTAACTAATGTAATGTTTATTGGTTAAATTCCTCATGCCTATCACCGAAAAATTTAATATCTTAAAATATAGAATCTAAGGAGTCCGTTAATATCATGGGTAAGCACTATACAATAATATCATTCCATATTTATTCTCTACAATTCATAAAGGCGATGATAGTCTTGGCTAACTTATGATAAACTTTGAGATGGAAAAAAAATCTTGAATTTACGCTACGACATTATACACACGCGTGGAGACGTACAAGGTAAACTTTCCAAAACACAAAATACTTCGATGCTTCTTCAATCCACGATTTCATGTCGTAATATGTCGAGAATATATAGGAGAATTTAGGTACTCACGGAATATTTCACATTGCTATTTCTGTTCGTAACACTGAAAATGTTTTTTATTATCATTTTCCAACGATGAGACGGCCAGGAATGGGGCACCAGGAATTGAGCATTGTCGTACACGGCTTGCTTCGGCTGCTGCTCGCGTCGTCGAAGTGCATCTGATCTGCGCAAAGCAATGCGGCTGCACTAGTACTGGTCGAGTAGTTAAAATTCGCGTAATTTAAGCAAAAAACCTGTTTTTTCTGGACTTTCCAGGAAGATTTTTAAAAAAATGTTATGATGGCCATTTTTTATAATTTTAGTAATGAGAATAAAGCTTAAACACTGAATAATTCTATTTTTTAAACTTCAATATCCCAAATATTTGACGCACAATAAGACATAGGGCCTTTCCTACACCTTGTTGACAAAAAAATCTTCGTCGGTTATACGGTAACTTGTATCTAAATACGTCTTTTTCATAAGAATAATATCTATATTATGGAAAATTGAATAAGAAAACGCAAGAATATATATATGGTAACGGAAAAATACTACAAAGAAATTTGACTCTTGACAATATTTTTTGAAATAATAGCTTTTATTGACATTCAAGGGAAAATCATTTTGTAAGCATGTTCAGATCTGATCGGACACAAGGCAGACAGCATATACACACAATCAACACAAGATGGCGCCCTGACTTCATTTAATTAGTGAAACAGCGGTGGGCATAGTAGGGTTGACGCTACAGTGGGGGGGGGGGGGGCGTCACTGAAATTTTCTGATTATAAACATACAGTCCAATGGCGATTTTCAAAT
>CALNVZ010003433.1:44592055-44630043 GCA_940671915.1 Paracentrotus lividus
CAATCAATTTGAGGCGAGCGATATGACATGATAGCTGTAGAATGATCCTTCCATTAAGGAAAAAGTGATATGAGGTTCTCGTAATAATTTCACCGGAGAAAGTGGACGTGGACGTGGACTCGACGAAAAGTCCCACTTCTGCATCCTTGTGAGTGGTAGTGAACTCCGACTTTGATCACGATGAATAACTACGATGGTATCTGACTTGATTATTTCCCATAACCAAACCAACATGATCATTCTGTCTACAAATGAATCTGTCGGGATTGATTTACCAGGGCAGGAACCATGGGAAATCGAGATGTAGAGAACAACATGACTGTAATCGATTCTGACATGATATATTCAACAGAGATCGATTTAGGTGAGATCGATTTATTATAATCGATTGTTGTCATGATCGATTCCTCCGAGATCGATTTGGGCGGGATCGATTCAAAATTGATCGATTTGGCGTGATCGATTCATCTGTGATCGATTATGTTGTAATCGATTCAATCGTGATCGATTGTGTTGTGATCGATTCAAACTGTAATCGATTATGCTGTGATCGATTCAAACTGTAATCGATTATGCTGTGATCGATTCAATCGTTTACGATTATGTTGTAATCGATTCAATCGTGATCGATTATGTTGTAATCGATTCAAGTTGTAATCGATTATGTTGTAATCGATTCAACTGTGATCGATTATGAAGTGATCGATCGATCGATAATGTTCATGATCGATTGATGTGATCGATTTACCTAACGATATCGATAACGATACCGATACTGGCTATCGATACTAGACCTATCTCAGGTGGCAAGCCAACCTTCGATCGATCTCGATCATGTTGGAAAGATCTCACGATCGATCCTACAACTTCCACTAGATCAATGTCAAGACATGATCGTAAACGAAGTTGCCCTCCTCGATCCTCACCAAGATCGATTTGGGGTGCGTCGCTGGGGATAGGCCGACGACGACCGACTGAACCTTCCCGGGGTTCACTTACGTGACTCCCATACGACGACTTTCCGGGGGCTCGCGGTACCGTAGTTTGTGGACTTACCAACTGCACCGGCCCATACTCGCCCCGGGCGGGGTTGTGAATCCCGACTTACTTTCGTTGAAAACAGATGTGAACGGCTTTCGTTCCCCGTCTAACTGCTTCTTCCCCGTCTAACTGCTTCGCGGCCTCTATAAAATATGCAGAGAATCCGGACTTCGTGCCTTCCTGGTAGATGAGACTCTCCGATGAGTCGGCGATGTTTGAAGTCTCCGAGACACAAGAATGGATGAAAATCTTCTTCCTCGAATAGAGAAAACACTCTGCAATAATGAAAAAGAAAAGACACTTATACAAAGGAGTTTAGACTCTGCCCTGGACAGGAAGGGTCACAAAGGCCTCTCCCCACCCAACAAAGGCTTCACTGAACTGTGTGAAATGAAGCGCGGAACGGGAGAACAAAGGCCCGCACCATAAGGGTGTAATAATAAAAACACGTACGTAATGAATGTCAAAAACCTAGGGAGAAGGCGCCGTAATTCCAACAGAATTACTCAAAAAACGGCCCTCAAAATACTCCCAATAAATAGGAAACCATGACCTAGACATTGGCTAGGACAACTAAGAGCAAGACCCCACAAATTAGGTATCAAAAAGGTTCACAAAAGTGAAAAACAACCCATTTGCGGGAGCAAATTCTCGAGGTTACTCGCTCGGCGGCAGCCGATGAGAAAAGAGGAAGTTTGTGGAATGTTTTGGCTGAGTGCCCTCATCATGAGAGGGCGCCCTTCTCACAGGGAGGGGAAGATAGGAGACAATAGAGCAAAAGTTTTCGGGGTTAAAGTATCGGTTGGTTGGGCGATTCGAGGACGAATAGCAAAGTAGGCAAATATATCATTCTTTTGAAGTAAATTAAGGAGGCTTCTTCCATTAAAGGGGTAAAGCAAAGAACAAGGATACATGTACATCCATGTACAAAAGGAAAATCAAATAATTTTGGTTCATTAATTGGCCAAGTGCGGCGACTACATACACATGTGTGAAAAGTCAGTGTCTGGTACCGCCAATATTGACTTCAAGAATTTAGTGCAAGAACTGATCACCAGTCGTTCGTAAGGTCATTCGTAACTTACTAACGTCTTGGTGAAACACAGCCCAGGACATACTTAGGGTGTGTTCAATGTTCATTTTCAAATTTACACGCCAACATGAATCACGATACAAAACGCAATTACAAAACACAGAACACAAACGCTATCAGGGGTACACTGTTCAATGTCGAAAATTTAAAGCTGATAATACGTCCATCGTCTTTAAATTCTCCGCTCTCAAAAACAAACATCTGCGCCCTTTTTTCACTTGCACCGGAAGCTTCCACTGCGAGAGCACATTTAAACACGTTTGAAAACTTAATTGTGTTCAGGGATAGGGGATAGAGCAACGTCCATCTGGCGCTGCTCAGCGGCTGCCAAGCCCACGGGACAAGGGCAAAAAGAATATCCGATTCGGACAATAAAATTTGGAGCATTTGGAGCATTTTGTCAGTGTTGCATTTCGTTGCATAAGCGATGCTCAAGGTCGTAAAATCAGAGCTGATCGTAATTCAAAACGCAGCTTTTTCGGCGTTTAAATTTTCTTCCGAACGGAGTTCTGAAACATGTTTACTTTTACGACCGGGAATGGGGACAATGAACACCCACTTTGTTTCTCTTTATATCAGCGTTTTGTATCATGATTCATGTTGGCGTTTAAAATTTGGAAATGGACATTGAACACACCCTTAATAAATTTTCTTCCAATCTTCATTTTACTTCCCGTACAGAACAAGATCTTTCTCACAATTATAATGTGAACGTGCATCTCTGTTCCCAGAGGGTCGTCTCATGCATGTTGGAAAAGACCAGAAGTGTGAGTTCTAAATCAGTTCCTATTCAGATCTAAGTCCTAATCCTATTTATGTCTCTGATTGATCACTTGAAACAGGTTCTCAATGGGGCATATCCTTCTCCCCTCCTAATCCCTTTGGATACATTAATCCATCTTAGGCTGTTATTCAGAAGGTTTACAGGTTTGTGATTAGGTATGCAATAATAAGAGGGGTGCAGTAATGTATTAACTGAAAAGGATAGGACTACAACCACAAACATGCCTTCTCTAATTCCCCTACGGTATCAGAAAGTAAAATTGAAATGATAACCGGAGGTCGGAAAGTTAAACTTTATCATTTCTAATGACCCCTACACTGGTATTAGCTAATACTGGAGGTTTTTTTACAGAGCTTTATTGAAAACTGAAGCTGATACAACTGAGAACAGTGACTTCGGACAATGACTCATGTCAATTGAAGATGTTTTTTATTCAATAGACTAATTACATTCAAAACTGTAACTATAAAAATACTAACGTTGAAGACCGACAAAAGAAATTTCCCCAAATTCATACAACATGCCTTGTCTTTCAATTCAACGAAGTTCTACCAATAATAAGGGAAAATCTGTCTTGTATGTCAATAAACAAGAGAAATTGACAGTTATCTAATTCTTTATTTTACAGTACACATATCTTGAATTTGGACCCTCTTTTCAGCTCACAAACAATTACATGTAGGAAGGCACAATTCCCTTGCCATTTAATAATTTGTCTGGAATATATTCTTTAAATCATGGATTGGCAAAAACGACAGAGCACGTAGAGATGATATCTCTAATTTGGTTTCTTGGATGCTGACAAAAGATATCTTTCATCATTACTCCCAAGTGAATTAAGATAATCTTCATTTCTGGTAGTGATCAAAAATAAATTTCAACAAAATACAATAAAATTATCTCCAAAGGATGCGTAGATAATATATGGTATTGAAATGACTCTGAATAAGAGTGAGTGATCCCTGAATAACAAACAAAATAAGTTAAGCATTTTGTACCAAGTCCAGATTTTTATCTATCATGGCTAAGCAATCAGTATGTTTCAAAATCACTTGCTTGTACAAGTCATATATTATTATTAAAATTTTTGCGATGATTGAACATTTCACTCAATGGATCACACCAATATCTGAATAATTTAATGACGGCCATTTTCGTGGAATGGGAGATTTCTACTGATTTATATTGGGCTTCTATTTCTGAATAGAGCGTGACAATACTTGTCATTGAATCCAAGGATGTAACATAAAAAAACAACATACTATAACTTAATTTATTAACGTTCCATTGAAATTCACTCAAATGATGGTTTCAAATACCCTTTTCAGACTGCTATTTCTTAACCCCGTACTATCCTTAACCCCATACTATCCTTAACCCCGTACTATCTTTTTTCGCTTTCAGACTGTGTTTCTTAACCCCATACTATTTGCTTAGCCGGGGTTAAGAAATTCAATGCTTTTCACACTGGGTATTCCTTAACCCCAGACTATTTGCTGGATCATGAATATTAATGATTTCATTCTCTTTCTTTATGTTCTTCATTGTTTTTCTCTCTCTCCTCATGTTATTCTATGTTTTCTATCTTTCCTTTTGTTATTCATTGTTTTTCTCTTTTTGCTTGTGTTAGTTATTCCCTGTTTTTTCCTTATGTTATTCCTTGTTTTTTCCCTTTTTCCTTATGTTATTCCTTGTTTTCTATCTTTAATTATGTTATTCATTGTTTTTTCTCTTTTTCCCTATGTTATTCATTGTTTTTCTATTTTTCCTTATGTTATTCATTATTTTATCTCTCTTTCCTTATGTTATTCATTGTTTTTCTATCATTCCTTATCTATTATTTTATCTCTCTTTCCTAATGTTATTCATTGTTTTATCTCTCTTTTATTATGTTATTCATTGTTTTGATTTCATTCTCTTTCTTTAAGTTCTTCATTGTTTTTCTCTCTCTCCTCATGTTATTCTATGTTTTCTATCTTTCCTTTTGTTATTCATTGTTTTTCTCTTTTTCCTTGTGTTAGTTATTCCCTTTTTTTACCTTATGTTATTCCTTGTTTTTTCTCTTTTTCCTTATGTTATTCCTTGTTTTTCTATCTTTCATTATGTTATTCATTATTTTATCTCTCTTTCCTTATGTTATTCATTGTTTTATCTCTCTTTTATTATGTTATTCATTGTTTTATCTTTTTCTTTGTAATTCGTTGTTTTTCTCTTTTTCCTTATGTAATTCATTGTTTTTCTCTTTTTCCTAATGTTATTCATTGTTTTTCTCTTTTCCTTATATTATTCATTGTTTTTCTCTTTACTTGTGTTATCAAGTTTACGAATAATTATGCATATTCATGACCACATTTTCATTGATTGGCTAATGCTTAGCCCCGCTTTTCCTTAGCACGGTTTGGTTTCAGACTGCAACTCTTAGCACCGCAATTGCCCGGCTAACTCCGCAATTACCCGGCTAACCCTGCTTTTTAGCAGGGCCAGATAGTACCGTACTATTTACCTTGCTAGCCTACTTTGGTAAAACGCAGTCTGAAACCGAAGCGTGCTAAGCTTAACCCCAGGAAATAGGTGGTACTAAGGCCCCCCCTTAGCCCTACCTATTTCCTGGGGTTAAGGATTTTAACTGCAGTCTGAAAAGCATAAAAGTGATAACTTCCTTCCTCATAGGTTGAACACCAAACAGGTAGCCATGAGTGCAAAGATTGACTTTCTCGACAAAAAAGAGGGAAAGCCTGTAAAAATAAAAACATTTCAGAATTAAAGTGACATTTATTGAATGTGATAATTTCTGAAATCAATGTCATGTGACGTGTCAGCTGATACCTCCCATTGTGACGACGTGACGCCCTGACAAGATGCGGAAACGTTCGTCTACACGAGACTCCCCGGCAGCAGGGAATCCGCCAGTCCCCCGCTGCTAGTCTCCTTCAAGTCCCCCCTAGTGATTATGACATCTAATTGCCAACTATCATGATGAATTTGGAATGAGGAATGCTAATGGGTCCAGTCAGATTCATCTTGACTTCTGATTAACCTTCATTCTTTGATCATCCTCCCATTTTCTGAGAATTTTAGCCCTCTACCATGCAGTGCCCCTTTATCCTCCTTCTCCACCCTTTGAGCACTCACTTTACTTTATCTTGACTTTTGCAAGTTTGTATCAACTTCCAAAACTCCCTTTTCTATGAATTTCACCCCTCTTTTCAACACAATATCCTCTCCCTCACTCTTTATGGAATTTCCTATAGCCGCCCCCCCCACAACATCTTCCAATTGAAAACAGTTCTCCAGTAAGTGACCGACACATAAGAGGAAACATAAAATTTGGACGGGAACTATTAAGTAAATTGCACCATTTCACAGAGTTCAAAATGATAAGAACTTACAATCATGGATTCTACTACAATCCATGGTACAATACAAAGGAACTAAACATGGTCAACGTCCCTGCAGAGCATATATCACTAAGAGCTTCTACTATGAACATACAGAACGTACACTTTTTGAGATGTCCTCCCGAAAATAATTTTACCTTGATACGACTGTCATACACCTTCACTGAATCATCCATCATTCTGAAATTTGTCATCCTCCAAATATGATAGATGTCTAGGTCGAAATGTTACATTTTCCCAAAAAAGTGGCTGTTGCAAGGTGAAATTTGTTTAAATTTCAAGGTCTATTTGACTTCATGGAAATATTTAGGGCAAGGTTGTAGTATAGTGAATTGGCCGATTCAAACCATACTAACATGTAGTCATAAGACCAAAAAAATATATGTTTTTTTTTTTAAATCCTCTGTTTTTACAAGTAAACTATGATAAACACATATTGTAACATACATGCTCTTGCTAAATTGTAGTATGGAGTGTGTCATTTGTTTTGATAGCACTTCATTCCAAATTCGCTTTTTGAGAAATAACAAATTCTTGCAAAACTTTATTGCTCCTGTGAACAAAATAATTTATCATTTCAGAAAAACTTCATATCAAGCAATACTACAAGTACTGATTTGGGCCTTTGGGCAGCTCTGTCATGCAATATAGCAAATGGTGTATTTCAATGTCAAGTTTCTCTCAAATATTTACCTTAAAATCTATTTCCATAATGCATAGAATATAATACATAACTTGGGCAATGTGATGGGTATACCAGATCCTCCACAATTACTTTCTGCGATCAGAACTAGAAATCGGCTTTGATGAAGCAGGCATAAACTTTTTTTTACACTTAGCAGTTGTTCATGTGTGTATTGCACCTGCTGTTTCACCAATAAAATACTAATGATTCCATAAGCAGCAGGAAATTATCCCTGTTTGTCAATATTGATTTAATGCATCGCCATCATTAAATGAGTTTCACTTTTGGTTAGTGACAATTGCATTGACCACAAATTTCATTAGCAATTGTTCAATACTACCTTTGGTTACAGAAATAATACATACTACTTTTTAATAACAAGTAGGAAATGATCAATATTTTCGATATTGATTCAATACTTTGTAATGACAATGGTTTATGAGATTCAGGTTTTTGTAAGTGACGAATCTATTGACCACAAATTTCATTAGTAGACTGTTCAATACTTTTTAAACGAGATTGGAATCAAGTTCGCATGGAGGTCACAAAAGGGCTCCAGAAGGTCAAGTCCACAAGAACTTTGCCATTATCTAATATAAATAAATGCTTCCTACTCTTTGTTCATGAAAAAAAAGCAATAAAAAAAAAATTAGAACAGAACTGTGTCTAAATACACGATATTGTGAACAAGAATTCTATTTTACAAAACAATTGCACAAGCATGTGATGACAATGACCTTTATCTTACAGAGTCTATTAAGAAATGCTACAGTCACAACCAGACCTGCATGATTTTTGCAATGTCCTATAGCTTGCATGGAGAGGCTGCTAACTCCTTCACTTCCTGGCAGTTTGATATGGCTGTGGCAAGAGTACGGCCAACTTTACTACTGTGTGGCCTGAAAAGAATAGGGAGTTTTGAAACTGTGTAGACTGCCCATCAACAGGGTTGAGAGGTGACGAATGGAAGCTTTTCACAAATATTTATAATAATAATTGCTTCTTCACATGGAACAACCACTGATATCATCATCTCTCTCATCTCTCTCTATCTCCTTCCCTGACTGAGCTTTATGTCTCTTTTATTTTCTCGACTTTGTTTTTGTTTTTGTTTTTGCTTGTTTTTTTTTGTTTTTTTTCAAATAATTATTTGTCTACTCTTGTCTCTTGTCTGCTTTTTTGCAATTCCCTCCATTTAAAATATATATTCAACAAATGCCCTTTTTGTTTGTTTATTGTTCAGTTCTTGTTGACGTTTGATTTCATACTGAACAATCTTGTTTAATGTACTTTGGATATGTTTATATTGAATGTTTATATTACGTTTGTAAACGGAAAAATAAATTGAATCTTGAATGGTGATGCCATCGTACTGGACAGCAGAGACAAGCCAATTCAAGTTCACGATTCAGCCTGTTTAGCGATAAGAAGCTTTGATCGTCACATGATAAAAAGACATTATTAGTATTATTATAACTATTTGTGAAAAGTTTCCCTTCTTTACCCCTAAACCTTGCTGAGGTGGTACTTCTACATAATTGAAAACTCCCTCATGTTCACCATCCTGCTTCTTATCGGAGCAAGAATTTTTGATCAGTTGTGACCACGGCACCAGTTTTATTGTAACATCCAACACAAACGTTCATTCTGTGGGAACAATATCCCAATAAGGACTTCCTGAGACGAATTATACTTTGTAAAGGAGTATTTCCTCTTACTCCGCCTGTGACCAATGTCTTTCGACCGGACCAGTTACCCATGCAAAGCATTATGTAACCCTTAATCACAGACGCACTTCCTATGGGGAGCAGGTGAACGATAGTGACGGGTCTGTTACACTGGTGAGATTGACTACAAAATGAAGACATTACATTACTGTGGATAGGGAATTACTGGGGGATTTGGAATGGTCTCACTGATGTGACCAGGGTCTTTCATTCATTAGACAGGCATAGGGATATGTAAATGTACATTAGTGACGGGTCTGTTACAATGGTGAGATTGACTCCAAAATGAAGACATTACATTACTGTGGATAGGGAATTACTGGTGGATTTGGAATGGTCTCACTGATGTGACCAGGGTCTTTCATTCATTAGACAGGCATAGGGATATATATGTAAATGTATATTAGTCTGTACAAAGGTTTGATGACAAATTGCCAATGAATCATACGCTACTGTCTGAAATGTTGCTGTCTTATGAATCTGAAATAATGTGAACATTGTTTTAATAAGACCTTATTTGGTTGGATCCAATACAACTTATTCCAAATTGCATTTGACAGAACAACATCATTAAAAGAAAAAGAAACATCAAGCAAAACATTGGTATTCAATGACAATCATTAGTATTGGGCATCTTTTTCAAATAGCTTGAAAGACGACAACAGAACGATTTTATTCTTAACAAGGGACATTTATGATGCTAGATCTCTATTTTCTAAATGGATCATAATGTGTACAATAGATTTTTGTCAGAGTGTGCCTTGTTTTCATTCATATTAGACATACTGTACATTTGAGAGGAAGAAATCTGTTTTTAAAAAGTCCTTGTGCAACAAAATGACGGACTACTACCCCTAATACCTATCCTGCTACCATCTTGAAACAAATTATTCCCAGCATTCGACTACACTTGTAGCTTACTGCATGAGAGTACAATACACCAGGGTCCATCCTATAAAGTTTTCTTTTATCCACACAATCTCTTTCATGCGAACAACAGTCCATACAAAAACAGGATCTAACTGGGGACAGTTTGAATACTCAATTTGCTACTCGCTGTTTCTCATCCCAAGAGATTTTCACAGTTTCAATTTCCAGGGGAGGGGGGCGAGATTAATCCGTGGAGAGTCACAGAGGTGGTAACTTCAGAGGCATTATTCTCTTTACCACTGGGTCATAATGGACATGAGTGGATTTATAGGAACTTCTGCACTAGCTCGAGCTTAAAAATAGCGCGCTAAATTGGTGGATCAGGAAAAAAAAAACAGAAAAAAGAAACCGGTCCTGCACTACCAGTTCAAGCTTTTCAAAAGTTTTGTATCACAATCTGGCCTGACCTTAAACAAACGAGTCCGATATGTATTGTGCAACTGCCAACTACCGCTAGCGTATAAACGCACATGTGCACGATTTCGGATTCATCTCGAGCTAGTGCAGCACCGCTAAAACCACTAACCAGCTCGAGTTTTTTCAAAAAAGCCTAAGATGACTCAGGTTGGGATTTCCTCAAAAATAGCGCGCTATTTGAGTAAAAAGCCAGATCTCCTGCGATCGGGCTAATTCATCAGATCACAAATAGCGTGCTATTTAAAAGCTCGAGCTAGTGTAGACCCACCTTGTGTTACCCCTATGGATTGGTAGGTGAGAGGTTTATTGTTGAGAGGTGTAAAGCGGCTTTTGTTATAATGGTGGCAGCGGTGGGATCTGGTCTTCATGAATGGACAGTTTGAAGGAGAGTGGGAAGAATCCACACTTCATTGTTTGTATTCAGAGGGGTTTACGACCTTATTGTTGGGTATTAGAAGGGTTTTATGAGATGATAAGTGCGCAGTGATTGCTGCTGTCCACACTAATAATCAGTTCAAGAGATAGGAAGTAAGGACAATCGAGCAGTGATTTGGAGTATCAAACCCAGACTGGATTTTCTATATCAATATATATTTCAAGTATTTTATTTCCGCTATAGCATTTTTATGATAAAATTCAAATTTGCCTTCCCCTATACATGTATAGAGGAAACTAGTTATATAAAGAGGTCTGATCAATACATCCTTAGTCTGATATAACTAGGTAATTTCTATGATCCAAAGGCCCATGTTACAACAAGTTTTCACAGCACTATGAATTTTAAAATTTAACCTTGTAAATGGAAACTTAATTTTAGGTTCCTTCCACTGATAAAATGAATTAGTTTTGATCTTGTCATATTTTATGCTGCAATATTAACAATTAATCACTTGGCCTATTCCTGCACTTTCAGCTACATGAACTTCAACTGCTGTAACACTTTGTTGCTGTAATCCACTTGTGATTAATTTCTCCTGTGTAGCTTACTTGCAATCTATATAGAGCTTAAATTCAAAATCAAATCACTGGTCAACAAGTTGATGTGTTAATAGAACACTTCCTTTTCATCCTTTTATGTATTTGATTACAAATGGAACAGAAAGTCGGTAATATCCTATCTGATTGATATCATGGCCATATCTTAAAAACTCATCAATGATATCATCCACTGAACAACATAGTTTGTCTTCAATGATATAGGGAGTATGATGGAAACAGCAAAAGAGATTTCCCATATCGCTGACAGGTAATGATCGGATAGATATTCTCATTATCACGCAAGTTTTCTAGTTTGAAACCTACATGTAAGTCATATAGCTATACTCATTCTAAATCTTCAAAAGTTGGTCATTTAGAGAGCAATGTTATGTAGTTTAGTACTAGTGTGAAAGATTTATGGTGTGAAATTCAATAGCAAGAGATATAGCAGAAAAGATCTGAACAAGGTAATAAGGAGATAATGGTATTGGATGGAGGTGCCAAATATACTGTTTTAAGGCGTGGTCCCACTGGCTTTTTAGGATAATTTGCGTATGAATTGTGGATTGTTTGTTTTTGTTTTTGTTTTTTGTTGCGGATGAACGAAATTTGTATACGCAACTCATGCGCAATTAATCCTCCTGCCAGTGGGACCGGGCCTTTAAATATTAATTACATTTCTATTGAAGGTTGAAAGATCAACAAGAGGTATTTAATTATTGATGTTTATATATTCAGTAATTTGGATGTCAAGATTACTCTTTTATATTGATTTCTACGAAAGTTTGAAACAACTATAAGTCAATAAATGATGAATAATACATATATATGATTGGGTTGCCAAGATTAGCATTCGTAATATTGGATTGCCTACTGCTGAAGCTTGAAACATGTTATACAATTGAATTATTAATATTAATATTCTACGATCAATAATGAAAATAATTCTTTTTACATGTACAGGGCTTTTTCAATTCTAGCATCTGATCTCTCTTTCTTTTTTTTTTAAGTCTAGCATAATTAAAGTGGAGGGTTTTAGCAGATTATATTCTGTTCTTATAATAGTTTTCCATGTTATTCTCACTTTGAAGATGTAAAAAAATAAAATAAATAACAAACCAAATACCTAACAACTTCTTGGAACAAGTAGAAGCCCTGGGCCTACATTTATTTATCTATTTCATTTTTTAATGTCTTACATTAAAAGGTTCTTTATTGTTGCAGTTTATTCTACATCTGTACCAGCACTCTGGATAACCTTTAAATCAGCAATCAGAGAAAAAAAAAATCAAATGTCAAACCTACATTTATCTTTCTGATGACATCACCAATACTAGTGGTTTCCCTCTAATCGCGACATTTTGCTTCTTCTTCTCTAATTGTAAACATCTCCATTTCTGCAAAACTAGAAATAATTCTCCTCATGTTCAAATGCTAAGAAGCCTGTAAGACGTCAGGGAATGCCATTTTCCCTCAAGGGCTAAAAATACACTCATCAAATGTTCGGAAGCTGGATGTAGGGGGATGAAATACCATATGTTCCAGTTTCGATTCCGTTATTCCTTTTGTTTTTGGAATATCATTGTTTCAGCGTATTCAGAGGGAATATTAACAGGGTAGGTTCAATTGTTGATAAGAGATTTAGGTGTTTTCTGAGGCCTACTAATGTAATGCCCACTTTAAACATGAAGTTGAGCTTACATATTTGACTCATACCTAAACACTGGTTCCACATGAAGGAAGTATGGGGTCAAGTCTCGACTTTTATCTTCCTTCAGAAATCAATAAAGGTATCCCCAACACAATAGTTAGTTTGACAAATTTCCAAATAAGTGTACACAAACGTCTTGGGTGGTGTTTATCAACTTTAAAGAGACTTCTCCGTTGAGATGTGACCAAAGGCACATGAGACATCTCTTCTTTCTATTTCTTTCTCATCTCTCAGTATCTCTATGGGTGCATTCATGGTTGATTTTCAAATTTAAACAGGAACATGAATCATGATACAAAACACAGATATCAAGAGAAATAAGAGGTTCCAATTTCCTGATGCAAATGTAAATGTCATTCAGATCTCCATTCTAAAGAATATCTCAACATTGAAAAAAGAATATTTTGAAAGACGATCAGCTTGATTTAAAGACCATCATGAACTAGAGCATTTTGAATGCAGTAAGTTGGGCTGAGAGCGGGGAATTTAGAGTGTGTTCAATGTCCAGTTTCAAATTTATACGCCAACATGAATCATGATACAAAACGCAATCACAAAACACAAACACAAACACGATCAGCGGTGCACCGTTCAGTGTCCAAAATTTAAATGTGTTTATACGTCGATCGTCTTTAAATTCCCCACTCTCAAAAAACAAATATCTTCTCCTTTTTTTTCAATTGCACCGGAAGCTTCCATTGCGAGAGCACATTTAAACACGTTTGAAAACTCAATCCTGTTCAATGTCGCAGTTCGTTGCAATCGCGATGCTCAAGGTCGTAAAATTGAAGCTGATTGTGTTTGTAAATGCATCTTTTTTTTCGGCGTTTAAATTTTTGGCGTATAAATTTAAATTGAGATTTGAAACACATTTATTTTTACGACCAGGGATGGGGGACAATGAACACCCTCTTTGTTTTTCTTTATATCAGCGTTTTGTAATTGCGTTTTGTATCATGATTCATGTTGGCGTATAAATTTGAAATTGGACATTGAACACACTCTAAGACAATCCATTTAATAGACAATCCATTTTTTACCATGAATGGTGCATTGCTGATTATGAAAGCGTTATGTGTGTTTTGTAATCATGTTTTGAAATCAATAAATGATTAATGTTCCTGTTTAAATTTTGTTTTCGACCATAAATGCATCCTATCTTTTTCAATCACTACATTGATGGAGATCTGGCTGCTATGGTAATGAGATACAAGTCTGTCAAACCTTATCAACCTAAACATTCCCCAATCACCCATCTCGATGAGTGATTAATTAATGACTTCACAGTATGTTCCCTTAAGGCATCTTCTCCAATCAAAAGGCGTCAGTTTCCCGTGGCTTTTGTTCAAAAAGACGATTTGTCGGCTTTTGAATAGAATCCCGAATTCTTAATACGGCTTAAACACGTTAAACATGTTAAAAGCTGAAAGCCGATTCTTTCCCAGGAAGCCGCGGGAAACTGGTGCCTTTAGATTGGAGAAGACGCCTAAACTACAATGATCCTTATTACCTACTGTCCTTATGTGTTTCACCAGACAAATCATTTATTAAATAAATTTGTGATTTTTCCATAAACATTCATTCAAAAATGCATTTAGCTAAACATTTTTTAAAATTCTTAATATCGTTGAAGAATAAATTGTTTTCTTCAAATCGTTTTATTTGGATGGATTGTAGAAAACAAAAAATAAATTATATAAAACAGAATCATATTAACATGAATTTGATATTAGAAAGATCTTCGGTATTTCTGTTCTCCAAATATACCTTTAGCCAAATTAACAGTTCTACTTTCAGACATCCAAAAGGAAATAAAATGTTAAACATTTCCTTGCAAATGTATTATTTCAGATGTATGCTTTTGAAAAGCTAATTACCTACTTAAAAAGCATTATGTACACCAGTGATGCTTACAAAGTAATAAAAACCCACTAAAGTACATACAAATACCACACATTAAGTACATAACACCAAACACCCCCTCCCTAAACTGTCAACAGTATATCTATTTACCTCAAGATGCATTCATGACATAGTGAATTCCATGAGATACAGTCCATGTGCAATCCAGCTAGGAATTGAGCGGGTAACACTTTGAAAACAGTTTCACTTTGATGCCAACATGAATTTAACACAATTCATTTTACAACTATAAAACATTGCAGAGTTGATAATCTGAAATAAAGTAATATGAAAAAATAGGGTGTCTGGGAAAAATTTGTTATTATTTTCATTAATGATAAATTTTTAATTATTTGCAATAAAAAAATACTATTTAATTCCCTTTTAAAATTAGATTCAGACTCTAATTTGTATTCTGTTCCAAAACAACGTCACCTGCAAGGATGCCTACAAGAACAAAAATGCAAATAGCTTTGCGAAAGATTCAAAATAAACAACCTTCAAACGACTGTCATTCAAATATGAGTAAGTTTGAAATTTCAATGATGTCATAATGAATTCTTTGCATGAGGTTTCCTTGCTTTCTTCCATACTGACAACATTGACAAGGTAATTATCATCAGTCAGTGAAAGGCCTGGGATTTCTTAAAATTGTTTTCAAATGAAAGGTGAGGTGGATAATGAATCATAAGGTGGATTCACACCTGCCCGATCTGGAAAAGTTCCCGTAATCTCTGATCGGGTATTTTTACCCCGATCACAAACTACGCGTAATTTTTGCAAGTGTGAAACCAAACTACGCATAATATTCCCGAAGATAAATTCCCGTAAATTAGTAGGTACTTTGACGAAATTACGCGTAGTTCTGCCAAGGTCGCTGGAACTTTTGTAGTGTGAACAGAAATTACGGGAACTTTCTATTCCCCCTTTCCTGTTCTTATATTTGTTATTTTTTTCTTTCTCCCTTCCCCTCTTTCTTATGTATTTCTTTATTTTTCTTCTTTCGTCTCTTTCCTTATGTTTTCTTTGTTTTTCTTTCTTCTCTTTCCTCATGTATTTTTTGTTTTTCCTTCTTTCTTCTCTTTCCTTATGTATTCTTTTTTTTTCCTCTTCTTTCTTCTCTTTCCTTATGTATTTCTTTGTTTTTCCTTCTTTTTTTCTCTTTCTTTATGTATTTCTTTGTTTTTCCTTCTTTCCCTTCTTTTTTAATGTTTTTCTTTGTTTTTTCCTTTTTCTTCCCCTTTTTTATAACTTCGGGTATTTTCCCTGGAAAAAGACGGTTCGGCAGGTGTGAACACAAAACACAAATTGCGGGTATTTTGGTGATTGAAACAGTTCTCGTAAATTACGGGAAATTTTCCTGATCGGGTAGGTGTGAATCCACCTATAGATACACATCATTGCATCATTTTTAGGCTTCTATTACCCTTTTCTCATGACGGTTTCTTTACCCCGTACTATCCTTAACCTCATACTTTCCTTTACCCCATACTATTTATGTTCCTCTTCTGACGAGCCAAATTATCTGCCCAACCCCGGCTAAGAAAATGCACACTGTTCTCACACGGAATTCGCTAACCCCGGCTATTCCGATAGGGCGGTTCGCTGCTTATCTCTGATTGGACAACAGCTGCTAACACCTGTGTGTCTTAGCACCGCTTTTTGCATTAGCCGGGTATAACTTCCATCGCTGTTCCGACAGGAGTTCTTTGCCCCGGCTTGCATCCCTTAGCAAGGCAATTGCCCGGCTAACCATGCTATTTTGCAGGGCCAGAGAATCCCGTACTATAGGTGGGGTTAGAGCCTACTTTGCCAAAATGCCGTGGGAACAGAAAGTGGAATAAGCTTAACCCTGTACTATAGGTGGGGTTAAATGGCAAGTTAGTACTACCTATAGTACGGGGAGAAAATTTGGTACGTGAGAAAAGGGTATATTAAACCTTCTATAGATGACAAATGTACAATACTCTAAGATCATAAAAACATATTTTCCAGTAGGGCGAATGATGATTTCTTTTTTTTTAAAGGTATGTAATACATGATTCGGTATATAACCCTAATGCATTTCGACATAGAAAGCAGGAACTATAATGAAAAATCAAGACCGATCAAATAATTATATGAATAAATATTTTGTCAACACATTTTTAAAATCTATACGAGGTTTTAAAAACCTGTATACGTCTACTCATGTAATTAAATAAATAAGCTAATTAAATAAAAGCCTATACTCTCATTATATAACAAAATCTGAATTGCAATCACATTGGTTTGCACAAATTGGGACTGGGGGCATTGCCTCATTAGAGCAATATCTTGATGTATCCATGCTCACTAAACGAGAGTCCATCAACAACGATCGTGATCTTTCAGGAATTTAATATACATCTATATGTAGGCTACTTCTACAAATTTAATCTTAAAATGAGCTTTTTGAAAATCTAACCTGCCAATTACCTTTACACAAAAAGCCATGCAGTCTACAAACTGAGGAATAGAGACAGAATCACAACATGCACACGCCTACAGACACAGCCCATCCCATCACAAAAACATTCTAAAATTGAGCTATAAACCCCAAGCTATGGTCTCCCCAAGACCTGCATTAGATCCTATTTAGTCAAACTTATTTTCTTCCACAAAAGTAAACATCCTTCTCAACAGGTTGCTATTAAATTGACATTTGAAGACCCGAGCGCTACTCCCCTGGTTAGACAATCAGATTGAAGCTCCTTTAGAGAGAACATGTTTTCCACATCCATTTAGCCCTCTGCGGAGGACGACCATCTGGTTCCAAAAACCCAATTTCTGAAGTTGGACTGTTTCTTGTGTTTTCTTAAATGTTGTGTTAAGAGGGAGAGAAAATGTTTCACGTGGGGACGGTGGAATTTGGGAGTGGTGGGCGGTCATCATTTTCATTCATGTGTTGGATGTGCAAGTTGGTTCTTTTGGAAATGTTGCATTGAATATGCACATGATTGAGCTCTAGATTGAAAATGAAAAGTGTTGGGAAGTATTGCAGAGAGATTAAAATTCATGAAATTTTATATCATCAATAAAAAAAATTATCCCCAAAACCATTAGTGAAAAGACATGCATGTCTCTGAAATATTACCAATGTTGTTTTTTGTGTTTTGTTTGTTTTTTTTATTTAGAAAGTGTTAATGTGCATTATTTGCAAATCAGATTTTCGAGCGTAATGATGTATTGTACAACAATTTGAGTATTTACCTCAACCTAGAAACAATTCATATAGAAAAACAGTCATTCTTCTCTGAAATATAACAACTTCTTGTTGATATATGGCCTACATCCTACATGCACGAACAACTACATTTTACATACAATGTATTCAGAACAAACTGGTTTTAGAAAGGCTGTTTCAAGGCTCATTAGAGGGCTAAGCTACAATGTAAAGCTGGTATGAGTTCTAACTTCTAGGGAAATTCAGAACATAATGTCAGATGAAGGAGATAATACTTTCCTGTGCAAACACCTACAGACACTTCTCAAAGGTGTTTGCTTTAAGGCCCAATTCTCACCAACATCATTAGAGTGTTTTGCAGCGGTCTAATGGTTAAGTTATGTTCACAAATGTTGGTGGGCAAGTCCAAGATAATTTGCAACTTTGTCCCACATGTTACTGACAAATAATTTACCATAACTTAAATATGAAATGATTCATCTTAATCATTTTTCATGTTTTGGAAAAGGTTCAGAATCTTTATAAAACAAGATGAATCCTCGACCGCGCACGGTCGAAATATATGCCTCCGCCATTGCCAGATTAGAAATATATAGCACATTCATCTATTCATTTTCCTTCAAACAAAGACATCTTTGACCTTGACCTTTGACCTTGTGACCCCAAACATTCTTAGATCATAGTCCCTCCTAAATTTTTTACCTACATACATGTACTCCAAAATGTACTAAGATCGTCTTCATATGGCAATATATCTACCGGTACATGTAACTGAATACATGGGATTTTACAATTTGACCTCTTTGACACTTGACCTTTGACCTACATACTCCATAATCTAATCAGACCATCTTTATATTGTGATAAATATTTCCCTTAATTTTATAGCTCACATCTCAAATGGTTCTTGTGATAGCATGATACATGTAACAAACTCAATACATGGAATTTCACAATTTGACCTCTGTGACCCTTGACCTTTGACCTACAGATTCCAAAATTTAATCGGAACATCTTCCTACGGTGATACATACTATCCCCAAGTTTGAAGTTGATATCTCACGTGGTTCTTGAGATATCGCGATAACGATCTCAATACATGAAATTTCACAATTTGACCTCTGTGACCCTTGACCTTTGACCTACATACTCCAAAATCTAATCAGATCATCTTCATATGATGATACATACTATTTCCAACTTTGAAGTTGATACCTCAAGTGGTTCTTGAGATATCGCGATAACGAACAAACGGGACGGACGGACGGACGGACGGACGGACAGACGGACGGACGGACGTACGGACGGACGGACGGACGGACAACCCGAAAACATAATGCCTCCGGCACCACCTTCGGTGGGCGGAGGCATAAAAACCTGGAAAGTAATTGAGATGAATGAATTCATGATTAAGTTATGCAGTGGCGGATCCAGGATTTCAGGATGGGGGGGGGGGGGGGATGCCAGGACCGATAGGGGGACGGGCGCCTCTGAAATTTTCTGATTTTAACATGTACAGTCAAAGAGCGGTTTACAAATTATAGGGGGCGTGTGTCCCCTGTGCCACTGCCTGGATCTGCCACTGAGTTATGGTAAATTATTTGTCGGTAACTCGTGGGACAAAGTTGCAAAATAGCTTGGACTTAATTGCCCTTGTACGAATAATGTGTTTGTCCAAATCTCTGCCGTTTTGGAGTTTGTTAAGCTTCGTAGATGGAGCTTACAACATTCTTACAATGTTTCATATGATCATCTAACAAAGAGAGGTTTGATACAAAGTTGAAAAAAAATCTTGGACAAGACCATTGATCAATCTTCAAACTTATGAAAGGTCCGCAAAGGGTCTGAAAATGGCTAGATGTCTCTAGATTGATCTTACTACTAAAGAGAGCACACAAATTATGAAAGTGAGAAAGGGGTCAACTATTTGAGAGAGTCTGGGGATGTAGGTCTAGGTATTCCAATAACCTGCCTGTTATAGCACCAAGACACCTTAATACACACAAATTGGACTACTAGATCGCTCTAGATCGATCTACAATATGAAACAACTACAAAGTATTGAAACGATGCCAGTAGAAAGGGGTCTACTATATGAGGGAGTCTGGGGATACAGGTCTGGGTATTACCATAACCTGCCCACCATAGCAACATTACACCTCGATACATAAGCCTACAGATTGGATGACTAGATGGCTTTCAATTGATCTTGCTACTAGTGAGAGCGCACAAACGGTGAGAGTGAGAAAGGGGTCTACTATTTGAGAGAGTCTGGGGATACAGGTCTGGGTCTACACCAGACAATCTTAAGAGCAAATATATCCTCTTTGTTAGGAAGAGGTAACAAACCTGAGATGGCTAGCCTTGTTATCCCATCCCAATATTGACATGGAGGGCAAAGATCAATGACCAGAAAGCTTTAAACAGAATCTAGTGTAGTGGGAAAGGTGAACAAAATAATTATGAGCTTTCAAATTATTTTCAAGGCATTAAGGAAGGATTTTAGAGTAAAAAGATCCACTGTAAAGGATTGCTCTTCATTTCCCCTAATATGACACAAAATATACCCAAAAATGTTTGCATCCCAAATATTTGTGTTGTCCTATACATGCATTTCAGTGTAGTGCATGTGAATTTAAGCAGAATTAGGTAAATTTCTTATTATTTTGGTGATTCCACAACCTCACACCTTACAACAATGCTGAGGTGAATTGTTATCAACCTTTTCAAAGCACTTTTAGACAGTGTCGTTCAAATTTCAATCTCATAACCAGGACAATAATTTCACTTTAATCAAAAATAGAAAGGAACTAGGAGATCTAGCTCTATCAAGCTCATAAAAAAGCTCTTTAAAATGTTTTAAAAGATGTTTAGATATGAAATAATGAAGAACATAGTCATTGATGATGCCCCCCCCCCATCCCAAACTCTGTACAATGTAGGTGCTCCGATATGATGTGCTAACAATTTATCATTTTCATTGACAAAAAATGGAACTGTATCACTGTGTGAGAAGATAGCAAATAGTGCAGGTACTTATACATACAAAGCGACATACTTTAATAAGCGCATGTCACTTAAATTTATGAGCTCCAGGAATTTATGGACCTAACAAGCTCTTCGTAATTGAGAACATACAAATAAGAACATCTCATATTGTGTATGACCCAGTTTAATCCAAATGTTCTACTTAGATCTGACATTGTTATATACTAGAAGATATATACAAGCATGATTAAATGTGATGCATGTTTTGTTAGTTTAAAGTTTTGATAATCAACTTTCTTGATCAATTTTAATCAATTAACAATTGACATGTCGGAACACCAAAAGATAAGTGAACAATAAATACAACTAAAACTGATTATAGAGAAAGTACAGGTACAAAAGGCTACAGAAATAATAAAAAACTATAATAAATTATAAAAACATGTGTGGTCACATAGGATTGAATCCAATCACTGGAGTGGTAATATGTTGTTAAGATCAGTTCTCATCTGAAAAAGAGCTATACAAAATAAAATATTTTTATCCTTTTGATCACTATACGTACATATACTGAGTCATGTGATGTATCAATATAGAAGAGCATAAAGGGCATTAGTGCAAAGTGATGAGAGCAGGCATGAGACAGAGAAATTTCAAAAAAAGAGGAAAATTGCTACCAGTGAGGGAGCGTAGCGACCGAACTTCCTGGGGGTGGGTTCTGGAGGGGGGTTCCCCCTCCCGCAGAAAATTTTGCAATTTTAGGTATAGAAAATTCACGATTTCTTTGGTTGCAGCTTCGTCAAATCAATCTCGTGTTTTTTTTTGTTTTTTTTTTTTTGTTTTTTTTTTTTTTTTTTTTTTTTTTTTTTTTTTTTTTTTTTTTTTTTTTTTTTTTTTTTGTTTTTTTTTTTTTTTTCTTCTAAGAATGACAAAATCGGCGGAAATCCGCGGATCCGCGGAGAAAAATCATGCCTGTGAGAGATAACGCCCTCTGGCTCTCAGCTCAGAGAACCCAATATACGGTAAAAGTAGATCAAGTCCATGGTGGTAAGGTTATCAGTTCAGAGTTATTGAAACTCTAAATGATACACAATCTAGTCATACATTGGTTAAGGTATTGAACAGCACCCCCCCCCAAAAAAAAAACAAACAAACAAACAAACAAACAAACAAACAAACAAACAAGCAAAACAAAAAAAAACAAAAAAAAGATGATTGAATATTCTAGGGTAAACACTAACCATATTTCAGGTGGCAGTGGGCAGTTTGAAAGTTTTGGGGTATGCAGCCCCTCACCCCCCCCCCCCATGTTTACATTCTTTGAAAAAAAATTGGGAGGGGGGGGGTCTGGATTCAAGAGTTTAAATATGGAGCCCCATGTTGCTGATGATCCTGCTTTAAATTAAAGAACTTTCCTATAAAATCCCACCAAAGGTAGAGCAAAGGTCAAAAGCACTGCGAAAGTTTGTTAGTATTTTCAGTATCTACAGTCATCGCCCGTAAACCACATTTCCCAAGCCCTATCTCTCTGGTTCTCTTGGCTTTGATGCGTCAATCAAGTAATTAATTCCCAGGGTTCCAAGCAGGGAATACTTCCAGTGTAACGCCACGCTTCCACAAAGTATCTCAGGAGTCCCGTTCACTTAGGAATAAGGATATACACTATTTCCAGCCCTTTCTCCTGGGGTGGCCAACAAAAGATGAGCGGAATTTAAAGGAAGCCTGGCAAAATGGACCATCAAAGGAGGTATTATAATTGTAAAGCGCTTAGAGATGAAATTGTTTCATATAAAGCGCTACATGTATATAAGAAGCTACAATTATTATTATTATTATTATATTCTAAAAGCAAGAACAATTTCAAAATTATGATATAAAAATAGATAGTCCTATCCAACGATATCTCTTTTTCCCTCAAACAGGGGTGTGGGTGACCACAAATAATAAGAGCTTTAAAAAGCTGGAATGCGAAGATTGTTCATACTTTTGTGAAGAGGAAGGCCAAAATAAGCTGAAAATATGTTGGAAAAAAAAAATGAAATTAGCTAAAAACCTGAGCCATCACAATCCTGGTCACAGAAAGAAAGGCTTCTCTTTTCTCCTTTTGTCTTTTAATTGTTGAAGTTTTACACATTTTCATCAATGCTATCATTTTAAGCTGGAGTCGTAATATCAGACCCTACAGTAGCTTATGAAAAAAATATATGAAGGGGGTATTTTGAAGTTTAGTGCGCAGGATTAATTTACACAGCGCATCAACACACTTATTTCTAAAAGCTCTATGGGGAATGTATGATCATGCAGTGAATTTCACATCCCCTATACTGATCATACAAAACTTCTGCAAGATTTTCATGTTTAAAATTTAGAAAAGTACATGATACCTATACTTGAGATGGAATTTTAGAGTACGACTGGCAAAAGAAATCAGATAAACATTGCAAATGACGTTAAAATGATGTCTCTAAATGAAAAATCAAATTATGATTGTGCTAATAGATGTATACTATCCATTCCCAAGCCAGGTTGAAATCAACGTGTACAAAAAGTGTTCCTAAGAAATGGGGTAATCCACACTTTTTCCTAAATCTTTTATAACTTTTGGCAATTCTCAGAGTGATTATTAAATCAATGATCGAAAAGGATGAATTAGAAAATGGAAATGGCAAAATGAAAAAAAAAAACCCTTGTTCAGGTAAAAAAAACATTATTTTGAAGATTATTAGACTGTGGGTTACCTGCAAAACACAGATCACAAGCCTCAGGCTATCTCGCTAAAGTAGTCAAAATCGTTGTCAAAACATTTTGTTTAAAAATAATTTGAGAGAAATGTTTGGTCAGGGTCCTTTGAGAGAAATCAGAAAAACGCTGCTTTTGTGAATGTAATTCATGAGCTCCATTCAGCAAAGTGAAGGAAAACTTTCAACTACACGATTGCACTTTTCAAGTGATTGTATGAATCTGACAATAACGTTCTCTGTATGGTCTATATACAATCCAACTTGGTTTGATTTGGATTCCTACTTTCTCCTCAATTATCAAGTTGGCTCGATCTTCAAAGGCTGTCTAACGATGGCAAACTTGCGATCTTTTAGCCAATAATTAGAGACCCTGTTGTTACATATTCAAAGCTGAATTGGACGCTATTATAGGCTTATATATAAGTATATACCTGCTTGGAAATATATACTTAAACATAAAGATCAACAGCGAGGTTTTCTGGGATTTGAAGTGGACAATATTCAAGACCTACTACATGTACTGCAGACCTAAGGCCAAAGAGGAAAATTAGAAGCTTAGCTTATTCATTCATTTCAATCCACCCTCAATTATGATATTGCCTGTTATATCACATCTATGAATATTCATGAGAATTCTAGATAAATGATTGGTCAATTGGCGATCATGTGATTAAATGGGCGACTATACGATCACGATATTCACGATCGATCACATCGACAAAATTGTGTCGAGTTCAACATTCAGCTGCTGAAGAAAATGGCATCGATGCAATTATTGTCCAACCTACTGAAGTAAATCGATAAACAATCCTTCTTTGAACTTCTCTTTGGTACAAACTTCTTTCACGAATTGAAATAGTGGTAAGTTTGCAGTTCATTAGCTAGGAAAGAAGAGATATAAAACAAATATACCAAGCATTTAGTTCAAAAGTTTAGTGAAAATTATGTATCTTCGGAGGGACTGGGAAGTTACTATTTTCCCACCCTTGGAGAAAATAGTAACTATCCAGTCCCTCCTCAGATAAATAATTTTCCACTACACTTTTTCACAGCTTGGTATGTATATTTGATAAATATATGTATATTTGTAAGAAATACATTTAAACCAAAGCAAATCTAATTTTTGTTTGACAGCACTTTGCTATGAAATCCCTCAAGAACAAATTACATTAATGCTGATCTTTTAAAGGATAACGTTATCAGTCTACAGCAATTTGAGCTCAATCTTCCTGTAACGTAATACCTTAATGAGAGGATTATGACCACTGGTCTTACAAATGTACATACATATTGGACATTTAATTAGCAGTGTGGTATGTCCATCTGAGTCTCCTCCAACTAATTATATCAAGGTGCAAATTGCACTGACCTTTCTAGGGGCTCTTAACTGGACCGCTATAATCAAAGGTCTCATCTGGAGTCAAACCCCACTTTTAGACGCAACAATTTTATTGTACAACTGTATCGAAATGGATAAATAAGCTGAAATGGAACATCACATTATATAACGAAACAAAGTACATTAATGTACACAAAAATGTTGTATTGTTAAATAAAAATAAAAGATAGCAGTAAACAAAGGTCTACATACTCGATGAAGCTTATGATTTTCGACTGTCAAGAAAAATGTAAAATGTAATAATCTTTTCTTCTTCTTGATAAAAAGGACCCCTTCCCCCCCCCCCTCCAAAAAAAATGACAATAATCCAAAAAATAATTAAAATTATAGTGCAATTTATGGGGATAACATTACTATGCCAATCATTATATGTATACGACCTTCATTTATTGAAAAGTGCCCCTATCACATCTTTTTATATGAAATTGCTTGTTTATTTTATTTATCATGTTGATAATTTGTTACTGGAACCACACAAGTGAATCCTGAAATCAGAATAGAACCCCTCTTATTATGTGTGTATGTAATAGGGACCTATTTAATTCAATAAAAGGATAAAGATCACAAAAGTTACACAAATTTCTGTCTAATTTGCGAATATAAATGACATAATTAGAACAGCTTGGCTAAGCTCCACTACATTAACCACCCCGTTGTAAGTATTCATTAATGTTGTAGCAAGACTTCACTGAGTTTTCACTATTACAGGTAATTTGTTGACGTTACTTACATTTTATAAATAGGGGGCCTATATCTTTCTGATACATGCCCATTGAGCTGGAACTAGCCATTTTTTTTTCAAATTAAATGCATAGTTAAAGAAATGAAATAAAGTCCTGAAAATAAACTGTTACAATGTATGTAATTTATACAATTACAATGAAAAAAATACAAAAGGTAGACCTATGATCATACATTGTGCATGCTATATCACACTTTTGAATATTCATGAACATTTTCAATTACAACTTAGGGTAGTTGTAAAATTAAAAAAGGGTACACATATTAAGAAGCTTATGACCCTAATGATGTGGTCAATTTTTATTTAGGGGGCCTATGTAAATTAGAACAGCCTTGGAAAAATAAATCTAAGTACCAACAAGCCAAAAATGTGTATAGACCTACATTATACCAAGTTACATACTTTGGCCCAAATTGTTTTCTATCAGTCCTGTGTTGAAACATAACCAAATGTTGACTCAATGAATGATGTCATACTAGTATATGATGCATTGTAACACTTTTCAAACCAGGCAAAGCTTCTATATATGAATTTGAACATTCCTGTTCCAAAATGACCCATGATGCAACACTACATCATGTGTACCGTATGCAGGTTTATAAGCCTTCAACAAGCAGTTTTTGATTGACTAGTCCACTATATGAACTAGACGAGATAAGCGGGTTTTTAAAGTTCTGCGCATGCATGAAATTATCTGCTATGAGCGCTCTCGTCCACTAGCCAGAACTAGGAAGCGTATTTCCGGGTTTTGCCGTTTGGTCTCTCTGTGGCCGAACTTGTGCAAGATGACGTCACTCAAAACAAAGCAAATACATAAGAAATTAATAGAAGAAAAAGCGAGGAGAGATAAAACAATAAAATACATAAGAAATGATAGAAAATTAAGAAGGGAAAACAGAGAAATACATGAGAAATGATGAAATGGAAGATGAAAGAAGGAGAAAAACAAAGAAATACATAAGAAATTGATAGAAGAATAAGGAAAGAGAGATAAAACAACAGAATACATAAGAAATGATAGAAAATAAAGAAGGGAAAACAAAGAAATGCATAAGAAATGATAGAAAATAAAGAAGGGAAAACAAAGAAATGCATAAGAAATGATGAAATAGAAGATGAAAAAGGGGGGAAAAGAAATACAAAATGATGAAATAGAAGATGAAAGGCGGAAAAACAAAGAAAAAAATAAAAAATTGATAGAATAGAAAGGAAAGAAAGATAAAACAAGGAAATACATAAGAAATGATAGAAAATAAATAAGAAGAAAACAAAGAAGTACATAAGAAATTGATAGAATAGAAAGGAGAGTAAGATAAAAAGAAGGAAATAAATAAAGACAGAAAAAGAAAGAAAGAAAAAACCAGCAAATACATAAGAAATGGTAACAAAGAAAAAGAAAGAAGGGAAAACAAAGAAATACTTAAGAAACTGATAACATAAACGTTGCAATCTATTATTTCCATTTTACCTTAAAAATCTGTCGACAGTATGAACTGGTACGTACGACTGATATCGAAAATGATTTCAGCAGTGGACGAACGTGAGCAGTCAACGCGTTGACTGTGCACTTCCGGTCGACTAGAACTACGTTCACGTTGACACGATTGAAAACTCCCTATTATAACATTTTGTCCGCTTCAAAAGTAAAGAGATACACCAGATGGATCTGGAAGGTCAAGTGAATACCACCCCCCCCCCCTCCCTACCCCCTCCTCATTTAATATACATCAGCTATTGACCTAAATGCACAAACGTACATAAACAAACACCCAAATACATGTAAACAAGTACCTCGATTTATCCCCCAACAAGCCTTCAAACAAACACAGTATGTGATGGTAAGACCACCTAATCACAGCTTGGCAATGAATGAGTAAATAAGTAAGTAAACTTCCCACATATATGGTGAGAGAGGAAGAGGGTTATATTTTACCAAGAAGTTGCGTGATGCTCCTTGATTTTACAGAAAAATCATTCAATCATGTCAGGTAGAACTCTGCGGCAGTGCTGACGACATTTCATAAATCGTGTATTATAAAATTATCATATTTTTATCAGATCAAGCCTAGCAGCAAAATACCTTCCTTCTAGGACATGCTTAAAAATTATTGTTCTCTGTTCCCTTTCAGGAAAGAAATCTAGACTTTCTGAGACCAAGACAGAGTAATTTGGGGAGGCTTGAAAAAAAATAAGCTAAGGGGCCCTACTTGCTATAATGTGTCAAGTAGAAACCCTGAAAATTTTATTTCATATCATTACATGCTTCATAAATAAGTTAAAAAGCACAAGTGACTAGAAATACTTGATATTTTCCCTCTACAGACTGTAGTCTTAACTTAAGCGTACCCAGGTACCCTTATGACAAAAGTGATCATCAATGTCTCAGCAATTAAACGACCGATTAGCTTCAAAATCGTGGGCGATTCCTGTCTGACCTACAGGTTTGCAATTACTATTTACAGCACTACAGAGCAATTTTTTTTCTAGATCCTGAACAAAGATAAATAATCCCTTTAATATTCTTGAACCCTCCCCAAGCCCCCCTTCAAACACACCTAGTAGATTGGCTAGCCACATTGTATGCAATCTAATCTTAATTAGCTAGTTACAAGCACCCCAACTAGGTTGGATATAGAACGTCAAGTAAAACGTTGTCGGCACTGCCACAGAGCCTCGACAGTCTACCCGGGACGATTAGGCCCTAATAATGCGGCCGCCATTTTTGCAATTCCACATTTTAGGTCTTGATGAGATAGGGGATGGTGATTAGCGGAGGCGTGACATGGGGGCAGGTTCATACTTGAGGTCTATCTGAAAGCTATAGCACACAATAATCCGAAAATGTGAACACATTATAGTGCAAATGGAGAATTTAAGATGTGATCCTCAAAATCTCTTTAAAAATGATTTTGAGGATTTATTATTTACAGAGTAGGAACAGTGTTAATCTATTTGGAATATAGCAATATAGTCCAACATCATAATCTCTGAAATCCAAATTTCATTGATCAAATTAACGACTTGTCCTTAAAGATGTCCATACTGTGCATCAGTGGCACGGCTCACAAGTTACAGTTTCTATTAAGTTTTATATCTGATCTCTCTTCGTAAATCTGAGATTATTCACTAGTAATGTGCACCAAATTGACCTTGGAAAAGTTCAGAAGATATATTCATTCTTTCTTCCTTCAAAGTTGACCATGAACCTAACTACATGTAAAGCAATCTAACAGAAGATGCATTAAGTATGACCCAATTTCATGATCAAATCATTATTTTAAGAGCTAGCGCTCTTGCAATTTAGGTCAACGTCAAACCAGAGGGGCATTTCATCAAAGGACTTGTCAGACATTTTATCCGACAAACTGTTATAAGCTACTGAAATGCTTGCTTCTGATTGGCTGAGAGCAAAGTTGTCGGATAAAATGTCTGACAAGTCCTTTGATGAAATGCCCCCCATATATCTCACTCTATACATCATAGTAGCATTGACGAAAACACATGGAATTGAGTGATGAAGAAGACACAGAAATACCTGGAAGGCTAGGAATTAATTGATGACTACAAATGAGAGGAACACATGTTTCATGCTGCAACCTATCTCAAATATCAATGTCCTTCAAAAGACAGATTAGATTGTAGTCATTTTCAAGACGAGTGATGTTTACAAGTTCATCATTGCCAGGCTTAACCCTTTCGTTACCAGGCACTTTTTCCAAAAAACTGAATTCTCTCACTTCATTTCAAATTTTCAAAAAGATAACTCAATCAATCCCCCTAGTGTTTGCATCCACATGAAAACTACCGTTACCAGCTTTCCAATGGTACATAACTCAACAAGAGAGGACACTTTCTTGCAAAATAGCAGTAAAATCAGTTTCCCTTGTCACCAGTGTTCTATGGTGCCAAAAGGCGAACATGGTAATGAGAGGGTTAAATGCAAGTGCGTGTACTTGAATGTAAATTGCCCCAAAAGCTGAAAATCATAAGAATCAAATTGGATATATACATTTTATTTTAATGTTTTGTCTTCTCTATATTATTTCTGCACAGAATTGATGATATAGCAGTGGAGTACAGCATCTTTACACATTTTCAAGGAGCACAGGGTGGCCGAAATGTGGACACTTTACGCTTGTCCACCCAATTCTTAGAAATTAAATGTCTTAGGAGAGGTGGCCGACTCAATGAACAACATAAAAAATATCATTTCCCAGAATTTTTTCCATGCAATATCTTGAGAAAATAAGTGTTTTTTTTTTTTTTTTTTAATCAAAGTTGAACAATTTGCCTACAAATCTGTTACTCAGCATCAATGTTATTGTGTACATTGTCTACTTACATATTCTCCTGGAAGAAGGATAAAAATCAACCAATCCTCTCTCAAAATATTCCACTTTCAAGCATCTCCAACTCAAGTTCGTATTACAGTTACTGATCGTGCTTCTTAACAATTCAAATATATAGTGCATAATACATGGCCTTTCTGCAATGTTTTATAAACTATAAAAACGCTTTTAAATGTTATTATTTGTCGTGTCTTAAATTTCATATCATTTTTTAGGGTGATGAGTGCCTACCTGGTGGACAGTCACAGGTTGCTCTTGTTTCTCTTCTTTTGATGCTTTCTTGTATCTGGGAGGAGTCTATTGTCCGTGTCTGAAAGAGATGTCATAGAGAAGTATATATTAGTATCATACAATTTATCAAAAAAAGTATGGCGTAAATACATGATATTACAACGTGGTCACCTCTCACAGCCACGCGGCGACCACATGCAAAATACATGTATTTCACATTTGCATGCCCGCGGTCCACACCGTATCTGTGCAGTATTCTGTGCAGGGAGTTCTGACGAGATAGCAGAGTTCTGAGCTGCATCAATGCAACCGTCCTGACAACTATTTACTCTAAATTTCACCTGAATTCGTGCATGGAAGAAAAACATATCTCGTGCAGGTATATCTATATGTAAATGGAAAAATATGAGGCATATTCAAACAATTCCTTCCAATTTATTTTTGGCTACAACCACTCAAGTTAGGCTTTAAGGATTGACTGTTGAGCAAAAGTTACAAGAACTGTATAGTGTAGACCTATATGATAGGACTACATCTTATTCATTTTGACCTTCTATGTCATTATTATCATTATTGTAAACCATAATTCTTTTTTTTCAGTCAATAAAGTCTTTCAATTTCAAGATACATCTAGATCTATGCACATTATTATTTATTGTCTACATCAAATTCACACGAGGCCTATATTGAGACTCATTCCTAGCTTTAAACCTGGTGTATAGTTTTGGTAACAAAAAAAAAATCGGCATAAAACCGATTAAATATAGTCTCATGTTGTTCACATTGCGCTAAAAGACATGTGTGAGAGATTTTGTGATATTCCTTTCACGATTTCCGGTGAATTTCAGTGAAATGTTTGAATCCAAACACAATTTGTAACGGTTTTGAGACCTTTGCTGGGTTGTCCTGTCCCCCGAACTTCCCGCATGAATGGACCGTAGCGATCTGTGTGTATCACCCACACAAGAGAATCCCCATTGGTTTTCCATGTGAACGCCTAGTGCACACAAAGCTGAGTCGGGTCCCCGTCTTATCTTTTTTATACTATAATATCGTGAAATAAAGACATTAAAACGAGATTCCATGTAATATAACTTTCTTTGTTACAGTTATAGGATTCAGGCTTTCATATTATCTAACTGTGAATCCAAATTAAAATTTTCCTTCTCCCAACACTATACACCAGCTTTAAAATTCAACAAGTAGGACTCCTAGTATATTAAAAACATATCATAAATAAATGTCAGGTTTTTTCAGACACTTTAATTTAAATCCCCGGAACAGACGGTTACATATTCCTGTCTAATTCTTGGACAAATGCACAGCGCACACAAGTCAATTGTTCTCCAACATCAATCATTCATTGTGCACCCCCTTTAAATAAAACCAACATTGAATCATAGCAGCATTATCCAGTTTAACACCGCTGTTACATAAAAGAGATTTGACAGGAAAAACCAGACTTCAAGCAGACACTGCCAGCGGGTAACCGCAGATACCAGCGCCGGCGGTCCAGGCGGAAATCTCGACACCAATATAGAACACTTGGTATATTGTATTGACTAATTTATTTTCTATTTAATCGTTTACAATGGACAGTAATTTTTGTATTCATGCATACTCACATTTTGCTCGGTTTCTGCTCTGTGTGCACCGAGTTTCAAGGCTAGAAATTCCGTCTTGAGATGGGAAACTTGACGATTTGTATGGACAAGATTTGCAGCTAATGCCAAGCATAACACGGTGAGGGATAAGCCCCACAAGTAGGCGAATACACTACCGCACGACCAGCTCGATCTTCTGTCCATAAAATCACGAGTTTTACGAGGAGAATCACCATTATTTCCACTATCCGACATTTTTACGTGTTCCTTACATCCTCCAGTATCCACACATGAATTTGTATGTTCCATTATGAAATATCTCAAGGCGAAATCTGTTGGTAAATTAGTGTAATCCAAGGCACAAATGAACTAAACGACCAACAACAGCGAAATGTAACTCGAGATTGCCCCCGAACAACAGGCATGGACGTGGGGCCAGCGCGAGCGAAAAGATCTTGATTTTGACGACAGGCACTCAATGTTCGATCACAGGTGCACAAAAACTTTCTCGCACACGTGAGCCCAACAGTAATGAATATGCATGAATTTACGCTCCGCCCACGCGGATGGTTATATTTTTGTACTGGCTGTTAACATCCCCGCAAAGGGGATTTATAATTACAACTTCCTTTTGAAACGTATTTATGATCCTTGGATTTATACAGATGGATAATATGAATAAAAAATATATTATTTTTTATAATAGAAAGCTACTTTGCTTCGAAATCTTACGTGAAAGTGAGGTAGATTGTGGACTATTTGTTTTTACACACCGAAACCTTCGACAAGCTTTTGACCAATGAGAACCCCAGAAACTCTTAAAGGGCGAAACTGGAGAATCTGTCTTGCGATTGCAAAAGTATTTTGTCATCGTCAATCGTTTTTAGTATCCAATGTAATCACGTGAAAATATTAATTCAATGCAAAGGATGAAAATGAAATTACGAGTATAATACCAATTTCACCTAAACCGGTGTTTCTTGATTATTTTCTCCGATCCCATGTTCATCGAATTTCTTCCATTGAAACCTAGTTATTGTGTCTTCTTCAATGACGTTACACAATGAAAGCAATTCATAGAGACAGTTTGAAACGAAAATATTAATATAAAGTCTTACAAATTAAACTAATAATTAATGAGAACAATTTGTAAACGTTCTCCTTATTCTTCCTTCCAAAATATTAATCATGTTGTCACGAGGCCTAGGGGAGACCGGGGACAATTGTAACACGGGGCAATTGTAACAGAGGCTCCCATTCCTAACAGAAACACGCTACAGTCTTAACCTGTGTACAGAGCATGTACATTTCATCACTCCGCATGCTGTTTGAGTTTAAACAGTTTTAACGGTTATTTGAACTTTTTACAGCAAAAAAAAACCCTGTTTTTTGAGCAGTAAAGTAATATCTCACACTACCCAATGTTTTTCTTCTGGACAAATATGTGGTTGAGCTATGGCTGTCATTTTTATTGATTTAGAAGTTTATTCTTAGGCCTGTATTTTGCTAAAGTTTCAACGATGAATACCTGAGCTATGATAGAAAAAAATCTCTCCAAATATGGTTGCCCACCACAGGGGCAATAGTAACAATGCCGTTAACTAAACTTTTGCCCCGTACCAAGCCCCGGGACAATTCAGCGCGCTGCCATCGCCCGTACAGAGCACGTAAACTTCTGCAATAATCCCATGCCATGCATGTAACAAGTGAAAAATATAATGTAACTTGAGTCAAGCATTGTCATGTTTTATTATAATTAGCTTATGTGGTTAATGTTGTTTAAATCTTGGATCTGTCAAGTACATAGCTTTGATAAATAAAAACAAAATGTTACAATTTCATGTGTTAGTTACAATTGCCCCGTACGTCTGTTACAATTGCCCCTGGACACGGGGCAATTGTAACACTCGACATCTTGTTTTAAAATGGTAATGGCTTCAAAATAACTTGTTGTACATAACCCAAACCTATTCATATGTCAAGCTAAGATATGCATATTTCATTTTATTTAGTTTTAAGCAAGTATTTAGATTTAATAAATTTGATAGGTCAAATTTTGAAAAAACTGTTACAATCGTCCCCGGTCTCCCCTACTCCTATCCTGCGTTTAATGTTGTTAGACAAGTAGGGGAGACCGGGGACAATTGTAACACTTTTTTTTTCTTCCAAATTTGACTTATCAACTTTATTATAGCTAAATACTTGCTTAAAACCAAGTAAAACGAAAGATGCATATCTTAGCTCGACATATGAATAGGTTTGGGTTAAGTAAGAATATTTATTTTGAAGCCATTATCATTTCAAAACAAGAGGTCGAGTGTTACAATTGCCCCAGAACAAGGGGCAATTGTAACAGACCTATATATAGCATGTATGGGGCAATTGTAACACAACAAAAGTAACAGTTTGTTTTTCTTTATCAAACCTATGCACCTGACAGATCAAAGATTTAAACAACATTAACCACATAAGCTAATTATGATAAAACATGACAATGCTTGACTCAAGTTAAATATTTTCCACTTGCTATAATATAGCATGGCATGGGGTTACTGCGGCAGTGTACGTGCTGTACACTGTATAGCAGCGCGTTGGAGCGTCCCGGGGCTAGGTATGATTACAATTGCCCCTCAGGTGGGCGACCATATTTGGAGAGATTTTTTTTCTATCTTAGCTCAGATATTCATCATTGAAACTTTAGCAAAATACAGGCCTAAGAATATAATTAATAAATAAATAAAAATGACAGCATAGCTCAACCACATATTTGTCTAGAAGAAAAACATTGGGTAGTGTAAGATATTACTTTCCTGCTAAAAAGAAACGATTTATTTATTATTATTATTATTTTATTTTTTTTAATTTTTTTTTGCTGTAGAAAGTTCAACGAACCGTTAAATTTGTTTAGACTCAAACAGCATGTGGAGCTATGAAATGCATAATGCTCTGTTGTTGTTTTGTTTTGTTTTGTTTTGTTTTGTTTTGTTTTTAGTTTGAATGAAGATTTCTTTCTCTTTCTTTTCTTCACTGCTGTCTGTCAATTTACTGTCTTCATTAACTCTATGTTAAATGGGTCCCGTCACCCACGGGAGAGTCATACCCTGGCAGTCATGAAGCCGAGAGCTCCGGGGGCGCAACCTTACACGACTCCGCAACCAAGTGTTGAAAGATGCGCTGAATTATACATCACCCAGGTGCACTGTCAACTCCATGGAGCTCTCATCCTTGAAGATTTTGGTCCAAGATTTCCGTTATTTTAGCCCGTTTTTAGGGGCGAAGCCGAGTCTTTCTACCGCACACACAGCGATGAGAGGTGTTACCAACACGAAAACAGGTTATGTGGGACTGAGGTGATGGTTCAAGGTAGGGAAAGACCTCCAGTGAAATAGCACAACACTCAACAGATGTGCCATTCAAAATGACTGCAGTCTTGGCATCACAAATAATACTCCACATAAATGTCATTCTTATTCACTGTAAACTATTATATATAAACCTACCTATTACAGAGTTAGGTATTTAAAAATATATATAACATTGTAAGGCCTCATGTGCTATTTTATTTTGTACTTCAAATTACCTTACCATAACAAAAAAAAAACAAAAAAACAAAAAAAAATTATATATATAATATATACATGAATATATATATATATAATATAATATATATATATATATAAGTGCGATGAAACTCAACTTTTTGGACATGACGACTTTATCTTCATAACACACACACACACACACACAACCATTGGGTGATATGTACGATACGCCGTCCACAAACACACTATATATAGTATATGATATGTATTATATATATATATATAGTATTTCCTAGGTTCAGTTACCATTTTAAGGAATTACACCAGTCTCACCAGACGATAATTATTAGAACTACTAGCAGCAGTGCCCGTAGCAGCACAGGGGGGAGGCACATGATTTGATTTTATATGGTTTGTTACATTATAAAAATTTGATTCTGACGTTAAAGAAAACCATACAAACAAACAAAAACAAACGTTAAAATGTTAACATAATAATAAACATATTTCGATATCATGTCAACAGTCCACCATAGATGTTATTACCTTTCCCTTTCTCCCTCTATCGTTCCCCTATAATTTCTCCTAATTTGTTTAAAAAATAAAAATAAAAAAAAAAATAAAAAAAAAATCGGCATTCAGGCTGTAAGAAAAGAAGGTCACATATCAGACATATAGGGGGTGTTTAATTATTTTTTCCCCCTATTTTTATTTATTATTTTATATTTGCTTTTCGACCAATTTGGTGTCCCCTTCAGGTCAGTTTAGCGCCCCGCTAAGGTAAATTTGGTGTCCCCTTAAGCCCCCCCCCCCCACCCAAAATACGCGCATGTTACTTATAGTTCTACTTCTGTTTTTCTTTTCCTTTCCGTATTTTTCCCCAATAATATTTTTGTTATCTTATATCAGTTTAATTGGAGACATTCCTTTTCAGAAACTTATAATAATTAGATATAAATGCTTTATCAAAACATTATCCTTCAAGCGGCCCATCAACCCAAATATCAAAATCACCCCGCCCCTCCCCCCCCAAAAAAAAAACCAATCCAGTTAAAGATGATTATGCGTAAGTTAGGACTAAGATGGTATATATTACAATCACATACTGTGCATTGTACTGCATGGATTAAATCGTGGAAGTGCACATGGCGTAAGCTCTTTAAATTGCTTCGGATATGTACTTTTGCTCTTTGTTCTGGTCCATGGGCTTCAGAACAATACATTTTCCCCTTAGTTTATTTGCTTTTTCCCGTAACTATAACGTAATGATATATTCAATTTGTGAAATATCATATTTTAGTTGCGTTTGGTTTAGTCTGTCTTCTATTTCCCGGCTTGTCACATTATTACTCCCGTTAATAGTACGTTTATCTCTCTCTCTCTTCTCCTCTCTCTCTCTCTCCGTTCCTCCTCTGCCACCGTCCTTCCTAATAACATGTTTGTTGTCAAAATTTGTTTTTGTTTTGTTTGTTTGTTTTTTTCTTCATTTTTAATCAAACTGTATTAATTCATTGACACCTGAAAATGGGCCGATGGAGTACTTTGGGAGCCCTAAACCTGAAAACTGTTAATGGGATAAAAACAACTCTGAAGAAGTTTCAGCATTTGGCGGCTATTGCTATTTGAGTATAGAACAATTTTCACATGATTTTTTCTTTATTTTCCCTCATAAACGAATATTAATTTCATTTGAAAATTTAATTTGATTTTCATCACATTATTATGAAAATAAATCATATGTTGAATATCATAATTTTATATTTTGATTTTTCTCTTTAATTTATATTTAATTTTTGAAATATCATGATTTAATATAATTTCGTTTCTCTTTTAATTTTGTTCGGTCTATCTATGTTTGTAGTTATTATACTCTGCTGCGCATCCTCTTCCACCTCCTGCCATAACATGGATTTTTTTATATATTTTTCTAATAAGCGACCCCATTTCTCTCTCACTCGGGTTGCGGTGTTACTATTTTTTCTTATGACGTCTTTTTTTTAAATTTCATTCCGACAGTTAAAAAAAAACCCTTCAAGCCGACTCATTTTCATTTTTAATTGCTGCTGATGTTTAAAATAATGATTATCAAAATATAAAGACGGAAAGGATACCGTGTTTATTTATATTACTGATGTACAAATGTTCGATACCTTGAACAACCGCTCCACCAGAGATTGTTTTATTATTTCCTTTGCCCCTTCTCTCTCTCTCTTTCTCTCTTCTTTTTTTCTCCATCTTTCCCCTCCGAGAGATTTATTTCAAGTTCGTTCTTATACATATTTTATATAAACGATTAGACTTCTTTTCCTACCAGATTTTGCTAACATTGCATTCGGAAGTAATATCAATCATAACCCCCCCCCAAAAAAAAAACAAAAAACAAAACAAAACAAAACAAAAACAAAAACAAAACAAAAAAACAAAACAAAACAACAAAACAAAACAAAACAAAACAAAAACATTTCGAGCTCACCTCTGCTGCACTCTAAAAAAAAAAGGTAACTCGCAAGAAAATGAATAA
>CALNVZ010003433.1:44631628-44678664 GCA_940671915.1 Paracentrotus lividus
GGGGGGGGGGGTGTTTATGAATTTGGTTGATAGGCACCGTTTCAAGGATAATGTTTTGTATAAAGCATTCATATCTAATTATAACGTTTCTGAAAATGAATGTCTTCAATTAAACTGATATAAGATAATGAAAATATATAGGGAAAGGAAGGAAAAAAAAAACAAACAAAAGTAAAAACGATGAGCAACATGCGCATTTTGGTGGTGAAAAAAAAAAAAAAAAAAAAAAAACGAATCCAGTTAGACTGAGAGGTGAGGTATATTTTACAATGTGCATGATATCTGCATGAATTAAAAATGTGTAAGTGTTCTTTTGCGGCCATTGGTCGAACAATTTCCCATTTATTATTTGAGTTTTCCTCGTAATAACAAATATTATATTCATTTTGAAATATTACTTGATTTTCGATCATAATGAAAATTATGTCTATTTTGAAATATCTTAATTTTGATAATTTGGTTTCTCTTTTAATTTTCCGGCTACCTATACTGTTTTAGTTTATATATCTTTTTGAGCATCCTCACCACCTCCTCCATAACATGGATTTTTAAATTATTATTTTATATGACGCACCTTTTTCCTTCACTCTCTCTTTTTGGGGTGTATATTTTTTATGACGCCCTTTTTAAAATTTCATTTAAAAAAATAAAAAAATAAACAAACAAACTATAAAAAAAATTTCAGCCGACCCATTTTTTGTTTTTTTGTTTTTTGTTTTTTTTTGTTTTTTTACTGTTGTTGTTTAAAATATATTAATAAAAGAGGAATATCGTGTTGTTATATTACATGTAAAAATGTTTCGATACCTGAAAAACCGTCGCCATAGATGTTTATTCCTTTATCCCATCTCTCTCTCTCCTCTCCCTTTCTGTCTCTCTCTCTATCTTCCCCTCGATTTCAAGTTGCTTTTAACATATTTTATATATGAGATTAGATTTCTTTTCTTCTATAGATTTGGCTACTTGCATTCGGAATCATACCAATCATCACACAACAAAAAAAACAACAACAACAACAAAAACAAAAAACACACTTCAGGCTCTGCTAATTCAACGAATTAGTCAAATACAGTCACCACTTACTTTTATCCTTTCTTCGTTCCATCCTCTTTCTATACTCATAGTTTTTTACTTTCGTTTTCCTTTTCCTCCCGGATTTGCCACTATTTTTTTACTCACCTTTAGTGTTAATTGAAGAAATTCCTTTCCAGGATGTATCATCTCAGGTATTAATATTTTATTCAAAACATTATTCTTGAAGGCGCGCAGCCTCCGAACGGAAATATCAAAAACAACCAATTAAACTTTAAAAGAAGGGGGAAAAAAGAAAAAAAAAGAAAAATACCCGAATTAAGTTGACTGAGAGGTATATGAGATAATTAGTTTATGATTTACACAGTAACCGTTACGTAATATAGGCCTATCTAACTATAAAAAAAAAAAAAAAAAAAAAAAAAAAATCAAAATTTTTAGTGTTTGGTTGTCTATCAATTCCGGTGTCATCCTCCCTTCTTTTTTTTTTTTACTTTAATATAGTAAAAAAAAAAAAAAGTATCTCTGCTCTCTTCCTCTATAACATGTATATTTCATTGCTTTTTTTTTTTTTTTTTTTTTTTTTTTTGCTGTGTTAACTTGTTTTTGCTTCTTAAACACCATAGATTACAGCGATCGATCGATCGGCAGAAATTCCGGTCCCTATCTCATCGCAAATGCAAGATTACATCCAAACGGTCGTATTTCATGACTTCTGAAATGTGACGTTGCACTGCTTTTTTTTGTAATGATTTGTTGAGCAAAGTGTCGAACTAAAAAACAACGACGCGACAAACATTTCGCCACCGAACTCGATACAAAGAACATAGAGGGGAAAGCGTTACTCTTCACGCGTCAGCAGTCAGCTACGTGAAAGCTGTGTGGGGTCTCGCTGCGCATCACCCGCAAAACACGCGAGAACGGGTACTACCCGTTTTCGGGCAGTGGCAGCTCTCTGTTTGATTGCCTTCGGCTTCGGCTTTTAATATATAGATACCAGCCTTAACAATTTTCAAAACGAAGTTGAAACGCTTGTTTATATGGTTCTTATTACAGAGTTCGAGATAGATCGATGACACCATACAAAATTAATGCTTAAAGGGAAGGTCTGGACCCAAAATAAGTTACTTTTATTTAAAAAAAAATTAAAAAACAGTAAAATTAGACAAACAGAATAAAAAAGTTTGAAGAAAATCGGAAAAATAATAAGAAAGTTACAAATATCTTTACGATACACAAAAATTGATCGCTATACCAAATTGGCAACATAGTCACAAAGCTGTGCTGTCATAGGGGCATGCACAACTTGCCATCCATTTTCTATATTGTTTTGTAATAAATGTTCTCTCTTAACTTTGGCCCAGATATATTGATGGCAATATGCTATAGCATCTATACATATATTGTAAAATCAGCACTCCAATCTAGAAATATAAAAAAACAAAGATTCTAAGTAGGTTTTCAGTATAGAAAAAAGAAATTCAGGAATGATGAATTTCATGAAAATTATCACTTTTCTTTTGAAATGTCATTATACTTCTCATTTTATGAAAATGCATGGATGCAATAACATATTGCCATCAATGTTTCTTGGCCAAAGTTATGAGGAAAACAGTTTCTTAAATTTAATAAATTGAACATTTGTCATAAAACAACATAGAAAAAGCATGGCAATTTGTGCCCCTATGACATCACAGGTGTTGCCAATTTGGTATAGCGATCATTTTTTTTTTGTGCATCATAAAGATATTCATAACTTTCTTATTATTAGTAAGATTTTCTTCAAACTTTTTTTAATCTGTTTTTCTCATTTTCTGAATTTTATAAAAACAACTTATTTTGGGTCCAGAACTTCCCTTTCAAGAGGAATAATATATATATATATATATATATATATACATATATATAAGCAGTTATAAAAGAAAGTTATGGAAGTTTGAAAAGTCTCGTTGTAAATTATGGGATCCTTATATGAAGTTGGCAAAATTGTTTCGAAATGGCTTAATTTGTATAGACAACAGCTTTTGTAGGCGTATATTACACAGACTTTCATATTATTTCCCCTAGATTTTGACCTTTTGACCTTGACTAAGAATGTGAGGATCCCCATAGAAAATTCAACAAGACTTTTCAAATTTCCATAACTCTCTTATTTCAGAACTGATTTTGATTAAACATTTTTTTTTAATCGCTCCTTTCATTTCACTCTTTCCTCACACACACGCTTACGTCATCAATTCTTCCCATTCTTAAGCCTATCAACGTCAAGTCATTTTCTTCCGTTTGACATTAACAATGAATTCCAACATAAAATAAGTCTGAACAATTAGGCCCTGTTAGCTGACACGCAGTGGACATAAATTATATCGCGTATCTCAGTCATAATGATTTAATTAAGGGTGTGTTCAATGTCCAGTTTCAAATTTATACGCCAACATGAATCATGATACAAAACGCAATTACAAAACACAAACGCAAACGCGATCAGCGGTGCACCGTTCAGTGTCCAAAATTTAAACCTGATTATATTTCCATCGTCTTTAAATTCCCCGCTCTCAAAAAACAAACATCTTCTCCTTTTTTCACTTGCACCGGAAGCTTCCACTGCGAGAGCACATTTAAACACGTTTGAAAACTCAATCCTGTTCAGTGTCGCATTTCGATTCAATCGCGATGCTGAAGGTCGTAAAATTGAAGCTGATTGTGTTTCAAAACGCATCTTTTTCGGCGTTTAAATTTTCCTCGAAATCGTGATTTGAAACACGTTTACTTTTACGACCGGGGATGGGGGACAATGAACACACACTTTGTTTCTCTTTATATAAGCGTTTTGTAATTGCGTTTTGTATCATGATTCATGTTGGCGTATAAATTTGAAACTGGACATTGAACACACTCTTAATTACATTTCTCACTTTACGGGTGGGTGTTTCATCAAATCGTTCGTAAAGTTACGAATGACTTTACGTACCACTGGAATAGGTTCTTGGACGCTACACTATGATCTCATTCACAATAATTTAGCAAAAGAACTGATCACCAGAACTATCACCCGTCATTCGTAAAGTAGATCGTCACTTCCAAACGACTTGGTGCATGAAACACCACACTGTAAAAAATATTTGTATTTTTACAGCAAATCTGCTGTCAGCAGAGTCGCCATTAAAAAAAAATGTTTATTTTGTTTTAAATTTCTCCTGCAAATAATTACGTGAGAAATACAAAATATACATCAGAAGTAACACATTTTGTTCCGTTTTAACCAAATATGTAAGCTATAGAACTCTAATGTTTTTTTTTTTTTTCTTCTTCTTCTCTTTCTTTAATTATTAGAGGAGAAATTTACAACAAAACTGTTATTTTAAATTACACTTTTGTATGGCGACTCTGCTGACATCACTTTTCTGTATATATATATATTTTTTTTTTTTTATAGTGCACCCTGGTTTAAAGAGCAAAAGCCAGAATACAAACTACAGTAACGTGAAATCACGACAAACAATTTCTGGAGACGACTGTAGACTAATGAGATTGTCACGATCACTAATTATCGCCTATCTCGCGGTGAAGATAGAGATACTTGGACTACTCCGCCAGACATTATCAATCACTGTGACGTCATCAAATCGAATGCTGACGTCATGATTTTCCTTCGCGCGCGCCGTCAATGTTATGAGAAAATAAATGGAGTGAAATGCCATGCTCTTGAGATGGATTCCGGCTGCCGAAGTTTTCGTGAACCTTGACGTTGGGGAAATGTTCAAGGAACCGTGCAGCGTTTTAGAGGTCTTTGTTTGTGTTTTTGTGTTTTTGTTTTGTTTTGTTTTGTTTTTTTCGGGGGGGGGGGTTGAATTTAATATATAATTATAATCATGATAATGTGTACTCCAAAATTGGTCCCTTTTCTCCTAGCCCCCGCCTCTGTAAGCCGACCCATGGGTCCAGTGGTTCACATTTACTGACTTCCAATTGCAAGGTTGAGGGTTCGAGGGTTTGACCTGAGACAGCTAAAATGAAGAATTGGGAAAAAAGGGGAAAGAATTATAGTAACGATAGGCTTCTACTATTGAACCAATATTTTTTTATTTTGAAAAGGAAATGGTGGCGCAGGGAGAAAGACAGCGGGATATGATGAATATAAAAACAAAGGCAGGGTCCATGGGTGGAGGAAGTTTTGACATATCCAATTTGAAATATTTTTTGCTATTGTTTTCTATCATGTCTAGGTGATTGGCCCCACCCATCTTGGCAATATTATAGGCCTATGCCGTATTTTTCTAGGATTCTTTTGTGTGTTGTCGTTTCTTTCTTATCTTTTAAAGTATTATAATTTACAAACAAACAATGCAATCGTAATAGCGGAAATAGTTCTCTTAGGTGTCCTATTTTCCATAGCCACATGTCAACTGTTATATTTTGAATACGAGTACGGAAGTTGTTTGTCATGCTTTTTCTATAATATGTGGTTGCTTTATGATTTGTTTCATTGCTTATTTTGTCCATCATCTAATCGGACAGTTTTATATCGACTCATAAAATATTTGCCACACTTGAGTATCCTATATGACCCAAAAAGTGAATAAGGACACGCGTTTTAGGAAAGACATTAAAAAATATATTTAAGAAAAACTCTTTAATGTTGATAAAATACGGTATACACAAGCATTCAAGCCATGTCAATAAAAGGAGCTTTAAATTTGAGTTGATTTTTGTTGTTACTGCCCTTATATGGTTTAAAATTTAGTACCAGTATTCCACGACTATGGCACGTAGTAAAGCTCGTAATTCTGTCATCATCCGTTTATCATATCCACCAGTTTATTTTGTGAAAATCAGAACTTTGTGAAGTGGTTCAAGAGAGCTCCAATTCAAAGAAGAGTTTGAGTGTCGATACATTTTTCAACTCTGACCTAAAAGTTTTCAAAGTTGGATCTTCATGAACTTTTGTGATTTTTTTTTTTTTTTTTATTATTTTTTGACGAGGTCGCAACACTATCCTTATTTTAACGAATTTTCTGGTTGTTATGATAATCAATTTCTTAACAATTTAGGTCAAACGTGAACTCTACTCGTGCGTTGCTTTGATATTATTCCAAAAAGTAATTGATATTTATCTCTAATGATTCAATTAAAAAATATATAAAAAATGAAATGCAACGACATAATTATGTTTGGTTCTTTTAAAAATACTACTACTCGAGTCATGTTCCCCTTATTATACCTTAAAATGAATGCCTTATACATGTATGCATACATGTATGCATACATTATTATGCATGTATAAGGCTGCTAGTTTGTGTTGGCTTTTAAAAAACGTCCATCTGTTTCAGAAATACTTGTCACTTAGAATTGTTGTGAAATGGTCAGTCAAAGCTTTCCGTTGGTTGTTGAGATTGGAACATGAAGCTAATGAATTAGATGTGGAGAAAGATGGTACAAGGAGAAATTGAAAGTTATGGCAGAGGAGAAGAGAAAGGAAGGACTGAAAAGGGAGATGGGGTAAAATATGAACGAACTTCAAGAAGGGAAAGTGAAAGTCATGGCCCTTTTATCTGAAGATAGGATATCAGCAAATCCTCAAGATTTCGACTTTTAGAATTTCTAGCTCCATTTGAGTAGAACTGTTTTCTATCTCTTAGGTCCTACCTAAGATATTTTAACCATACAAACAAGTTCCATTAAATTTTTGTCTTCTATTCTGTCATATCATCGGGTGTTTTTGAGAAGGGAAAGATTCTGTGGATAAGCTCACGTGCCTTATGTAAAGTGTAACATGACATAACATATCTCAATCTGACATCGGTACCCTGTAACACGAAAGAGATATGATCAATCTTACGACTGAGTGTATTCCTCTCAGTACACGGTTTACCATAAACTTACGATTACAGGGGCACTAGTCTACTCGATGGGAGGTTTTATAGGCCGAGGCGTAAGGAATTTTTGGAGGGAACACGAATTTATTTGCTGAGTGTCGTAGATTTGCATTCCATTTTGGAGGAAAATAATGGTATTTTATACTTTTATTTGGCGAGAAATTGGAGCAGAATGAAGACTTTGTTTTCTGTCGTCATGGGGGATGCAAATGCACAGGTGTGAGACATGAGTAAACAACGGAGTGGTAATAGATGTAGGGCGACATCTTGTGGCAAGATTTATACAGGTGATGACATGTGAGATTTGTTCGAGAATGGAATGAGATTCTGATAGAGAAAATAGTAGAAAGGGCGAGAGTGAAAGAGAGGGGAAGAGATGGGGAGAGGTAGATAGAAAGAGAGAGAGAGAGAGTGTGTTTGTATGTGTGTGTGTGTGTGTTGGGTGTGTGTGAGTGTGTGTGAGAGAGAGAGAGAGAGAGAGAGAGAGGAGGGGGGGGGAAGGATATAGTAGGGGGAGAAAAGGAGAGAGAGGGGTGGGGTGCTAGAGAGGTAGAGAGAGCAGAAATGGGATTGCGATAGAGAAGGGGTAGGGGGTAGAGGGAAGTGAGTGAGGAGGTATGTGTGTGTGTGTGTGTGTGTGTGGTGTGTGTGTTTGTGTGAAAGAGAGAGAGAGAGAGAGAGAGATAGAAAGAGAAAGTGATAATAACATGAAAAAAATATGGAGAGAGAGAAAGACATGATAGAGAAAGAGAAAGAGAAAGAAAGGAATAAGGAAGAGAGGAACATCCCTCAGAAAGAGAGAGAGAGAAAGAGAGAGAGAGAGAGATGGATGGGGATCATAGGAGGGGGAATGCATACAGATGCAGTCTAGTGATTCAACTTGAAGCAACTTGTAATCAGTTGCAAACCTATGGAACACATTTTCATTGGCTGGGACTCGGGGACCTGGTACTATGGGAGTAGACTTTTTGTGAAATCTGTTTTTCCAAGTTTTAACCCTCCGCCCCTCACTCACTCACTCTCTCTCTCTCTCTCTCTGTCCCCCTCTTTCTTACACACTCTCTCTATCTGTCTCCCCCCTCTCTCTCTCCTCCTATCCATTCTATCTTCTCACTCAAATTTCTCTTCCTCAGAATAGTTTATACAATAGACACATTTGAATAAAATATAGTAATGTTAGTATTATGAAATATATTTTTTGAAATATATATAAGTCATAATTTATTGATGTATGATCCATGTAAATATTACATCTAAATCTTTTTAGATCTAAGCAGAAATTTGTTATTATTATACTTGCATATTTGTTAAATGTTTGATTATGATTGTAAACTGATTCATTCAGCTTGTGCTGCTTATCAGTGGATTATACACCAATAAATAAATTAATTAATTAGTTGATAACAAATATGATTATAGAAAACAGGGACAACAATAATGCTATGTCCAAAAACAAGTTATGCATCAGGCATGCACCTCTCAGTTTGCATCTGGTGCAAGTTGGATTTCACGGCAAATTTTTTATTCGAATGCAAGAGGTGCATACTTATAAGGTTCTTGCCACACTCTTGCAACAGCCAAAACCGCAGGAGTTGACACTGCCCAAAGCAGGCTTCGGGACATACATTTGCAAAAACATCCCTGACTGCTTTTCATCATTCGCGAACCACGAGTCTCGCTTGATTTTGCTGTCAATAAAACACGCAATATGACCTTTTGACCCCTAGATGACCTCTGACCTCATCAACCCACAAGTTGTATTAACCAAGGATAATTTATACCAGGGGTGAACAAAACTGCTTTAAAAAATAAGTGAAAGTTAAACAAAAAGTTTAAGAAAACATGACCTTTTGACCCATTTGACCTTTGACCTCATCATCCTTATCAACACACAAGTGGTATTAACCAAGGATAATTTATACCAGGGGTGAACAAAACTGCTATAAAAAGATGAGTGAAAGCTAAACAAAAAGTTTCAGAAAAGTCGACCTTTAAGTTGACATTTTGACCCCTATATGACCTTTGACCTCATCATCCTTAGCAATACACAAGTGGTATTAACCAAGGATAATTTATACCAATGGTGAACAAACCTGATGCTATAAAAAAATGAGTGAAAGTTAACTAAAGGTTTAAAAAAAGTAGACCTTTAAGTTGACCTTTTAACCCCTATATGACCTTTGATCTCATCATCCTCATCAACACACAAGTGGTATTAACCAAGGATAATTTATACCAGGGGTGAACAAAACTGATGCTATAAAAAAAATGAGTGAAAGTTAAACAAAAAGTTTCAGAAAAATCGACCTTTAAGTTGACCTTTTGACCCCTATATATGACCTTTGATCTCTTCATCCTCATCAAAACACATGTGGCATTACCCAAGAATCATTTGTACCAAGTGTAAACACAATTGATGGAGAAATAAAGAAAACAAAAAAGTTTATGAAAATTTGACCTTTTGACCCCTATATGACCTTTGATCTCATCATCCTCATCAACACACATGTGATATTACCAAAGAATCATTCGTACCAAGTGTGAACACAATTGACGGAGAAATAGAGAAACAGTGAGAGCAAGTTAAACAAAATCTTCAACATTTTTGTAACAGATGGCCTCATATCATTTGACCTTTTGACCTCTAGATGACCTTTGACCTCATCATCCTCATCAACACACATGTGATATTACCCAAGAATCATTTGTACCAAGTGTGAACATAATTGACGGAGAAATAAAGAAACAGTGAGAGCAAGTTAAACAACAACTTCAACATTTTTGTAACAGTGCAACAGATGGCCTCATATCATTTGACCTTTTGACCCCTAGATGACCTTTGACCCCATCATCCTTATCAACTCATATTTGGTATTACCCAAGTTTCATTTGTACTAAGTGTGAACACAAATGATGCAGAAATAAAGAAATGAGAGCAAGTTAAACAAAAACTAAAAACTTTAACATTTTCGTAACAGACTAACAGACTAGCAGGAAAAGTGATTACGTCTCTGCCGAACTTCGTTCAGGCAAGATAAAAAGAAAGAAAGAAAGAAAATAAGCAGAACCAGAAAGGAGTGAGAAACATAATTCAATTTGACACAAACTGGATGACAACAGAAAAGTCTATAACTACCATATTTATCATGTTTTTCTCATATTTATTATCACTATGTGTGCAGAAATTATTTCTGCGCTTTGTACAAAGTCGGCAAATATCTCAACTATACATTAACCGCATATCAAAAATTCTGTACATTCTTTTCTACATGTGTTTGTTATTTATATGACTTGTCTTATCTCTCTCTCTCTTTGAACAATGCTTCAGTCATAAATCTACATTTGACCAAAGTATTCATATGATATGGCATAGACTCACATAATTGCTTTATACAATGTTCAACAAAAAATGGTTGTTTTAGTTTTTGCTGAACTATCATTCTCAATATAAGAGTATATCTATGTAGACCTGTCAAGAGAGTGATGTGTAGAATTTAATTCAATTCAAACAAAGCACAATTCAACTGCAAAAGTGATTTGGGACTTGCATTATTCCAAATATCAAAGTAAAAATAGAAATGGAATTGTATACTTGTATCTTAACTTGTGGCACTTGATATTTATAGAATGGAGAAAGTCGTTCATTTCTCCATTAATAAGACAATGATTATTGTTTACAAAAAATGGCTGAAACCGAAATGACTGAAACTTTTGTCATTTGGCGGCTGCCAAGCCCACGTGACAAGGGCAAAAAGAATGTCCAATTTGGACAATAAAATTTGGAGCAATTTGGAGCATTTTACCCATATGCTATTTTACAAGTACAAACACAAAATGGCATAGCTGGGACTACAGCCAACCCTCTTGATTTCTCTTTATACAAATCTTAATTACATAAAAAATCATGGAAATCTAGATACACATAGATATTATACTTTGTACTCTAGACTCCAAATCTTGATATCACTCAATGAGCCCAATTTCGATTTCAAAATGCTGATGAGTTTGTATAGAGATTGGCCCGATTTCACAAAAGCTGCCTAACTTTAATTGTGGTTTAACTATGGCCTGCTAAAAGGGAATCAATCTGTCTATGCTGCATGTTCCTATTACCTTCACTGAATTCTGGAATCGTGTTTTAATTGCAAGGGAAAGTTTTGTACTTATTATTCCCAAGCAGTTTTTAATAGTTTCACTTCCAAAAATTATTATGAATTGAACATCTACTTTTCAGGATTGATTCCCTTTTAGCAAGCCATAGTTAAACCAGAGATTTAGGCTAGGCTTAATGTAAGGCTGCTTTTGAGAATACGGGCCATTAACTTTATATGGTTGTATTGGTTAGAATCTACATCATTGTCATGTAACACAAAGACTTATGATCATTTGCAAACTGAAACAGCCATTCTGATTGGTCCACACTGAGACTGTTATGCAAGAAGCCTAAGCAACAAGGATCCTGATTGGGTACTATTGATGTGAAATTGTAGTAACTGTTTATGATACTGGGCACATATATGAGTTTAAAGTGAATAAACGCTAGCACCAATAACTCAATGATTCTGACACTGGTTCAAGTTTTGGTGTTAGAAACGCCACAACAAAGCAACTAAATAATACCCAACATTGCACTGTTGAGCTGTACATTAACAGAGTTGCACTTGACACCAAACTTGCAACAAACAAAAAAAACAACAAAAAAAACCCACTATGGCCTGTATAAACCCCAGTATAGGTTTAATCAAACAATAAAATCGCCACATTGAAAATGTGCTATCCTATTGTGCAATCCTATTCTCTGACAAAACCTGGACTGGGGTTTAATTCTAAAATGCTGTTCAGAGTACGGGCCCATATGTTTCATGTTTGTTTCACGTTTGATGTCCTAAACCATTGATGATTTCCTTCCGCTTGCTTCCACAGGTACTGATCACAAATTTAATATGAGCTGGACAAAATGAATCTAAATTTTTGCAATAACACAATTGACCAATCAAGAGCAAACAAATATGATCTCAAAATATTACACGTTTCTTAGGAACCCTAGATATTTGTTCTTTTTCTCACACAATCGATATTTGCATATTTTTGTTCAAAATCATGACAAATATAGATATCATACAAGTTGAAATATAAGTAGAAATCCACAAGATTTACAGTAACTATACCACAAAGCAGAGATGATGATTGAGTATTAAAAAAAATCATATAAAAGAAATAATATCAATGGCAGGCAATGGCAGTGATTTAGTCATTTTCTTTAAAAAAAAAGAGAGAAAAAAAAATGTTGGTCATATGATGATGAAAACAAAACAGAGGAAAAGTTAGCAATTGGAGTAAAACAATGGAAAAAAAAACATGCAATTCCTTACAATTATACAAATTTTAGTCAACTTGGCAGACAAAAAATAAAAGTTGGTTAAAAAAAATTAATAAAAAAGTAGGGCTAATACTGAACAAATAATGGTCATTCTGCTTTAGATGGAACATAGTCTAGATAAAAACAATATCTCAAAAGAAATGATAAAAATACAACAATCCACACTTTAAAAATGATAATAAAGTACATGTATGATTATTTTACACTGTAAAGTACAAAGCGGTCACCAATGATATAGGTTTTAGCATGGCGTCTGAACTAAAATATTGCACATAGGACAAAAAAACATTAATAATATATATAACTGTTACATTCTAACATGACAATGCATGGTTGGATTCTTAATTCTCGTAGCTTTGGTTCAAGTGCTTTATATTCATAAATATAATCGATATAAAGGCTTAAGCGACTCAATAAATAAATCATGAAGTTATATCAAAGTTATCAAAGAATAAAGGCAAAAAGAGATTACTTAATTTCCAAATCTCAGTCATTGACCAGCATAAATCTGCTCTAAGGCAACTACCCCCAGGCAATTACCCCCCCCCCCCAAAAAAAAAAAAAGAAAAAAAAGAAAAGAAAATCTACCACACAACCCTACAACTAACCCCAATCCTATTTCTAAGGGGTGGTTGTCATGGAGGAATTGTCCATGGGGTAGTTGTCTTGACAAGGACATAAATCATATTGTATAAAATAATGTCCAATTAAATTACACAAATAGAAAAACATCTCCAAAGCTAGGCCTATTTATCTGAGTATCCTACTTTGATGAAAAAGGCATTACAAGGCTTTCCAAAAATATTGTTTAACATCTTATTCAGAAACATTAACGCTTTATTTGGTCTGATGAAAAGAGAGTCATCTCAATAAGTGTGTCTCTTTGGTCAAAACGTCCATGAATATTCATTTAACAGTTACACCCAACAAAATTTGGTCAAATAACATTTATTATGAAATCAATAAAAAATATTTTACCTGACAATGCGTAAAGTCTAATAAGTGTGTTTCTGTTGAAGCACAAGCCAGAGTGCATGTAGAAAATAAAAATTACATATTTTTTGTTACATGATTGCAAACTAATACAAAAAAAAACTCAACAAGTCCAGAAGATTAAATGTTACTCACAAAGATCAAGGTTTGATATGTACGTCCAATTAAAATCAAGCATACATGTATATCTGTAGTAATGACAATTTCCAACAATTTGCTTGATAAATGAATCTTTGAGGCACTCAACCAAGTAATAAGGCTTTGAAATCCAACTTTCAAATCGTACCACTTCAGTCTTGATATGTACATTCAATGGCAGGATATCCATATACATTGACGTATTGGAAGGGCAATATCAATTCCATGGCCTTGTCTTATAAGAAGGTTAATTGCCAATTGGTCTATACCCACTCTGACTAATGCCCATTTGGTCTAATTCCATTTCATCTACAAAAAAAAGTTGTCTAATTTCCTTTTGGTCCAATGCCTCTTTGCCTATTAACCAAACTGTTAATAGACCAAATATTCATTTTGGAATTAGACCAAAATGCAATTAGACAATGTAGCTATTAGACCAATTGGCAATTAGGAGAAGTGCACATTAGATCAAGTGAGAATTAAAGCAAGTATGTATTAGTCAATGGAAAACTTTGACTAAATTGTAAGTACACCAAGTTGGTTTAGCCCATGTGGAATTAGACTAAATTGGATCAAGTGCTGTTAGACCAAGTGGGTATAAACAACGTTCAAATTGAAAATCCAAATGACAAGAAATTGATGCACTTAATGCAGCAGTCACAACTCGCCGTACCTTCGACGTGCAACTCCCTACGATGGATTTCATAGAAAAAATTCGTGCAGCTCAGGTACCTCGGAGGCATGTTGCATGTACGACGTGCAGGAAGTTTTTCCAATACCCTTTCTACAGAAACGCAGGAATCGCAGAAATTGTCCAACGACCTGTGCATGCATTGTACAAGCAACGCAGGCTACGTTGATGGCACGTGCCCCGTAGCCTACGACGAGTTGTGACCACCGCATTAAGTTCAACAGCACCAGATGTGATGGAAACTACAACTACATGTAAAAAATTGGTTTAAAGATCTCCTAAATCCAGCTACTAAAAGCTAACCTTTTAGAGTTGAATTTCCTGATTGTGTAAAATGAACATCTTTAGGTTCATTTTGATTGGAAAATAAGATTATGAAATGTTTCTATTACACAATCAGTTTTTTTTAAATTCTATTCCAGAAACCAAAAATATGTTTCTATGCATTATAGGTCATTGTCAATGATGGTCGCTCAAGAAGGTTCAACTATTTAGCATAATATACACTGTCAGGATCACAGCTTTTATGAGTACAATATTTCTTCAAGTTAAAATGGTTCAAATCAGTTCATAATTCATACCTTTTAAAACCTGGACGGAGAAGAAATTATGATGATGTACAGGCGCGTAGTTTAATCACATCAACTAAAACTATCAAACATAAAAAAAGAGTTAGATATTGTACAAATGCCCAGGAGTCTATTCCACTGGCCTATTATAGCATTTAGCTTTGATCTTGTGACATCACAGTTGATATGTATTCTTATTGGTTGAAGATCGTCATGTGACTGCTGCTAAGGTTTGTGATTGGTGCTTGGCAATTAAGGCATTCAGAAGCTTCAGCTGTTTCTTGATGTGCTGAGAATATAATGAAAAAAAAAATAGATGAAATTAAAATCAAGAATATAAATGATTAAAAAGGCATAGTTTTACACTGCAATTGGCAATTTTTCTAAGTTATATTATTACTTCATTCCTTTAACAGAAATAAATTTGCTGAAGTTGTCCTTTTTTTATACAACTAATTGGAATACGAGATTATTTTCAAGGTTTACTGATCCTGAAGTAATATGCACCATATGAAAATGGAACATTCTACTTAATGTTGTTATGATCATCACCATCATCAATAACACTGTTACTATCATTATCATAATCATCATCACTACCACCACCACCATCACTATCATCATCATCACCATTACTATTATTATCTTCATCATTATCATCATCATCATCATCACCACAAACACCACCATCATAACCATCCTCATCCTTATCATCATCACAATCATCACTATCACCATCCTCATCATCATCATCATCATCATGATCATCATCATCATCCTCATCACCACCACCACCACCATCACTATTATCATCATCATCATCATCACCATTACTATATCATCTTCATCATCGCAATTATCACCATAACCACCATCATCACCATCATCACCGTCACCATCAACACCATTTTCACCATAACCATCATCACCATCATCACCACCATCATTATCATCATCACCATCACTATCATCATCACCATTACTTTCATCATCATCATCATCATCATCATTACCATCATCACCACCATCATTATCATCTTCATCAGCACCACCCCCACCATCACCGTAACCATCATCATCACCATTAACATCATCCCCACCACCACCACCACCACCATTACTATCATCATCGTCATCATCATCATCATCACCATTACCAGAGATGCCAACACTACAGAGTAATTATAACATTAGAAATTAGAACGCGAATAGCGCAAATAGTTAAAACTGCTGAAACAAATGTCTTGTTAACAAGAAACAGAAAACTGTTGATTTTAACGCATTCCCAAAATTGAATGACAGAGCAAAATGTTATTATTCATGCTTTCTCTAGTGAGAAGTCATTTGTCTTAACTTTTCTAACTATTTGCGTTATTCGCGTTCTAATGTCTAATGTTATAATTATTCCGTGGTGTTGGCATCTCTGTATTACTATCATGATCATGATGATCATCATCATCACCATCATGATCATCACCACCATCACCATAATCACCACCACTGCCGTCATCATCATCATCATAACCGTCATCATCATCATCAACATCATCATTCGCATCATCACTCTCACCACCACCACCACCACCACCACCATCATCACCATCACCACCACCACCACCATCACCATCATCATCATCACCATCACCGCCATTACCACCACCACCATCATCATCACCATCCTTATCAAGAGTCCAGCATACCTTGTACTGGGTGTATTCCATCTCCATAGGGCTTCGGTCTTCTTTCTGTACTCTTTGTCCGGTCTCATGAAAGAAATTCTCCTCAAAGTCTTTCAGAACTCTCCTCAAACGCCGTTTCTCGTTCGCAGCTTGGTCTTGTCTGGTCTGTAATTCCTCCCTAAATGAAAGAAAATATAAAAGATGAACATTATAGGCACACTTATTATCACATCAGAAAAATGGATTCTACAAGTTGTTTCATTGTTATTCTACTTTAGCTCATTTACTGATCTGTGTGCACCTTCAATTACAAAGAAATATTCAGTTGCTGATAATGAACAAAAAACAGAAATTTATCATTTATTCTGATGACTTTAAACAAGTCATCAGATATTCATATAATCAGATTGCTGATAATGAACAAAAAAACAGAAATTTATCATTTATTCTGATGACTGTAAACAAGTCTGACAAATGGTAATATGTAAGAGGAAAAACAAAACCCCAAAAGGGAAATATTTTTTCAAGTATCTCTGCTTGTAAATGCAGACATGTTTATGGTAAACAATGAAACTTAAAATCAAGCATGGCAGGAAAACATTTTGAAGGATATTTTTTAGTAAGTGTTTAGTGTGTGATATCAAGATAAAGTGTTTTATTTGTTGACATCTGCAAGATCATTATGATGAGGCTATTCACCTGGTCCAAATTGTAACACTGCAAGTGCAAAACCTTGCATTCCATAATCAGTATAACAAAGTAATTGGATAGGTCCTGGAGTACATCGTATAATGGGAGTGGACAATCTTCTAATTGTATTAGGAATAACTTACAATGATGCTTCATGGAAGGCCGCACTAGCAGGGCTGAACGGAGAATCATTCCTGTAGCTATCGTTAGGGCTGATACATACATCATCATGATCCGACGGCGACCTTCCTGATGACCTTTGACTTGGTGATACCATCTGGGTCACTCGGAAGTCTGTGGTGCCAAAGAAATCATCTTCTTCTCCTTCTTCCTCTGGCTCCATGTCGTACTTACTATGAACTAGCCCCTGTGGAGAATGGGATAAAAACATTTTATTGGAATAGTCATAATTATTATTTGATTGAAGAGCTCCTGAACTGAAAACTCTATGAATCTCAAGAACCACTCATAATTAAAGACCATTTAATACTGTTTCACTATCTTTTGGCTTGCCTGCCCTTGTATATATTGTGCATTAATATATTAGCAAAACAATATTGTGCAGCATTCTCAAAGCCTTTTGAGAAATACAACATGTCACATGGCTTTCATTTGATGGCACAATGAAAGAATTCCTATCTTTATAAACCAAAATAATAGGAATTTTTACCTATACAAGATATTCTACTTGTAATATACATACTTGTATTTGCATGTTACTATGAATCCCTAGCCAGAGGAAGAAACATTTGAAATGCTGCCCTCTTACAGGTTTTCACCAAGGACTTCAGACTCACCATTTGCTTTGGGATGAACTCTCTTGTCTCTACGTGTTCCTCTATGGTGTTCAAATCAGATGGGTTGGCTTCTTCACTTATGCTTCTCCTTAGCTCCTATACATACAGAAATAATGTAGTTTATAAAAAATCGCTTAAATGTGTAGAAAAATAAAAAATGGTTATATTGGAGAGACAAATTGCTACTAACTGTTAGCCTCTTTATTATCACACAATTTTCCTAGAACCTCATGAAGCCAATTTAGCCAAATTATGTGTGCAGACATTTAATACAGTCCATGTAGTTCTCATATTATATATTTCTGTTCAGTTTCCAACTTCGTTCAAAAGTAGTAATAAATAGTTACACTTCATTTGTGTGATTGCATTCATCTTTTATTTCTAGCCTGCCCTGTAATCAATGTTCCATGGTACCAAAAGGCGATCATGTTGTACTGAGAGAGTTAACACATAAATGTCAATCATGATTAACATGGCCTTACCTTATTCTTCATAAGTTTCTTCAAGGTGCGATATCGGTCGTACAGTGGCTTCATCACCTCTTTGGAAGCCCTTGACGTCTGTCAAAACATGGAAAAAAAAGAAAGAGATGAGTGATGAATTAAAAGATTTAATCAGGGGAGCGTTTCATGAAAGGACTTGTCAGATACCTTATCTGACAAGTCCTGTTTTATCTGACAGATACCATAGTAAGAATGCTTCTCAGCCAATAAAATCAAATAAAGATGTTAGATCTGACAGACAAAAAATGTAAATAAAATGCCCCCGGTTATTCTTTATAGATGATGGTGTGTATAAATATACAAGCTAGAAAATAATTCAACACTATCCCAAAATTAACACTGCTCTCTAAAACAGATACATTTGTAGTAAAAACGTATCACAGTCCTGAATCAATAGTGCAGGCTGATTTTACAAATCTTTACTAAACAAAGAAATTTATGTCTCTTGATAAGTAGGCCATGTGACAGCAATTGTCGTACCGAGAGTTTTGAATTGTAAAATTTGTTCTTAAAATACATTTTGTGAAATATCCTTTTTGTTCCAAGGATTTCATTGAGGATTATTATTATTTTTTAAATTTTGGTTACCCGAATGGAAAGTTTTCTGTCAGGACATGAAAAAAGGGGGAAATGTGTCTTGATCTAAAAAGCAAACTTTTAAAGTGGAATCTCAAAAACTAGTGCACTTCAGCATAAATCTTACCGGTCTGCCGTATTTACTCTCGAGTTGAAGCAATGCTTTCTGTATGGCTACTTTCTCATCTCGTACTTCATCTTGGCTCATTTCCTGAAGATTAGCAAGACAAAAAAAACCCCCAAAAACATACAATCAATTAATCAAGCTTTTCATATTCTCATAAGAAACTGAATCTTAATATATATGTCCCTGATTGTTACAATTAGGAATGATCAAGTCCCATGCATAGGAATTAAAGTTGTACATGTACACTCTCATGGTTACTAACCCACACATCTAAAGGCCTTTTCAGCAAACAAGGAGGTCAAAGTCATTTGTAAATTAATAACAAACATCATAAATAATTTGAAATATGAAAAGCCAGACGGGATGCCCAAACTTCTTCCTGGGGTTTGACTGCATTCCCCATACAAGTAATTTCAATTAAATTGTTGCTAAAAATATTCTTGATATTCATACAGCTTTTTAATAATAAAGATAGTTTAAGGGGGTATATATATATATCTCTTAATTTTTCAACTTTAGAAAATGAAAATTTAAAATGAAAAGTTACTTGAGCCATTTGGCTCTAAATATTGAAAGTCATTCTTTAAATTGTTTGTAACACACAAACAAGTTGGTGTAATGAGAAAAAAATCCTAAGTAAAATAGGCAATGAAGCAAGCTTTCTCAGAGTGGAGTTGTAGGAAACAAAATAACATGTCCAGAATTGTTACTATTCCAAAATGAGAATTAAATCCCTCGGAATGATGATAGATCCACTATCTACACCCACTCACCAGAACATCAAAGCCTCTTTTGGCGTCTGTTCGTTTCTCCTGGAGTCTCTTCTGGGCAAGGTTGAGGGCCTCCTTCAAGCCGGACAGATGAACGGGGGACCCGCCCCCTTCCTCCGTCCCGTTAGGAGAGAGACGAGCAGGCAAGGTGTTATGGAGCGGGTTCTTGCTCTCTTTTGCTTCACTCTTCAAGGCTACAAGGAGAAGGAAAATTAAAATCAATAGAACATCAACAGTTATGCCAAAAGGGCCCCTTTACTACAGAGGCAAGCAAAAAAGGTGTCGCTCTGCAATGGGCATAGTTCAGCTGGAGAAATACACTTGCTCGGTCAATACAGACGTCATAGCAACATTGAATTCCTTGATGTGTAGTTTTGTCAAAATAGAACTCTGATGAACTAATGACAAAATGGTCATGAGTAGAACTGGATGTGGGTTAATTACCCAAAGCCATTATAACTGAAAGTGCAATCCTGGTGGTAATTAAACTTGGCAAGCTACAACATGCTGCCGGTTGAACAAAACTCATTTAATGTGATTGTATAACTTTATTCAGGATCTTAAAAATGCATTTCTCTTCCAGCTAATGCTGTAATATGTTGTTTAATTGTCGAGAATATCATTATTTTATAAGCGTCCCACTGCAGTCTATAGAGGAACATAAATCTGTTATTTCCTGTCACTTGCACTTTTTTGTACTTATTGTGAAGCACATAATGAAGCTATGGAATTGAAATTTTCAGTGTTTACACTTTATGTTTAACTTTGCGGAGGCTTGCCATATTTTGAGCTCAAAATTTGCCAAGCCTCCGCAAAGTTAAACATAAAGTGTAAAGTTAATCATCATTTTCACCTCCTTCGATCTAGGTCTTAGATATGGACAGATGCATTTTGCAGAATTTCCATTGAATATATATATATCCCTACGTGAATTGAGTGGCATACCTTTGAGTTGTTTACTAGCTCTCTTGAGTTCACCAATCATCTTTCTGATCTCAGGTTGGCTCAGCTTCTCAGTGTGACTTGGCTACATATAGAGAGGAGATAAACAAAACAACAAAACTTATTGAAAGCTTTAAATATACATGTATCAACTGCCTTTGGGGATTTATTGAATTGAATCTAAAGTTCACCAATCATCTTTCTGATCTCTGGTTGGCTCAGCTTCTCAGTGTGACTTGGCTACATATAGAGAGGAGATAAACAAAACAACAAAACTTATTGAAAGCTTTAAATATACATGTATCAACTGCCTTTGGGGATTTATTGAACTGAATCTAAAGTTCACCAATCATCTTTCTGATCTCAGGTGGGCTCGTGTGACTCGGCTAGAAATTAAACATATAACAAACTTAGCGCAAGGCTTGGAGAAAATATAAAATGTCTTGGGAGATTCTTTGAATAATTGTCTATCAATCGTCTACATATGCGACAAGTAATCTTATAACTAAAATGTACAAGTATACATGGCCAGCAAGTTCCATAATCATAATATCTCAACAATCTTAAGATGCTAAGTCAAGTGAACAATAATGTACAGTTAAAGGAAGTTAAAGAGAAGTTAAAGGGGTGAGAAGTTAAAGGGGTGTAGGAACATTCAACAGGAGTTCAAATAGTAATTTATTGAAATAGCTCATTTTGCCAACATGGTTATAAACACATAGGTCAGTCTGCAATCCCTTGAAATTTACAAGCCAAATATCTATGATTTCATATCCAGATTTTGAAAAACGTTACCGTAACACTTTTGAAACAGTATCCTGCCACCACAGCTCAGAACGCACAGCTTATACTCCCCCTGCTGGGCATCCTGTCCACTGAGGCCCGCAACAGAGGAAAGGTAATTTTGATTGGCCGTAGACCTAGCCTTATTTGTTTTCACTGCTTGGTAAAGGACTTCCATTTGCTATGAACTTTCAGTAGTTTGTTTTTACAGTCAGAGCAAGAGGACTTAACTCATTTTGGTCCCTTTTGAATTTGTTTTGGGAAGTTGCAAAATCCCTTTAACATAAATTATGGTTTTGTGAAATTCGGCACGGATACTGGAAGTGAAAATTTGACTAACTCTAGCATGATACTGGAGGTGAAAATTTGACTAACTTTAGCACGATAATGGAAGTGAAAATTTGACTAACTTTAGCATGATAACGGAAGTGAAAATTTGACTAACCTTAGCATGATAGTGATGCTCAAACTCTTCATTGTATTGTTTGATCTTCTGTTTTGAGTGAAAACTTGAGAGTAATACTGGAAGTGAAAATTTGACTAACTCTAGCATGATAATGGAAGTGAAATTTTGACTAACTCTAGCATGATAATGGAAGTGAAAATTTGACTAACCTTAGCATGATATTGGCGCTCAAACTCTTCCTCGTACTGCTTGATCTTCTGTTTAAGTGACCGCACCTGTCTGGTCAATCTCTTTATGATGGACACCTGATCCTCCTCGTCCATTGAGCTCTCTGACCGCTTACTGGAACTGACCATTCAAATGAAAGAGACAAACAATATGTCATTATAAATGTCATCATGAAGTGCTACATACTCTGCTGAGAGTCAGCAAGATTATAGCTCAAATCCAGGGCTTAAAACTTTTTTTAAAAATCCAAAGTTTGCCCTGGACTGATTTTGTTTAATTTCCATATACAATACACCACTGTATTAAAAAATAAACTGAGTTTAGTGGCCTACAAGTACCTTCTAAACTTGGTCTGGCAACAGGTTTTTACAGGGGCCCACACATAAAAAATTCTAAGACTTACAATGGGCCACTGCTGAAATATTGAAAAGCTGGGATTTAGGAGAAAATATTTTAAAATTGGGGGGAGCAACCTGAAATGTTAGTGTAACATTTTTAAATATTTTTTAACAGGGGACCCATAATGAAATTTGGTCATGTCAGGTGCAACATTCATCCCTTGAAAGCTTGAAATGTTCGGGTTTAGAAGTAAACATTTTGAGCACTGAGTACCCAACTTGTCCAGAGTGGATACCTGTGTTTAAAGGTAACAACCTGAGGGCTTATAAAATACACATACATTAAAAAAAAACATATACATGTATATACATGTAGTGCTTACACACCAACATGTACACAAAATATGTTTTTGAGCTTGGTGAAATGTTGGGTCATGCTAGCTCTACAGAATCACAAGTGATCAGTAACAGCAAATGAGCTTTCTTTTACAGGTGACCATTTGCAGCAGATTTTTACTTACACCGCCATTCAACACGGATAACAGAGGGTTTACCCTAAAAGACCAATGCAATGTAGCTGTAATAATTTCATTGTAGGGGTTTTAGGACAACTAACCTTACACAATTACCCCTAGACAACTACCCTTGCAAAAATCTACCCCCTAAGCCTACACCTAACTCTAACCCTATTTTGGAGGGTAGTTGTCCTGGGGGTAATTGTCCACGGGGTAGTTGTCCTGATTCACTTTGTAAGCATATGAGTTTCTATACAGGTGACAATATTTACAGGTTTGAACATCTCCATAAGAACAAAGAATAACAGCAGATTTGACCTAATGCAAGGCTTTATACTGTATTTCGCTTAGATACCCAATAACTTCTGAATGGTCTATTTGTAGAGATCCAGAAATTGATATTTTTGAACTTCTCAAAACAACAACTAGTATACCTAGAACCCTATTGAGACTCCATATATTTCATATGAGCACTCAACATAAAATCCATATAACTGTGATGAGCAGAATGATTTATGAACAACTGGTGATCATTTCTTGCTCTTAAATATAAAGCATGTGATTAGTATAGCACCCAAGACCATGTTTCCAGTCATTCGTTAAGTCGTTTGTAACTCTCATTCAGGACTGAGATTATTCGAGAGCTAAATTGATCACATTTTAATTCTCAAATTGGCAACAGCAATATTTTTATTTTAATGATACATGCCTCTAATTGAATGTGATACATTTGAAACCAACACACATGGTTAGGAACTTCCAAACAAAAACAAAAAATTGCCAATTTCGATGAAAAACAGGGATCTTCAACTTCCCAATGTGTTGCCAATTTAGGGATTTTAAAGATTATTCTTATTGATAAAATACCTGACATCAAATGCAGTATGGTCATGCAACAACAATGGGCACAATGTATGCAGAATTTTTTTCTCTTTCTACTGATATACCTGGTGTATTTTTTAGAGCTCTGAAACAAAAGTTCTTGACCCAAACCACAAAATGTGGGACAATGGCGCGAATGGGTTAAGATAAATAACTGATGAATGCATGTTATTTATGAATTAATCAAATTTTTACAGATGGACGCCACCTTGCTTATTCATTTTATATTTTTAGATGCTAGACAATATTTCTAAAAGTTTAACGGTTGCCAATAACATTATGCTTTACAGCAATATCATACAGCTTTTGTTTGTTATTGTTTCAGTCAATAAACATGCATAACTTGATAAAGCTTTACAATGGGTCCATTGATTTTTGACGCTGACAAATATAACAAAGGATGAAAATGCAGAGAGAAAACAAAAGGAAAAATAAATGTGCAAGTGATGGAAATTTTTGTAAAAGAATATTTAAAGAAAACTATGTATAACTCCAAGAGACAAAATGAGAGAGAAAAGAAGAGAACATGTCTTTATCCAGAACATGTGAGAAAAAAAGGAAAATGTCTATTACCGTGCACCCGTATCTTTTCTCCCTTGAAAATATCAAGGGGGAAGTTCACCCTGGAATTGTAATAGTTTTTAAAAATGCAGAAAAATACCAGTGAAAGTTTGAAGACAATCAACCTCAAAATAGCAAAGTTATGAACATTTAAATTTTTGATTCTGTGACGTCACATGCGAGCAGGTCTCCCATGTGTTGTGTATGTGTCTTTTTTCATGGTTCTTGATAAGGGAATGGGTCAATTTGAAAGAGGCATGTATAGGAACATAGATTTGATGATATATCGACCCCACAGGTGAAATAACTAATAATATTCTGAAAAAATTAATGTAATTTACATTACATAACACATAGGAGAGCATGACGTCACATTATCAAAATTTTAAATATTCATACCTTTGTTATTCTTTGGTCGATTTTCTTCAAACCTACGCTCATATTTTTCTTTTATTTTTCTGCATTTTTTAAAACCAATTTAAACCCAGGGTGATCTTCCCTTTTTACCCTCTCATTACCATTGTTGCCTCTTGGCACCATAGAACACTGGTGACAAGGGAAACTGATTTTACTGCCATTTTGCAAGAAAGCGCCCTCTATTGTTGAGTTATGTACCATTGGAAAGCTGGGAACGATACTTTTCACGTGGATGCAAACACTAGGGGTATTGATTGAGTTATATTTTTGAAAATTTGAAATGAAGTGAGGGAATTCAGTTTTTTGGAAAAAGTGCCTGGTAACGAAAGGGTTAACGTAATTATTAACAATATGAGTATCTTCTTATCACCATACTGGTCAACTACACATATAGAACTGATATTCTAATAAATATTGAAACAACATGACAATAAAATGCCTTGTCAATTGGTAAGGTTGAAAATAAATTACAATAAATTTGTTGCTGATTAATTTTCATTTTTGAAGTGGCATAAGTATGGTATTTAAGCCTTTGTCAATACATTGGTTCACAAAAAGAACAATGATGCAACTGATGGTTCCAAAATTTCTCTACCGTGAATGCTGACTGAAGAAGAGAAAACAGAAAAACAAATTTTTTATAAAAAAAGTGTTCCAGTTGATTATGAATGATGCTTATATGTTATGATTCCCCCTACATGGGGTACCAAAAGGCACAAATAAATATGGACCTGGGTTGTGTCTACTGTATTTGCTGTTCTTTTCGCGTGATCAATTTTTCGCGCCTCTAGGCCTCAAAACATATTTGCGGGTTCTTAAATTCGCGCTGCATTAAGTACGAATGCAATTGAACCTACGCAAAGCATGCATATAAGAAAGCATGCTCATATATTCGCATGTTTTTAAATTCCCGCCGTGCAATCTTTGCGAGAAATCCGCGAAAATTTCCACGATTACAGTACTTCTTTGTGATGCAATAAGGTTGAATAACGAATTTAATAATTGCCTCTGTTTATCATGTACAAAATAAAAACAAAGGGCCTGAGGATAAAATGTAAGTGGATGAAGATTTATTCCTCACTTTGAAAAAAAGAGAAGAAAGATATTGGAAGTGAATCTACATTATAATTTGCCTCTCTTTTTTATTGATGGATGATTCAAAATATTAATGTATTTTTATCCCCATCGACAATAATTTCATAACTTATACAAATATATATACAATGCAGTGAGACACAGTCACAGGGTACTTTGTAATTCCATTTTTCATGCACATTGAAAGCACTAATATTTCAGCACTGCCAGTATTTAGGTGAATTTACATGTAGTGTAAGAATCCCTGTAATAATGCTCAAATGTAGTAACACTGACTTGCTCTGAAACTCATTCAGGACAGAGATTATTTGAGGGCTAAATTGATCTCATTTTATTCTTCAAATTGGCAACAGCAATATTTTTATTTTAATGCTACATGCTTCTAATTGAATGTGATGTCTTTGAAACCAACACACATGGTTAGGAACTTAAAATTTTTTTTTTTTTAAATTGCCAATTCTGATGAAAAACGATGATCTTCAACTTCCCAATGTGTTGCCAATTTAGGTATTTTAAAGACTATTCTTATAAATAAAATTCCTGACATTAAATGCAGTGTGGTCATGCATCAACAATGGGCACAATGTATGCAGAAATGTTTTCTCTTTCTACTGATATACCTGGTGTATTTTTTTAGAGTTCTGAAACAAAAGTTATTGACCCAAACCACAAAATGTGGGACAATGGCGTGAATGGGTTAAAAAGACCCAATTATGAAGGCTTTAGAAACTACACTGAACAATCATTAGCCAATCTCTGATATCTAAAACCCAATTCTATGAAATTTGCTCCGGCAATAATTGCTCCACTCTGAATTTCATACACTAACAGTAGCGGCTGCAGACCGGAGTCGTACCGGGCCCATGCGTAAACATAATAGAGCTGCTTTTGTCCCCAGACAATTGGGCCCCCGAAATGCATTCAATTAGATTTTCTTGGATCCACGCCTCACTAATCACATGACCATATTCAGTTAATGCTATACCCTGCCCTAAACCTAACAGAAAACCCTATGCAACCCTAACCCTAACCCTTTCATCTTTAGACGAAATCAAGTACAAAGCAATTGTGCTAGAGCACATGTTGTTTCACCCTCGAAGCCCATACCAGTAAAGAAACAGATTGAATTCCAATAAGGAGCATAATAAAAATGCTCTGTAAAAACTCAAATTTTCGAATAAAAGAACATAAAAAACAACGGGTAATTTTAGATCCAGGCTAGTAATCCCAATATACATGTGGTCATATTCAAATGTGAGTGACATGACATTTGGACTGATATAGAAGGGCGCATATCTTTGTACTTGTAGGTTATGAATGGATCATGACTACCATTTTATGTATAATGTAGGAGTGGCATGTGTCATTACCAGTTGGATTTGAATTTTACGATTGGTCCTGGAAATTATGATTAAAAAACAGTGTGTGAGTGACATGACAAACAAAAAAAAAGACATGGGTTTCTGACCATCATTGGTTATGGTTGGATTTGTGTCCAAGTAGATCTCTAAAGGTACTGTAAGTGCTGGTATATGTACATGAATAGTGTACCTCTCAGACATTTATTGTCCTTATCAATCATTCCCTCTCTGTGGAAAATGGTTCACCTCTATGTGTCATGAGTGACACGACATCCAAAACGTGAGTGACACGACCAGTGCCTTAAATGTAACTTTTTACGTAAATAACTAGATCGAAATTACCTGTGTGTATATGCCATGTTAGAGTAGTCCATGATAATTACTTTAAGCAAAAACAAATCTGAAAAAAGTGACTAGATATACGATAAGAGGCATTTAAAGCACCATAGTCCTATATTTGCAAATTCCTGGTTGATCAATTATTCAGCGTAAAAAACCTGGATCACAAAATGTTTGAACTTAAATGATTGGTTGTATTGTAAAAAAGCCTTTGTGTTGATTTCAGATCCTAATTTGCATTTTCAAAGGCACAGCGCCACATTAATATTTCAGCTAAATGTCCCACTTAGTTTGAATATGACCATGTGTAGATCCAAATTTCCGACTTAACTTTGTCTATCAAAATATACAGTAAATGAAGCTGTGAATAAAAACTTAAAGCTGAGAGATATACAGTGTGTCCCACAAAAAATGCTAATGGCACTTTAGATGGATATAATATTAAAATTACAAAATTATATTGTTTATATCTATACACCCGTAAACTACAATTCGTTTTCTACAACTGGATGAAATTTTATGTGATATGGTCCAAGAATCACAAAGATATGAGCATTTGACATTACACATCAGGAAACCTCTCCATCCAAGTTTGTATTGAGTAGTACCGGATGTGTCGAATAAAACATACCCAAGTTTGATCATTAATATTTGTGAAAATATTTCAGTAGTAATTATGACATTTATATCACTGTAAAGTCCAACTCATTACCATTTTAATGATACCTCTCTCAGCTCACCAATATCATGTATCCATGAATCCCATTGTTTAATTATGTCTTGCAAAATTGTGAGCGGTTCACTTTCACGCTCATTGATGATCAAAGTTGGGTTTCCTTTTAGGCACCTTTGAATAACGCATCTCAGGGAGCACGAAAGTGAACACTCACAATTTTGCAAGACTTTTTCAGAACAATGGCGTTCAGCGATGCGTGATATTGGTGAGCTAAGGGACATTTCATTAGAATGGTAATGAGTTGCACTTTACAGTGATATAACTTTCATAATCACTTCTGAAATATTTTTCAAAATATTAGTGATCAAACTTGGGTTTCTTTTATTCGATATACCCGGTACTACAATGTACTTAATACAAAACTTGGATGGAGAGGTTTCCTGATGTGTGATGAAAAATGCTCATATCTTTGTGATTATTGGACCATATCACTTTACATTTCATCCAGTTGCAGAAAACTAATTGTAGTTTAAGGGTGTAGAGATGGAATTAATATAATATTGTAATTTTAATATTATACCCATCTAAAGAGCCATTAGCATTATTTGTGGGACACACTGTATGTGACTCATCATATCAAAATCAGACACAAGTCGCCAGAAAAGAGTCAAAGATTGCAACAAAACAATCCATGTTTAAAAGCTTTCCCCTAATCATTTCTACTCTTTCTTTTTACAGAGCATACAAGAAAAATTGAAAATTCAGAAAATCAAAAAAAATATTTCCCCAAATACGAGAATTTTAAAATCATTTTGCCAATTTCCTTGACATTGTGCTGAACTTGCTCGGCGACTTGTGTCCGATTTCGATGTGATGCATCACATAAATGTATGTACACCTGTAATCATGAATACAGAGATGAAGGGATATTACTCCAATATCAAATGAAATTATTAGAAATTGAAACTAAGGCAATGAAATTAGTCAACTGTATCCGAATAAATAAGAATGAATGCCAAAGCATTTGTCCAAATCAAATGAAATGCAATTACATAAACTACAATTAAATGCCTAATCTGAATGTGTAATAGTCAATACCAAGTATTTGTAACCAAAATGGGGAAAGAACATATCGTCTGCTTGGAGCCAGAAGGGTGCTATTGCAGATCAAGGATGTTCCGTTTGGAGCCAGAAGGGCGCTATTACCATTGACTTTGTACAGTAATAGCGCCCTTCTGGCTCTCAACGGAATATCTATAAGATGCAACAACGCCCTTATGGCTCCCAACAGACGATATAATGGGGTCATGTGGAAGGTGAGGGGAGGCTCGATGTAAAGCCATGAAAATGGTTGACACACAGGGTTGTCCAAGATTGGGAAACGTACAGGATAGGGGCTGCTGTTTTCTAGTCTTTGCTTTGTGACTTTGTATACATGTACCGAAGAAGGAAAATGAGGAGGGGGCTGCATTAAAAAAAAAAAATTGTTTAAATTCATGTATTTTTACAGAATGGAGTGTAAGGAATGAATGTTCATATACATTTATACCAGAAAACATGCATATTTTGCTGCATGAGTGATCTTTGGTGCATGAGCATATAACAATATTGACATTGTATTTTTTTGCTTTGAAGCTTTGTTTTAACTTTTTTTTTAACAAGCACATTGCAAGGGGCACAGGGTGACGTTGTACAAGCAATGCAATTGGTTTTATTTAAAAATCATTGCATTATAACTTTATTTCTTCCCAATTCACATTAAACTTTGGAATTTGCTTTTCTGAACCAAACCTGGACTAAATTTGAGAATTTTGATGTCCTTCCACTGCTTTTTTTTTCACTTGAGAACATGGCTACTGACAACCATGTTAACTCTGTGCGAATGCAGAGGTACTCTCAAAGCACTCACGAGATAAAAATGTTTGAAAATGCCTCAAAAAGTTTTGTTCATGATCCCAAATAATGCATGTTCAACAAAACAATCAAACATTTAACAATGTTAATTTCAATGTGTTAAGCTGCAGAGCATGATAACAATGATCTTGCCAGAGTATTCAACCCATATGCTGGAAAGGCAGCCCTGTAGAAATACCAAACTAATATGTCAGCCACACTGCTTCAACCAACTCTAAACAAACTACATATTGCTCAGCCCTCTGGGGCAAAGTATTGCAATAATCATGTTTTGTAATAATTCTGTGAGGCCGACTGATGGTATATTGTGACAGGGTTTAAAGTTGATTTAAGGATGCATTAATTTATTGGTATGCTGCTAAAGACAAATTTCAGAATAGGGTACTGCAGTCAACAGATTTTAATGAGCCTAATCCAGAAAGATGTAAAAATCACTAGTTCACAGCAAAAAAATAAATAAAAATAGGAATTCATATCTTTTCAGACAAGGTTAACATGCTTTTGGCTATAAAGACACAAAATCATCATCTATTTTGCATCATTTGACAACTTTTCCAAGTCAAAATTTAAAACATAAAAACAACTCTGAATTTGGGAATTGGGGATTTCACTGATCAATGCCCAATTTGAACATGAAATCAAAGACATTTGCCATGATAAAAACGTATGATTGGGGATTTTGTTGATACACAATTTGACTACAGGGTAAATAGTTCTGGCAAGAGAGCAGTATTTTAAAGCTTGATTTTGAAACAAGAAATGTAAAACGTTTGCCACGGTACAAACCGGGGAAACATATCGTGCTTGGTAACAGGCGATGGCGGGCCTTCCAATGTATCCCATGAGCCACTGCAAAGGGAAGGTGGGGGAGGAAGGGGTCATAGGTCAACACAGATTAATATAAGATGATGAAACACATCAGACAAGGTTTGATACAAAATGTTATGAAAAATGAAGAACAAAGTATGGAAAAAACCTATTATAAAATAACCTTTTCCCCAATAACATCCATTGAGCAAAGGTAATATAAGTAGCTTTCCAGTACCGGCCAAACAGAAAAGTTCTTAGCCTAACAGAACACTAACAGTAGGCCCAGTCACATCTTATGGATGATAATGTAAAAAAATGATCCAAGATGTATATAATGCGTTGATGTAACATTATGTGTCGTTGCGACATTACTGGATGTAACAGGGCCTAATGTTACTTAGTGCTGTTAGGCTAATAACGCTTCTGTGCGGTCCGTAATGGAAAATTCAAGGTTACATGTAACACTATATACATGTACCAATGTTGTGTTTTAAAAAATAATTGTGATGCCTTAAACTGCCTTCAAAAAACAATCTAGTACAACAGTCTACAAATCAATCACAGATGACAATATTTTGTTAAATTATTAAATAGCTCAGCACACCAATTGTTTTATGCATACTCATTCATATGTATCTTGCTTTAATTTTTGCCACAGCCCTATTTTTCTGCTTTCTATCTCATGTTTAAATAAGGGCAATAAGCTACACCACAAAGTATCAAATAAAATCTTGTACATGAATGAAAGAAAAAAGGGGTTTGCATCATATAAAGATTACTTTATACATGTATGACACATGAGAAAATTCAAGATTGGACGATAAAGAAAAGGATATTTTCTAAGACTGCAATACCTATTTTCCACAAAAGTTAGACCCCACCAATCTATGATGAAAAACTAGTGAAAACCATGTTCATTCTACAGTGAAACAATGAATCCAAAATATTATGAGGTCATATACCGGATATATCACAAATAAATCATATTTCTAAGTTAATAAATATCAAATGATAGATGTTAGTAACAAAATACAACAAAGTAGAGATACAAATTTTGAGCTAATTTGGCATAAGAAAAGCCACAGCACTACTATACTTTAGTCACCAAAGTTAAAATAAATTAAGCCAATCTAGCCATAAAACAAAACACACAAAGCGATAGATACAGCAGAAGTGTTTCATCTTTAATACTGGAGTATAATATACATGTACTTGAGTACAATATACAGGCACACTACTAATATGCATAGGTGTATATATATAGAAAATATATAACGCATATATAGTCACCTGCCGAAGGTGGGAGGGGCGTCTTTAGCCCGGGGGGAGAGTGGGGCATCGTAAGGATCATGTTGTAGCAGACTGTGGAACAAAGAACATACATGTACAGAGGCTCAACTCTACATGTTCCGTGGGTAGACAATCAGAGACATGATATACATTTTCAGGAGTATTTCACTTGGGCAAGGGGTTGAGATAACGTTATTCATTTGTTTTTGACAAAAAAATGAAAACACCCTCCCCTTCCCCCTCCCCCCCCCCAAAAAAATACCAACAAATGATTTTGTCCTATTCCATGCCTTCACCACAAAATGCAGGCAACCAGATAGATGACTATAGCTACATTTAGTTATCACCTGGGGGTGACCTAGCCTTTGAGCTGGTTTAACCCATTAGCAACTGAATTTTCCCAGTCCAATATGCTTTATACGAAAAACTTGAATTTTGAAGACAATGGATAAAGATGTATAAATTGCATTGGTCTATTAACTAAAGATTCATGTGGCCTCGGATATTAAAAGTCATCTAAGAGCAAAAAGGAACTTTGAATATCTTTCTGGTTTTTAAAATGTGTATTCTTATTAAATCAAAATGTCATTCAATTCGGCTACCTGCAATACAAAAATTGATCGATATTGTTCAATATTATCGCCAAATTACACGGATCAAAGGTCAAATCATCGACAGCTCAACTTCCGCTCGGTGCAAAGTCAGCATGCATAACCGCCATTGCCTGTTGGCTGAAATTCCTAGTTGGTTTTTACCTTAAAATTGTACCATTACCAGAGTCCTAAGGTGCGCTAAATTTCATATGTACTTCCTATCAATGTTTTTAATAGGCCGATCGATAAAAAGGAAGAAATTAGACTAAACGAATTCCTCTCCATGCAGGCCAAATGCAGAATGTCTCGTTTCCTATGATCGACAAACTTGCTAGATTACTAGTAGGCCTATATGCGTACATAGTTATTTAATACGCACGCACACAGCTAGCCGCGCTCGTAGATTTTGAGCCGGAAGTTGAATTGTCGACGATATTGCGATGCATGTTGGGTAATCTAACATACTGGCGCTATATCAGGTCGCTCGAATTGAAAAAGGGTGGATAATTGAGATTAACTGTAAAGTTTACGACACAAGGTGAAAGAATGTTACTGATAGAACAAATAGACATACATGTTGACATGAGACAGTAAGGAGAAGTGTATACAGGAAAATTCAAACTGCACACTGTTAAAATTCAAATAAAAATGTTTATAATTGCATGAAGAATTATGCGGCGGTCACAACTCGCCGTACTTTCGACGTGCAACTCCCTACGATGCATTTCGTAGAAAATTCGTGCAGCGTATGTACTATGCAGGAACGCTGCCTGTACGACATGCAGGAAGTATTTACAATACCCTTACTACAGAAACGCAGGAATCGCAGAAATTGACCGACGACCTGTGCGTGCATTGTTCATGCAATGCAGGCTACGTTGATTGCACATGCCCCGTGGCCTACGATGAGTTGTGACAGCCGCATAAGGTTGATGACACGACAGGGATGTCCTTATTCAATTAGGGGGTATCTATTTACTTGATAAAACAGATGGTCCAAAAGACAGTAGGAGGGGTCATTAAAACGTGCTTTGCTAAAATGAGTAAATCTGAGAACAAGATTCGCTGTAAAAAAAAATTCTCTGATGCCAAATTTGTGATGAAAATTGTACCGGTACTATTTCACTATAGGTCTCATTTTACAGGCAGGAAGTGAAATGCAATTAAATGGAGTAATTATCACACAGGGGAATCAAAATTATGCTGATGAAGACTAGACTACTGTGGTTACCATGCATTGATATACACACAAATCAACTTAAAAGTTTTCAACTTTAAAGAAATGTTACACAAGGGGTAAAATATGATAAAAGTTGCGGCAAAGACCCGGAACCTACATATGGGCAGTTCCAAGCAAAACAGGACATGGAGCTGAAATTTTAATGTGCCGCTGTGCCTTTGAAAATGCAAATTAGGATCTGAAATTACCACAAAGGCTTCTTTACAATACAACCAATCATTTAAGTTAAAAAAATTTGCCATTCAGTATTCTTGCGCTGAATAATTGATCAAACCCAAATTTGCACGTATGGGACTATGGGGCTTTAAATGCCTCTAATCCTTATATCTCATCACTTTTTGCCAATTTTTTTGGCTTAATGTAATTGTCATGGTCTACTCCAACAAACTTTGGTATTAATATTTCTTTATAATGCATTTCTCCTCACGAAAAAGACCGGGAAACCAGATGTCACTCCGTAACCGTCACTCCGTAACCGGATAAGGGTTCAAGTTTTAAGTCATAATTAACAAAATATTTAACCAATTTTTTTATGCAAGGTGGTATATTATACCTAGAATAACATAGAATCCAATCAATAACTCAAAATTGTGATAGCCATTTAAATTTCACAGAATTTAAGCAAAATGTTTTCTGCTCAAATATGCATGTCCATTTTGCGTCACTCCGTAACCATGATTATGAATATTCATATCTCATTAATTAAGAGGATCACTATAAAAAAAATTATCATTTTGAAAAGAGGGTACCATCGGCTTTTGTCATGAACCATTTATTTGTTCATTAAAGATTAAAGTATGGATGATAAACTTGTTTGAATGCTGAAATGTTGCTTCTGAATGTCACTCCGTTACCTTGGAACTGCCCATATATGTATTTTAAAATTTCTATAAAAAAAGGAATCAAGAAAGGGCAAATCTTAACCGGTTGACTACTTATATCTCTCTCTCTCTCCCATATACTTATAAATGTATGCCCCCCCCCCCATAGTTCCTGTAGACAACTTAAGAAAGCTTTGGTACCCAAACTGGGCATTAAAGCAAACATAATTCATAGTACCTGGAAAAGATACAACAAACTATACATGAAATATCATAAAAACAAAGGAAAGTACAATAATTAGATTAGAGCCTTTAAACAACGCATTTTAAAATATGGTAAAAGGAAGATTCAACAACTTTCTGTATTGAATGGGAGAATAATATTTTGGTAAAATAAACAAACCTGGTTATTGTTTGGAGCTTCTCGAGTCTTGATAATGTTTGGCTGCTTCCATCTGATCCTCCATCTCCTACCTTCCCTCCTCCTCCTCCTCCTCCGCCTACTCCTTGCATGGAAGCCTGTTGGTTCTGCCATGCTAATACAGCTTCTGCAGATGATGGAGAAAATAGCGAGTTTCTGAAATTATTATTATTTTTTTTTTAATGAAGGTATTTTTCAAGATTACAAAACAATAAATCTATTATGTCATGTAAAAGTATATTTTTATGCGGTGATGAGGTTTACGGTTCACCATGTGGTTAGTCCTAAAAAGGACTGTTTGAGAAAGTGGAAGAGGAAATGGAGAGTTACAGAAAGTAGAAAATTGATAGACGAGATAGAGAGTAGAGAGTAGGTGATTGATTTGGATCAGACTTACGATATACTCAGATCAATCAAAAATCAATCAAATACAAGACAGTGAAGGGTGTCGCACCACATTTTTTTGCACGCTACAAAGACAAATGTGATGCCCAAAAATCTTCCTGTGGATTGCTTGTTTTTCCCCATAATCTCAAAAATTGTTTCGAAATATATCCTTGACATTCAAAAGGTTTGTTAATAAAAATAGGGATGATCTATATCTGCATTTTTCAACTTTTGCGAATAAAAAAATTTAAAGTGATTTGAACATCCCACTTGGTTGTTCATATTTGAAGTCGTTCAAGTTTGAAGTCGTGGTGAAACACCCCCCGCCCCCCCTGAGCGGTGTTTTACCAAGTCATTCGAAAGTAAAGAATGACTTTACAAACAACTGGAACATGTCCTTGGGTGTTATACAGTCTGTGTCAAAAAAATGGTACAGTCGGAGAAAAAATAATTTAGGTGTGAAATCTTTTCAAATAATGTGTGTATGTGGTACCAAATTAAAGCAAAGAGATTTTCCTTGCTGATGCGCTTTGTTCTGTATAATTTGCTTCGTAAAACAAAAGTTATGCTAAATTTTGTGCGACGACGAACAAATCGAAATTACGCGCTTCTATTGTTCTGGAGCGCTGAATTCATGGCCATTATGCGAAACCTACACAAAGGCATGGGACGGTGTGCAAAAAAATAGATTTTTCTTGATTGTAGAAAACTAGTCGTATCTCAAAAAGTACAGCACCAAATGTGATGAAAAAAATTGCAGACAAAAGTCTGATTTTCCTACTTTATAAAAAATACCAAACAATATTAGGTTGTTGCTTAGGCCAAAAAAAAAAAATTGTTTGGTTGTCCAATGAATGCCTTTTTTCAAAAATCGGGTCGGTCGGTCGGGTTTTTTTTTTTTTTTTTTTTTTTTTTTCTCCCATTGAAAAACAAAGAAAAACAAAAAACGAATGACTTCCATTTTTTAGATCACTTGTACGTTTTATTGAGTTATGTAAAATGGGACTGCATGGAAAAATAACACATGTTATAATACTGTTTTATGAAAAATATATACAAATAAAATCTGAGCTGTGTATTTTCGGCATTTGGGTGAAAAAAAAAAAAAAAAAAAAACGGGTTGGTCGGCGGGCACGTTTTCAGAGGGTCGGTCGGTCGAGGACAACCAAACAATTTTTTTTTTTTGGCCTTATTCTCCATACTATAAAAAATTGTTTTCCACTTGTACCATTTTATTTGACACAGACTGTACTTATCACATTCTCAGTCATTTAGCACAAGAAATGATCACCAGTCATTCATACATTCACTGATGAACAACTTGGTGAAACAACACCCTGGATTGATAGCAAAAACTGCTGATTGTACTCACCATGTCCATCAGTGTTCACATGTAGACTGGTCAGATCAAGAGGAGGAACCACCTGTCCTCTCAGTGCATTTGCTGATGCGGTCCCTCCATCATCTCCTTTCAACCTCCTTGCTCCATCTTCCATCCTTCCTTCTCTCATCCTCTCCTCCTCCTCCTCCTCTTCCCTCCATCTCCCATCCACTCCTCTCTCGTTCATCCTCCTCGCCTCCGCATCCTGCCACCGGTCCTCTCCATCTCCTTTCCTCCGGTCTCTGTCACCCTCGGCGACGCCCGTCAGCCGTTTCCTCCTCGCCTCCTCCCTCTCATCTTCTTTTGCTTTACCCCTCCTCGGCCTTGGCTGAGGAACAGGTTGCTCCCGATGCTGGTGGGCGTCACTGGTGTTGTGTACCCCCCACAAACCCCCCTCCCTGGGATTCCTACCACTGTTTGAGGGGCTTCTCTGACCCTCTCCGTTCTGTCGGAGCCAAACATCGTGACTCTGTGTTCTGAGTTCAGTATTGTTTGATCGTTTCGCTGCCTTTTCTTTTCCACTCGGAGAATCAGGGCTATGCTCTCCACCAGGACTCCTGCAAAGCAAAAGATGAAATGGATCTTAAAACTATTGTCAGATGAGTAGACGAGTAAGACATTCATCAAGTGGAGATAGTGCACTCTTGTGTGAGCTTGAAATGCACCACCCAAATGTATTAATATCATTGTACAAAAGACATTTGTTTTTACTGGTCCCAAGCTATGGAATTCTCTTTCAAATGAGATTATACATTGTAATTCAATACAAATTTTCAAAGGAAGGTTTAAAAGTGTTCTTTTAAATACATACTAGTTTATTGTATTTCTATAGCGTATTATATTTGTATTAATTATTTACTTTTCTCTGTATATATTACCTCTGTTTTGAGTATGATCTGTGTAAATATTCAATCAATAATATTTGTTTTTATTTTCGTGTAGTTAAGTAATTATTCATAATAATATTGGGTAATTTTAAAAGGAGGCCTTCACTCTACAAGCTCTGCTTATAAGTCAGTCTCCTTCTCTTTCAATTTCACAGTGTTATAGTATTGTAAAAAATTAATATGTTGTAAATATGTAAATTGCGACATCATTGTACATATGAAAAGATTGAAAGAGGAATAAACAAATAAACAAATAAACAAATAAAATTGTAAAGTAAGTTTTTATGAATTGTTGTACATGTACATGTATTATTTAATCATATCTTTTTTAATACTCTCACAAGATGCTGCTGTTTCTCATACCTAAGATATCTGGGGCAAAAATGTACCGCCACACAAACCCACTGCCCCCTAAACATAATACACAAATATCTTATTATCTCATGAAGTCTATCGCCACATTATGATTAATAATTACACAGAATAAAATCAATACATCTCTTGTTGAATTCATGGTCTGCCATATCTTTGTTGATTTGTATTTACATTTTTGGAATATTGAAATAAAATTTTACCTGATATTTTTCTTAGTTGGAGATCTCCTCTTCGGAGGGGCCACTCTGCCTGCTGTTAGCTGTACAAGGAATAAAGAAATATCTCCCAAAAATGAAGAATCTAACGGTATGATATTATGCAGATTTCTTATCAAACTCTTGATTTCACGCCACTTAATTTTTATTTTCCTTTTCTTCTTTTTTTTTTTTTTTTTTTTTTTTTGGGGGGGGCGGGGGGGATAGTGAATATTTGTTTAGTGATCTATTACTTTTACCAAAGTTTAAAAATGAAATTTTGATTAACATTTCCTTTCATATGAAAGGATAGGACGAGGATATGTGGAGAGTTTTGTCGGTGAAGCTCAGCAGTGTTAACCCATATTTGAAATAGAAATGACTCATAGATTTTTTAAAAGAATATGATGGCCACTTTCATACAAAGGTGTGTATTTTCTCATGTAAAAAGACCATTTTAAGGTTAACAGCAATTAAGGCCTTGAAAGAAGTCACATTTGGTGTACAGTTGTCACACCAGACCAGGGGTAGTTTATAAAAATAAATTTCTCTGTAATTGACTGCGTGGTCGACACTTGCTGGGTTCATGCAAGGGACACACTTGTTTAACATTTAATAATGAGAAGATTGATTGAAATATCCCAGGCGCACCATTGCATAAAGAGTTACTATTATAGTAACTTTGTCATCAATGGTGTCTACCATGGTAACGCTACTTAAAAGCCAATCAAAATGCAGTGTTTCATTAAAGTTACTATTGATGGCAGAGTTACTATGATATACAAATATACGGACCTTGAGCAAGGATGGTTAAATCTGTAGATCGCAGCTACTGAAATATTTCTATTTTGGGAATATTTCAGTAGCTATTAAAGATCGTGTAGATTTACCCATTCTTGTGTATGAAGGAACGTATATTTGTTTTATATCCCTCATCCAAAAAAAATATTTCAGAAAAAATAACAGTAAAAAATATTAGTTAAATAAATAACGAGTTTTTCGAGATAACGTTAAATTATTCAAACTTTCAGTTCTTGGTTTGTATTCATGCAGCGCGCAAAAGATTACGTCATAATAGCAATGCACGTAAAATGTATGTGCTTTTCATGCTGCGCGCGTATAATCTGCGGATGAAATAGTAATCCCAACTATACTTGGGTAAATGGGAAATTTTTGCTTTCTAGTGGAATTATTTTAAATCATGTGAAGTGCTCTCAGCCAATCAATGTTGAACAATCTTTCAATGATGGATATAATAGTAACTATTTATGCAAAGGGGCCTGGTTTTCACGGTGGTAGTATGTTAAATTGGTGGTGTGGGTGATGATATTTGCTCAAGCGACAATTGCTCCCCTGTAAATTCCATACACTAATCAAATGACTGACTTAAACCCAGGACCAAATAGTATAACCTACCCTAAAGCTAACATGAAACCCTATTGCAACCCTAACCCTTAATCTTATATGAAATAAAACCTGGAGCAAATGTCCTTTTACCAGTAGTATTTTTAGCAGCAGTAGATACACTACTAGTAGTTGAAGTAATAGAAGTAGTACTAGAAGCAGCAGAAACACTAACATTGGTTACAACAGTAGCCAAAGTAACTGTCAGATTTAGTTAGTAAGTACTACATACTCACAGAGTTTAGTGTGCCTGAGTTACGCTTGACACTGTCCAATTCTGACCCTCCGTCATACGTCACATCGGTCAGCATCTCGTCTCGAGACCTACCTTCGCTGACCGTCGAGTCAATTGATTTCTAATAAAAAAAATTCATGGATAACAAGAAAATTCTTTATTCTTAAAGTGAAAAACAAAAAACAAAATATTTCTTCATAAAAACTGAATTGTTACTTTTTATCTTGGCTTCGTTGCACTAAGGTTTTCAATTAATTGCAAAATGGTGATGGCCAATGGAAAATCAAGATCACTGTTCAAAACGCATGTAAATACATTATTATTACTTATTCTGAATCAATTTTAGAGTTACTCATAAAAACAGGAAAAGGCATGTTGTTTCTTCTATTTTATAACTTGAGTGTATTCAAATGAATGTGAACTTGAATGTATTCAAATGAATGTGAACTTGAATGTATTCAAATGAATGTGAACTTGAATGTATTCAAATGAATGTGAACTTAGATATATTCAAATGAATGTGAACTTGAATGTATTCAAATGAATGTGAACTTGAATGTATTCAAATGAATGTGAACTTAGATATATTCAAATGAATGTGAACTTGAATGTATTCAAATGAATGTAAAACTAAAATTGATATCAAGTGAATATAAACTTAAATGTATTTACCTGTCCAATAATAATACCCTGAGATTCAAAAATATCAAATGCTTTGGATGCCGGTGTCACCGGACCAATTGTCCCCTTGGACCCGCTGTCTTAGCGGACACGTGGTCCGTATCGGCAGCAGGACCACGTGTCCATGGGACACATGGTCCTGATTTAGTTCCAAATTGTCGCACGGACCAGAGCGTCCACACTCGGACCCGTTGTCCCCCTCAAATTGCAGCGTGAATCTGCAAGCACAGACTCAATTCGACACTTTTAGCCTCCAGAGTCCACATTCACTGTCTGTGTCAAGAAGATATAGTACACGGGCGAATCTAGTTCTTAACTGCAGACAAGCGAACAACATGAGGTTTGTACTGTGCCTGTGTCACCGGACACACATAAAAGAAAAGTTAGGCGATCAATCGCTATTTCTCCAATCAATCGCTAAAATCGGCGTAAAATCCGTAACACGAAGGCCCACTGCAATCAATCGCTATTAGGCAATCAATCGCACTAAATATTTTTTTTTGTTTTGTAAAAATATTTTTATTTTTCTCTCAAATCAAGAAACTATATTGTGGCAGATTGCATAAATGACCAAAAATTAAACATTCTCATAACAACAAGAAGCTTAAATACAGTGTAATATTTTTCTCTTAGGCTCAGAAATCATTTTTGTACAAATTAAAATGACAAATTATACATGGTTCTTCAGAACAAAACCTGAAATGTACTGTAAATGGATACTTTTTGATTTAAACATAAAGTTACAAAAGTACTCAGGAGAAAAAACTTCATACGTCTTTTTTTTTTAAGCCATAATGATGCAAAAAGTGCCATTGAGAAATGAGAGAGAATAAAAATAAGTATATATCCACTGAACCCCCCCGCCCCGCCCTCCTATACATAATACCTAAAAGAAAAATTAATATATTTGGATCGATCGCTATTTGGTTTTGAATAACAACTGTTGCAACAAGGCCTACATAATTTGCATCTGCCATTGACAATATTTAGAATTTTTGAAAAACAGCTGGTACCACAAGTCTATGTAGCTGTCCACAAGCTCCTGTGGCCATCAAAAAAAATCTCGCCGAAAATCAAAAGGTAAGTTACTTTTTCTTTTCATTTATTAGCAAATATGGGCGATATTTCATGATATTTGATAGCAATAAATATGAAATATGATAATTTTCATAAACTTAGGATTTTAACAAGTAAATTGATTTATGATTGTTGACAAGTTGATTTTTGGACCACTATATTATGGGCAGATCGATTTGTTTGTGTTTTTTATCGTCGTCTGCAGACTTCTGAATTCAACCCCCCTAAACAACAGGTCTTGTCCCCAGAGCTTAGGAGACATTTGGTCAGGATGTTAGTTCTATGTGGAATTCCTAGGCTAACAAGTATCGGTGAAAGCATTGATGTATCTGTTGATCTAAATTTAAAAATACCAATCAATCATCGCCATGCATACTTTTAAGGTGATTCTTATGCTTTTAGGCTAAGGTACAGATTGTATCCCACTTAATTTTCAAATAATCTCTGCAACTGTAAAGTGTCTTTTTCATTGGGTTTTCCACACATTTAATTTCTTTTTTTTGTTTGGCGGCAATCTTACGTTAGATTTAGATCTGAATAAAATCAATAACAAAGTCAAAGACATTGTCACAGCTTGACATTGGTGGACTAGATAATTGACTGGTGTTTTAATGGCTGAACCAGGATTTCATGAGAGGGGCTGGAGGAGGGGGCAAAAATTTGAAATTAAGATTTTTGTACAGACTACAGGGGAGTCTGTACCCTAGGCTACAGTCCTTTTTTTTTTTGTCATGCCAGCTGATCAAAAAGGTTCAGTCGTTTTTTCATGATGATCCTCATCAAGTGATGGTAGGGGGGGGGGATAGGCCCTTTGTCTATTCATCAAGAAGGTCATATATCAACCACAGATTTAGGGGTATCTACATAGATCTACCCTCTACATGTAAGCCAATAAATTTGGCGTCCAGTTATTGACATATTGTAGCAATTTTGGACTAGTTGGGGAGCAAATTTCGCTATATTGGTGATGAATTCATTACTATCAATAGCCTTGTACTGAATTGGAAATTTTCGCAACAGCCGACTTGCGAAAATAAGTCACCGCAAAAATAACCACTTAAAATATACCGTAGGTAAGTCAACCATGAAGTTTTTTTTGGTCTCTTAACAAATTCGTGTAAAAACAAATTTGTTTTTATTAGGTTTTTTCTATTTTTTGCAATAGCTATCGACTCTAAATATAGTAAATTTAAAATTCATGAGTAATTGAAACCTAATCCACAGTTTGCTTCTTTTTTTTTTCAGGGAAATTGCTGCTTCCATCACTGATGTTGAAGTCTGTTAGGCATGGGCCAGGGGTCGGCAAATGAGAGTACCCACTTTTCCACTAGACCTACAAGGTAATGATTTAAGCCTACACTCTTCGTTTTGTGCCAAAATATTTGTACACAACACTCGAAGACAAGTTCATTGTGTGAAATTTTATTGTATAGAATCTGTGAGCTTTATTTAAAACTACCAAAGTACACATGGTGTTTGTTGACATAACTTTCTCGCTTTAAAAATTGAGCATCCCCTTCAATCTCGGCCACCGATAGCGCGATCGCCGCGAAAATTTGCACAATTGTGTGGTGCATGTAATCTACAAGACTGTATAGGTTCGTTTTTCCAAAATCATGTCTTTTTTAATTTATATTAATTAATTATGCTAATTTATGCATGAAATCATACTTTATGCTCTAAAATCCTTAAATAAGGCTCCTAGAATGTAATTCTTGGTGTAATTATTTCTTTGTAGCATTCTTAACAATTGTACATGAAAAAATCCGGTATCTAAATTCAATTTCTTATGTATTTTATTGTTTTGGGAATTTCTTTGTATTTCTTTGTTTTTCGACTTATGTATTTTTATTTGTTTTTTGTTTGGAATACTTTGGTCACTGTATATGCTCTAATAATTAGCAGCAATATCAACTTAAAATAATGCCTAATTAACGCATATTTTAAATACAGAAATGTGTTTAGCATGAAAAGCCATTCCCGTATGTTTTGATCACATAATACAGAAAATTTCTGGTTTTGAGTCTGCGCTGCATTACTAAGTGTGCGCAACTTCTGAACCGTCGCTCAATTTTTTTCAAAATAGTTAAAAGATTGCGTAAGATGTTAGAGAAAAAAGTCATAAATGCACAGAGCGCGAATTTTTTTTCGCGACATGACGCGCTGAAATGTCGAGGGGGGACTTGATTAGGGCCCCCCCCCCCGGCCCTTTAGGGTTAAATGCCAATAATGTTATGTATATACAATGTGCACAGTTGACATGAATAGAAATTAATCCAATACAATTTTTTTTGTCAATGAAGTCATTATTTGTGTACTATCTGGAACATGGGTTTTTGTATGCATTGTATGGAGTGCCATTAAATTTTTATGTTTTCAAATAAATTATAAATCTACAAGACATCATTCTGTGTGTGATGAAACAAGTTTATCAATTTACTTTCAATACAATATGCACAATAACTATATATAATTCACATGATTTTTGATGTTGAATTTTGACTTTACGATTGATTGGTAATCAGTCGTAATCTTTACGATTGATTGGGGGGTTTACGATTGATTTCTTACGATTGATATCAATCGTACGATATCGATCGCTAGAGCTTTATGTTACGGGGCCCAGCTGAACCAGAGAGCTCATAACGGAGAGTCATCACTTGAATGCAAGCGAACGTGGAGAGCGAGAGAAGCGGGGAGGGCGGGGGGGGGCGGGGGCGGGGGGGCATTAAAATCATATTTTGCTCTTGATCAGTTTCTGTGCAGACCGACTAGACCGAGAAATGAAAACCCAAATTACATATAAAACGAAAGCTAATAATTTTACATAATACAACAATATCCAATTTAAGCGTTTGTATTGTCCGTCTAGAAAGTATTTCATTAAAAAGATGATCAAACATCATCCAAGCCTCCCAAATACTCGAAAAGTTACCCTATTTTGAAGTCGCTGGTGATGACGTCAGAAAATGTTAACGGAATGCTACATGCTAAATGCTGAATGAATTACCCTTTCATTTCATAACATAGAATTCTAGCACACATGGGTTCTATTTACTGACATAGAAATACAAAGGTGTTTTCTAAAGGCGAAACCCAATCATGCCTGGCCGTAGTCATGATTCCCTTATATATTTCACCAGCAACTTCAAAATAGGGGTAACTTTTCGACTATTTGGGAGGGATTGCCTGGTTGAGATTCGATCATCTTTTTATGAATACTGTTATGGAAATTGAATTTATTTGTGTGTATATGCTTCGCCTAATTAGCTTTCAATCGATGTAAGGTTGTACTCACTCCGCTCACTGTCTCTAAAAATGAAATGCTTTCAAAGCCCAGAATTTGAAATGATAAACATAAAATCAAATTAAATAGCAATAGAATCTTAATCAGTTTAAAAAAATGTTTTCTCACTAAGACTGACTAGCAGAATGTACTCTAAAGGGCTGTCCCGCGATCGTTGTTGCGAAAACTGGCGATCTTGCTGTTGTGAGTGTGCCACATGTTGTTGTGTAGCCTAGCTTAGATAGAGCGTATGGAAGTTAATAATCGCCTTTAATTCCTTATAATTATGAAATTATCAGTTGTCGCCACAACGAACGCCGTCTGTGGGACACCCTTAAAGGCCACCGCACACCTTACGACTGGTCTACGATCCGATTTTGGAACAATCGCCATTTTGCTTATTTTCCGAAAGTATGAATGAATAGGATCTTATCATTACAGGTTTAAATTAAACGCATAAGAATACTGATATCGAATTTCGGAAAATTGCAAGTCTCTATATTTAGGAGTTAAAAGGCAAATTGTTTGAAATCGTAGCCTAGTCGTGCGATTGCTGTGACGTCATTACGATTAGGTATTGAATTCGCTTTTATTCTAATAAGGAGGTTACATAATTACTGATTTGAACATATTAGTATTCCTGAGACGTTTAGGACTCTGCACAGTATGATGTTATATTTCTAAATTATCCCCATCAAGTGTTATGACGTTTATTCCACAATCGGGTCGCAGACCAATCGTAAGGTGTGCGGTGGCCTTAAGGAAGGATGGCATGCGAGCCATTTATTAAAGGGGAATCCAACCCAAGTAGAGAACAACCTTACAGGAAAGAGGAAAATGAGAGGAGCAATCTAAAAAAAAGTTCATCAAAATCGGTTAAAAATAAGAGAGTTATGGAAATTGAAAAGTCTAGTTGTTCCTTCTATGAGGATCCTCAAATGGCAACATCGGCTTCAAAATGGCCTGATCTTATGGACAACTCTCTTCCATTCATTGTACACAAATTTCAGATTTCCCCATTTTCTTTCAAAATTTGTCTTCTTTACTTCTGAGCTCAAAATATGTCGTGGGGAAATATATTTCACACAACATATGTTGAGTTCAGAGGAGGTTAGATATAATTTCAAAAAAAATAGGGAAAATCTGAAAATTTGTGTACAAAATGAATGGAGAGTTGTCATGAGATCGGCCATTTTGAAGCCGATGATGCCAATTGGAGGATCCCCATAGAAGGAACAACTAGACTTTTCAAGCTCCGTAACTCTCTTATTTATAACCGATTTTGATGAAACTTTTTTTTAGATTGCTCCTCTCATTTTTCCTCTTCCTGTTAAGGTTGATTCTCTCCTTGGTTGGGATTTTCCCCTTTAAATGTAAACTCCACACCAGAAAATCAGTCCACCAGGCCCAGTAACACAAAGAATAGTAAAGGGCCTGTCCCACTGGGAGGCGATCCTTGTTGCGACAACTGCGCGATCTTGCTGTTGTGAGTGTGGTAGCAAGTTCTTGTTGCAACCTAGCTGTAGAGGGGGATTTCAGTCGTAGAATCAGCTTGGGGGGGGGGTCAATTGAGAGAAAAGAACACTGTTTTTTAGTGATGTGAAAATATTCGTATCACAACATGGAGAAAAATTCCATTTTGTGATACATATCATTAATGCCCCTATCTCACGAGC
>CALNVZ010003433.1:44684133-44699303 GCA_940671915.1 Paracentrotus lividus
CACGAGAGCTCGATTCCACTGCGATCCTCAAATAAGGCGTTTCAACGATGTCTTTGTTCTAACCATTGCCATTGTTGGCGATTTCACCACAGAAGTTTTGAACATGTATAATAATTTCCGTGGTGGGATCCCCAACAATGGCGATCGTGGCGATCCAACCATGTTTCCACGACTATCATAGTACATTGGGGGTGATCATAGTACGGTGAAGGCGTTCCCATCACGAGTGACCGCACTTTGCTAATTTGAAAAGTGAAGTGAATCGTGGTTAGAACGCCTTTTCTGCGGATCGCAGTGGAATCACGGTCTCGTGAGATGGAGGCATAAGGACTAGCTCCCGGCCATCATGCATGGCTACCCATACATTGCTTAGATTAGAAGCAGAAACATTAGATGAACAGATTTAAAAAAATGAAGGACGTAGAATCATAATTTACACAGCTTTTTTGTAAAAAAAAAACAACTTTGCGACTTTTGAAAAGTGACATAAAAAAAGAAAAAAAAAAAGAAAGTGCATGACATATCAATTTGCACAAACTAGAACTCTTTGTCATTCAAACAGTCATACTATTTTTATTTATTACATGTATCACATTTTCTTCAATATTTTTCAATCAGTTCGTCTGCTTTAAAACGAACCAAAATTTTTCTTGGATGGAGCCAACCTTTGAATCAAGTTTCCAAACTTCAGGGGTTCTTTCGAAGTGAACATTTGCAGTAAAAGACATTGCCAACATATTTGTACAAATAACGATGTAGAAAAGAGCGAGGGAAAAGATTGAGGTGAAAGTGAGGCTAAAAGAAAATGTAAAGAGAGAACATAGAGACAGGGGCGGGGTGAGTAGATGGAAACAAACTAATAGAAATCAGGATACAAGATTACTAATATAGAAAAATGCCCTGACAAGCATGATTCAATATACATATATATGAAAATGAGAAGGCTATATTTTTTATTTGCTCCTTTGGCGATAAAAGTTATTGAAGACAAATTTTCAAAAGGCAAATCGCTATCAACAACAAAAGCTTCACATTGCTTTTGTTATTTTCATTTCATGACATTACCAATTCGTGGGTTCCATTTATTTTGGGCCACCTTGCCAATAATAATGATGATGATGATGATGATACTAATAACAACACTAATGATACTCCTACTACTGAGAAGCGGACGCAGCCCGATTTCATACAATGAAAGTATCGGGCCCAAGCGTAAACATAATAGAGCCGCTTTTGTCCCCAGACAATTGGGCCCGAGAAATGCATTCAATTCGGATATCTTGAATCCGCACCTATACTACTTCTACTACTACTTCTACTAGGTCCTACTACTACTACCACTACTACCACCACCACCACCACCACCACCACCACCACCGCCACCGCCGCCGCCGCCGCCGCCGCCGCCGCCGCCGCCGCCGCTGCTGCTGCTGCTACTACTACTACTACTGCTGCTACTACTACTACTACTACTACTACTACTACTACTACTGCTGCTGCTGCTACTACTACTACTACTACTACTACTACTACTGCTACTACTACTACTACTACTAATAATAATAATAATTCCATGAACCACTTCCAGGCTATATCCCCCCCCCCTAGGGGGGGGGCGTTAACATTAGTTTGCAGGCACAAACCCATGTTGTTCGCTTAAGGGTCTGCAAATAAGAACTAGATTCACCCATGTACTATAGACAGGTAGTGAGTGTGGAAGCTTGTCTCCACTCGATACAGTTAGACTGAAATTTGTTGAAGTGTCAAATTGAGTCTGTGCTTGCAGACTACGTCAACCCCGCTACTCGTACTCGTACTCACGATCACATTGATTTTCGCACGCTGTGCGCTCGTGCAAATTTGTGCATACGAGAATAGGGACAGCTGGTCCGTACATAGGACATCTGGTCCGAATTGCAATCAGGACCACGGGTCCGCTAAGACAACTGGGCCGAATCGATATCAGGACCACGAGTCCGCAGGGACATCAGGTCCGTAAGACAGCTGGTCCGGTGACACCGGCCTGCCTTTCCTCCTGACTGGATGATTCTGGTCATGTGATTTGTTTATTCACAATGTGAACTTGAATGCACTCAATGTTCACAATTTGAACATGAATGTTTTCAAATGAATGCTTACTTGAATGTATTCAAATGAATGTGAACTTGAATGTATTCAAATGAATGTAAAACTAAAATTTACAATCAAGTGAATATAAACTTAAATATATTTACCTGTCCAATAATAATACCCTGAGATTCAAATATATCAAATGCTTTGGATGCCGGCCTGCCTTTCCTCCTGACTGGATGATTCTGATCATGTGACTTGTTTGTTAATAAGGTGTCGTCCGAGAATTGCTGCACTCTGCTTTTGACAGATAAACCTTCCCTCTCTGCGAATGAGTTGACGAGATGCTCCAGGGAAGACTCAGAGTTACTCCTCCTACTGTTGGTCAAAAAACGATTTGTCAATGATTAACCCTTTAGCACCTTAACCGCCCGAGACGACCTGTCAGCTTACTTACTAAACCGCCCCAACTCGCCCATGTTTTATAGTCACGATAATATAAAAAATAAGTGATCAATCATGCCCATACTTGTTGTGCATTACTATCCCACACTGCACAAAAAAAACTATGTTTCACAAGTATTTCTAATTGAAATACCCTGATGCAAACACAGCAAAACCCTTCCCATTAGGGAGTAAGCTGACACTTTTCACGCAGTCTCCAGGTGCTAAAGAGTTAAAAAATCATGATTTAGTGTAGTGGTGCTTGGCTCCATAACACAGGTTTGCTATCAATCTCACAAAGACGATTGCCAATCAAGATCATTGATGCATGCATCTTTTGTTCAAAGGTCTCACCAGTAACCAATTTGAATGTTTCCTTCAAAATTGCAACTGATCATAAACCTTTATATCACGGGGCTCTGATCATTTTTCAATCAGAGGGTTGCAGATTCAAATCCCACTGCTGGCGTTAATTTCCTTCAGCAAGAAATTCACTCAGTGTGCTGCAATAAACGCAGTTGAGGTAAATGGGCAACTAGTAGAAATATTTATTCTTTGAAACGCAACGCACATAAAAACTGCACTGCAAGACCCAGGGTAATTATGCTGCATACAGTGTAGTTGCAGGGCAGTTAAATACTTCTGATAAAGGGAGAGGCGCGATCATTATAGTCATTATTGTATGTTTCATACTTTTATGTAGTAGTCATTTATAAAACATTCATCATCCTCCTGTAACTATTGGTAAGAAAGTGATTTATCGGTAATCATATATTTGAGACTTTCACTTTCACAAGAACAATACCTCTGTCTTACATGTATGAAGCACTTAACTAATTGCGACCCAGGGTATAAAGCATATTTTAGCTTTAAAACAAAGATACATGTATACTAAACCTTAATGTCCTGAACAGATCAGAATTGATTGCTAGAGGGTATTCATTTGTCTCGCAATCTACTATGGTCAAGAAGGAAATTTGTGATCACTCTCGCAAAAAGTGATCACTAGCTTACAAGTTCACGAGCTTTCGAGTGCAGCAACTCTTTATCAAGTGACGAAAATTAACTGAAAACGTAGTCCATTTATACGAATCCAGAGGATCGCAACCCAGCAACGCGGGACAATAGGTGTGTTGCGATCCTCGGGATTCGTATAAATAGACTACATTTTCAGTTAATTTTCTTCATCCGCAATAATAATGTTATTTAGTCTTAGATCATAATTAGTTGCTATACATACGGTAAACAGTCTGCTTTCGGTTTTCCATTCATTCTAGCATTTCACTCTGAAGAGTGCGAGACAAAAAGCCTTAGTTCGTCTTTGTTAATGCTTTCGTTAATATTGTTGTTTAAAAGTAAAATTTACACAGTTACACACAATCAGGCAAAAATAGAAAATAAAAAACCATGGCTCTGAAGTCTTTCTCCATGGACAATTAAAAAAAAAAAGGAATCTAACTGTTAAACTGCTTCATAGTTTAATAGTCTAAATGTTTCATTTTGCAAAGCTGTTTGCACTGAACTATGTTGCATTTAAATACCCCCAAAATAGCATTACCATACCAGAACTATGATGAATGATAAAAATAAGGTTAATTATGAAACTTACTTGAATGCAGAACTATCTTGATTTTTCTTCTGGTGTTTCTTTCTCGGCATCGCAACTGGAGCTAAATTAAAAATACAGATTAAGATTAATATATACATTGTAGCAGATGAAAGTAATTCAAATATCACTGGCATAAAAAAAAATTCAAAAAAATTTGAACACCTACCCCCCGCTTATCGCTCGGCCAGCGTGACGCTCCAAATTAATTTTCGATTGCGCCCCCCGTTTGAGTTAAATCCTGGGTACGCCACTGTAGTTAAACCACTGAAATATACTTTTAATTACACTCTGCAGCAGAACTATAAGATTGTGACATAATTATTTTAAATGATTTGTTGTATGATAATGGTATCTTTTCATTAATTACCCTGCATCTGGAACTCACCAGAAATATAAAGTACTTATTTAAAAAATAACTTCTTGTATTTAATGGCACTTGTTCCTAAAGTTCTCTCCAAAATCAAACATGGGATAACTTACAAGTCCGAATATATGATCTGGGGTGATTCACTAACAGCTAAAATCAATCCCAAGTAAGATAAAAAAAATCAATTTTAGGATCAATAGCGATATATCCATACAATCTAATTAGGATTGATTATATTTTTTAGTGAATCACCCCCTTGGTGTTTTGACTTACTTTCTTGTCTTGGACTAAGATCAAGACGGGGGCTGCCACGAGCGCCAAATAAGTGCTGTGATATGCTTTCCTGTATTGTCCTTTCTACCAATCTAAAGTGAGAACAATAAAAAGATATTTTACATCATGGTGTGCACAATGCACCTGTCATTTGTAAGACCCACTTCTTGACCCCCATGAGTAGTGCGTCACTTTACCAAAAAAATGAAAGTCATACATTGAGATACCATTACGCACCTCATGTCACAGAAAGTGACACACTATTACATTACATTGACGCACATTTGATTAACATTTCTGATGCACCTTTTAGTGATAATAACTGACCATAGTGACCTGACCATGAACAACAGGCCGTTCCCCTACTTGCGTATAAAATATCACCAAAAACATGGCAGTCCCATTGACACACCAAATGACGCAAATTGGTAAAGTGACTTACTATGACACACATACGGGTCAGTTATGTGATGGACCTTTGACGTCCATGACGGTACTATACGTCACCGGTTCAGGGGACTATGACGCAACTTTGACGCAACTTTGACACACTACTCCCGGGGATCAAGAGGTGGGTCTTACAAATGACAGCTGCATAATCACTGAGAGAGTAAACAGAACTGAGAAGAAGTGTAGAGAGTCAAATTATTCTCCATCCACATACATTCTTATGCTATCATCACCATGATACTACTTAAATTGTTATCATCATCATATTCATCATTATAGTTATGATAGTTTTCCATATTTGTCATCCCAAATAATAATAATCACCATTCTCATTACCACCATTACCATCATCATCACCATCATCATCACCATCATCATCATCATCATCATCACTATCAACTCCACCATCAACATCATCACCATAATCATCATTACCATCAACATCATCACCATAATCATCATTACCATCACCATCACCACCATCATCATCATCATCATCATCATCATCATCATCATCATCATCATCATCATCATCATCATCACCACCATCACCACCACCATCATCATCATCATCATCATCATCATCATCATCATCATCATCATCATCATCATCATCATCAACATCACCACCACCACAACAACCACCACCACCACCAACATCATCACCATGACAACAGTGATGCAAGCTTACTCTGATGTGATAGAGGATGATATCGGTGAAGGAGCAGCGCTGGTTCCTTGGTCGCTATCCAGGTTAAACGGTGATAACGCTCTCTCATCAAAATCACCATCAGGAGTACTAAAGGAAAAAAAACAAGAATCAACAGGCAATAAGTTATTTATTAAATACTTGATTTTCTGCCAAATAATCATCGCTTATTTTCACAATTGTGATTTTTTCCAGGATGAGATGATATTAACATGAAAAAAGGAAAAGTACAATAATGAGTTTTCACTATCCAGAGAAAACCTGAATGTTTGGCGCATTTTGAGTTAACAAATATTTTCAATTGCCCAACCCCCCCCCCCCCCCCCCCCAAGCCACTTCATGATGAAGACCTTATTAATTTCTGCCTTTTTATTCATTTATTTATTATCTATTCATTTTGTTTTTGCCCAGGGTAACCCTGACAGTGGATTACACATTGTTTTATTTGGAAGCCCTGCAAAAAATATTTCAATGCTTAATGATAGCTTAATAATGAATTCAGGAATGACACAACAAATTTCCTTTCCAAGTGTACTTTTTAAGCCAAAGTACAGGAAGACATAGAATCATGCAATGCACGAAAAATAGATTATCAAATTTTTGAGTTCTTTTATGATATTTTATGGTGCCTTTGAGAAATTTTTGGATCGAAAAAGCCCTGAGCCCAAGAATATTTTGATATAAAAATAAGATACATGTACTAACCTGAGATATCCATGATTCATGGGGCTACCTAACGATATGTCTTCTTTGGAAACATCAGAATAGTTGGAGTTCAAGTCCACTTCCTCTTGTGATGCCTGTTAGTGAGAGGTCATAGGTCAAACAAAAATTCATAGAATGATTGAAATTTGATAAGTTCAGATATATAAGGCTCTTCTTTTCATAAAAATATGTATTTAAACAAGAAGTAAGGTAAACACAAGATAGGTTACAAAGTACTGAACAAAATAATATCTAAAATGAGATGAAAATATACAAATCTGATTTTATTTTTGCATAATCAAAGAATTTTTACTGTTCTTGATGAAATAAGAAATTATGTATGAGAAATATTTCAAGCATTTCTTTATTATCTACAACTCCGTTTCCAAGGACAAAGTCAAATACTTATGAATCCATCTAAAAATTCAACCATATATACATGTACCAATGAAACAGGGTATATTTATCCATGTATCATTGACATCACCTACATGTAGGATAGCTTTTGGCCTTATCAACTTCACATTGATGAAATCATATTCAGTAAAAAATACAAGATACAATCACCTTCAAAATCCCATTATTACCATGGTAACAGTTAACCAGACAAGAAGATTGAATCAGATAGTGGAGTGGTAGGAAAACACGATCATGCCCATATTGAAATAGTCTTGATGACAGACTTTATATTTAAACTTCAGAAAATTTCCAACAAAAGCCTAGACTCTTGCCTGATTCTGTGTCAAATAAGAGCAGATGTACAGTACATGCTGCAGTGTGTAGTTTTTTAAAGCCAAGCTTGAGTTCTTACAGCCAAAATAATTTGAGATAAATCTGTAAGATATGTCCTCACATTGTTCCATTATACATGTATATGCCTACACAAGATTATATTCAATTTTCGGTAAATTCCTTAGGTGTGTAGTATTTATTTCCTATGCTTGAGATTCTGGTATGAACAAGAATGTTTTGATTTATTTCATCATGACTACTACTCTAGATTATCTTTTACCCTTTTCTCACGTACCAAAATTTCCTTAGCCCCGTACTATAGGTAGTACTAACTTGCCATTTAGCCCCACCTATAGTACGGGGTAAAGCTTATTCCACTTTCTGTTCCGACGCAGTTTTGGCAAAGTAGGCTAGCCCCACCTGTAGTACGGGATTCTCTGGCCCTGCAAAATAGCAGGGTGAGCCGGGCAATTGCGGTGTTTAGTGAGAAAAGCCGGGATTACAAACTCTCGTCGGAACAGAAACCCGGCTAAGCCAACAGCTGTGCACATGCCATACTAGCAAGCGCCATGCCAAGCAACGGAAGCTAACGATAGTACGGGGTTACCAATTTCTGTGTGAGAACAGCGTGCATTTTCTTAGCCGGGGTTAGGCAGATATTTTGGCTCGTCGGAAAAGGAAAATAAATAGTACGGGGTAAAGGAAAGTATGGGGTTAACGATAGTACGGGATTAAGAATAGTCCCGTGAGAAAAGGGTATTTAAGTGAGACTCGACTCTGTTTCATGCATTTTGACTATAAAGGATCTGTGCTGGCAAACTAGCATGGAATCATCACAACTTGTTATTGAGTGCTTGAGACTAATAAATGCGCTTGGACACTCTAGTCACATGAACAAGGAAACATTGAAGGAACAAAAATAAAACATCGCCCTGAATAGCCTCATGATCAATAAGGCAAAAATTTTCATATATTATGGCCGACCAAAAGGGCCAAAAATAATGTTAAAAATGAACAAAAAATGATAAAAATAAAGAAACAATTCGAAATTCATAATCATGAAGATAACACAGAAATGAAGTCAACTAAGATATAAAAAATCTACATGTGCATAACCAAGTTATACCCGTTTGTTGTATGTCCGGACGGGTTGTTTGTCCGGACAAAAGACGGCAATTTTAGGAGCTTTGTGATCAATATTTCAATAATTTATTGAAAATAATATCAGACAATATAACAAAGCACAAATATTCACAAATATTTTTGCTATTTACTGCACAAAGTTTGAGAAAATCAAGAACAAAAGATGATGTTTTTATCTGCTTATGTGTCCGGACAACGGACCACCATCCTACATGTAATGACCAGGCAGAATTGAAGATAAATGCAGTTCTAAAGAAAACTACATAAATATAACTGAAGAAAAAAGGGAAAGTATAGAAAGGACTAAAAGGTGGAATTATAGTCACGTTCATGTAGATAAAGACTGAAATCAGTTGACCATAAAACCGACATGCCCCTTTTAGCTGCCAATAATGTTCACGAGTGGGCGCTTGGCAGGATAAGAGCGGTACATCTTAATTATCTGATCCCAAAAATAACCTCATAACCTTCTATTGTTTCAGGTAGAATAAACCTTTGTTTGGACGGTGAGTCGGACTGTGCCTCTTTGGGCTTGTCAACATAGTGACATGATCCTTGAAATAGCACTGTACAGGCGCTGCTGCACTAGCTCGAGCTAAAAAATAGCACGCTAATTGGTGGACCGGGAAAAAAAAAAGGAAAAAGAGACCGGTCCTGCACTACTTATAGCTCAAGCTTTTTTAAAGTTTTGATTAACGACCTGACCTGAATAAACAAGCCCGAAAAGTATTGCGCAACTACCACTTGAATACATACACACATAGGTGACTTTTCTGGAGCTGGAGCTATTGCAGCGCCACGCAAAATAGTGTGCTATTTCATGCTAAAACCGCAAAGCAGCTCGAGTGTTTTAAAAAAGGCCTAAGATGACTCGGGCTTGTATTTCCTCCAAATTAGCATGCTATTTGACCACAATGTCGTATCTGCTCTCATCGGGCTAATTCATCGGATCACAAATAGCGCGTTATTTAATAGCTTGAGCTGGTGCAGCATTGACATTGGATTGTAAATATGTATGCTCAAGGGTGGCTACGTGTAAAAATGAATGCACACACATCTATGCAAATAAGAATACCAATACAGCACTGTGTTTCATTAAGTCGTTCGTAACTTTAAGAACGATTTGGTGAAACACCACCCAGAACTATTTTGTAGCGGCTATATTGACATGAGTTTGGCATAGTTACTGTACACGTACATGTATGTAACTGCAGTTTCTATTGTCATTTCAATTTTCCTATAATTATAAATTATCACTCTCAATTCAGCACTAAATCTAAGGGTGGTTATGTGTAAAAATGAATGCACACATACAGTATGTAAATATGTATATCAATACAAAAATATAATTATACTATAGTGGCAATATTCACAAGATTGGTATACATGTATAATTATAATGTAGGATTGCAGTTTCTATTGTCATTTTAATTTAGCTATAATTATTAATTATAACTAATTATTAATTTTCACGAATTATTAATTATCATTAATTATTAATTATCACTCTCTTTAGCAATACCCTTTATATACTGTCATCTAAAAACAAATTTAAAAAACATGAGCACACTCCAGTTCATGTTATCTCCCTTCCTCTTATGATTTGTTTAATGTTAAGTCCACGCAAAGTTCAAGTATCAACTTGAAGATTGAAGTGTTTTCTTACTTTTTAGCAGTCTGGACAGTACTCACAAATACATGTAGTTTTTAAAGGAAAAGCAAGTTGGAATTCATTTTCCTTCAGAATGAGTTATTTATAAATGTACCTTTAATTCTCTTTCTCCAAAATAGAAATATTTTTGTTTAGTTTGCAAAGAAAATGAGAATTGAAAATGACTTTCTTTTGCTACTTTAAGGCATTTTCACTAAAGACATGAATTCCCTCAAATAAAATGAACCATAGTTTTTGAGCAAAAAATATAAAACGCTGTTTTTTTCATCAATTATCTCCCTGAAATGGTTCTGAACACTTTGGAATAGCAACATGACAAGGTCATTATATTTTCTGGTCCAATTTACCATTTAAATGAATTATTTTTATGTCATTCATGTATTAACAAGAATGTATGTTATATTTTTGTCATGTATCGTTAGTGTAGGTATATAAATAATTCAAATAAAATAAAATACTGACTGGTATCTTTAATCCAAATTTGAAACATCTTTCACTGAACTTGAGAATGCTATTATGTATTTTCTTGGAATCTGGGTACCGAGCCAGCCAAGGATTTGTTTAAGGAACACATCCAGGAGTGAGCATCAATATCTAAAGGTCAAAGTTCATCTGCGCATTGTAAGAGGTGACATGTCAGGACAACAAACTTGAGTAGAAGGAAGGAAGGGAGGGGGAAATGACTGTACAAGCCAACATTCTCCATGATAAAACCAACACTCATGAATGCTGTTTATCACCATCATGTAAGTGTACACTTTGCTTGTGTTTGTGCATACAGTACTTGTTACTTGGCACATAAATCAATTCAAATGGTTCCTTTTTAGAATATATCGTTAATAATAATAACACAGTGCTAACTTTCTAGTAAAAACTATACAGAGGCGCACTGTAAAACAAGAAAATGAAATGAAATGTGTTCATCTTTCTTCCTTTGTGCCTTTTTCCTTTCTCTAACATTACTCTTGTGTATAATTCTTGTCACATACTCTTTAATTTACCGACTTACTTTTTTTTATTCCTTGTTTCCTTCTTTAACATAATTCATCATTCCCCTTGTACGATTGCTACAATTATATATTAATACTAGGAAATCACTTCATTACTTGTCAATATTTCAACCAGTAGACCTATGCTTAATGTCCACACAAATCAAATCAATCATTCAATCAACCCTTGATTTCTTAATTAATTACCATCATTTCCTCGACTCCCCTTTCCTCAATAGCATTGAGAACTGAATTTTTCTTAACCCTCACTTGGATCTACATGTACTTTTTTAAAACAAAATTATTGATTTCCCTAAAGTATTATAAAGATAGATCATATTATGCAGTAAATTTTATAAATAGAAAGGTCTTCTAAATCAGATCATAGAGCAACAAAACTTTGATGCATTAAATACATATATCAATAATAACAGTGTTTATTTATTTATTCATTTATTTGATGCATACATGTAAATGTATAAAAGAAACAGTTCCATCTATATACACTTTAAAATAACACAAGTCTTTAACGCCAAGTCTATAGCAATTAAATACGGGAACCAGACTAAATGCCTTATCTGCGCCTACATATAATTAATATGTGCCCCTTTATAAATGTCAATAATATTTCCATGAGCCTCTTTGTGTCCTCGATATTAAGCTCAAAGTCATTTCATACAATTATTGAGAAACCTCTAGCAGATCTCATAAAGCTTTAAAAACCCACTAAAAAAGAGATCGACAGGTCAAGATCAGTTTATCCCGAATGACACATTAATAATAAAAGTGAGAATAAACTATACATATTTCTTTTGAGATCTGCCTTTATCTGACTGATAAGATCAATATACGTGTATCTTTATAAATATATCGTCTGTAGAGAGCCAGAAGGACGTTATTGCATCTTAAAGATGTTCCGTTTGGAGCCAGAAGGGCGCTATTGCTGTACAAAGTCAATGGTAATAGCGCCCTTCTGGTTCTCAATGGAACATCTTTGACCTGTAATAGCGACCTTCTGGTTCTCAACGGAACATCTTTGACCTGTAATAGCGACCTTCTGGTTCTCAACCGACGATATCTACATGTATATCTTTGAGTGAAAACAGAAACTGCAAACATATCATATTGTACACTACCGTTCAAAGGTTTTGGCACCAACCGATAACCGTTAACCGCTCCGCGACCACCGCGGTGAAAAAACCGCAAGTCAGATACGCGGTGTGAAACTGAAGCACCGCGGTGTGAAACCGAAGCACCGCGGTGTCTAATTTCCATATAATCACAAACGCGTGCGCCGAGTCTTTGCGAGCGCGGCACCGAAGATACTGAAGCTCAGAAACACTGAAAATTCAGCGCGCACGCAAAGTAAAAACGCAGTGCTTTGGTGTCAGCTAGAACTGGGTCACGCGCCGTTGGTTCAAATGTCTTGTACCATGAGAATATTGAAAATTTTGAAAAGGAAATTATTGGATAACTTACGAAATTCTCGGGATATTGATCATAGCAAGATGGATTTGATAATCGATGAGGGAAGAACGTGTGTCTTATTTCCTATAACCAAATCCATGCTATAACCAAAGCAAGACGACACTATTTTAATTATGCGTATCATAGCAAGATGGATTTGATAATCGAAGCGGGAAGAACGTGCGACTTTTTCAAAAAACCAAAGCAAGACCAGTTATTAACATGCGTCCTTTCCCCTAAAACTTTACTTGGCAAGGTGAAAAAAAGGTCTTCATTCGATTCCTGGCAACTTGTTATCTTTGCCAGAGCGAGTGCGTTCCTCTTTTACACACCATATTTCTTCTTTTTTTTTCTTTCTTTCTCTTATTATCTCTTACTTTCTCTCACGGACGTAAAAAGAACTTCCATGAGATGAGAAAGAGTGCTACAGAGAGAGAGGGGAGAGAGTGAGAGAGAAAGAAAGAGAGAGAAAGAAGGGGGTGGGGAGAAAGGGAGGAGTTCAATTTTAAGTTCAATTTATTATATAAACAGAAAACGAGTACAAACGTAAATCAATGATGAGATACATAAAATACATGATAGAAGAAGCGAAGCTTGTGAGTGGGCCTACAGTCCTACACTATTAAAGTGGGATATAAATATTGAAAGAAAATCCATCGACCGAGCTGTCGTTTTTGTTGTTGTTTTTTCCATAAACAGATATGATGAGTTGATGATTTTGACAATACAAACAAGCAATGATAAACATAAACCGCTATAAATCATGATGAAATGCGTCCATGAAGTGATGAGTGAAACGATGAATTACAATGGTGACATACCTGTTGTGTTCTCCTTTCCCTTGGGCGACGATCTCAGGAAATGATGCTTGCTGTATTTTTATAGACTTTATTGGCAAACTTTGCTTTATAATCTTCATCTTCATCGTCATCGTCGTTGTAATTATCAATTTTAATTTTAGCGTCTTACCACGCATCATTAACATTATTATCATGAGCTATCAACAATCGTCATTATCATTTGTCACCATCATCGTCGTCGTCATCGTCATTACCAATATCAAGATTTATCGTCTTATACACGCATCATATCATATGTTATCATCAATAATCAACAATCGTCATTATCATTACTATATTTAGTTTTTTTTATCACTTCATCATCATAATCATTATCAAAGTCGTCATTAGCAATATCAATTTTATTGTAGGCTTAATATCACGCACGCTTCGATACAAATGTAACAGATTATTATCATCAAACAACAACATCGTCATCATCGTTTTATTTAATTATTAATATTATCAACATCGTCCATCACTAATTAAAACAAATTAATATTCAAAGAAACTATAACCCCAGAAGGTAAGTGAATACAACGTACCATCCAGCCATGGACAAGTCTGCCTTGTAAGATTACAAGCCTACCAAGACGATCGGGTAGACGATCGAGCATATAACCAGTAGGTTATTTTCATTATTCTGATTATCCTGTATAAGTATACCACTGGCGGGGCGAAATAGCAAAATATATATTGGTACTGTTATGTAAATAAACGTAAGTGAACATTTAAAACTGCAAACAAACAAAATTTGCATTACAATTATTCCTGAATAAATCCTGAATTAAGTCCTGAAATAAGTACTGAATTATATGGTGAATCCGAAACAAATATGCATTACGCATGTTCACTAATAACTTGGGTCTATAAATGTACATCGACAATTATTAGTATTAGGGATGTCCACTAAAATTTTAAGTTATTTTTAAGTTGTTTTTGCTAGGCTTATTGGATAGAGCATTTTAAAGAAACATTTTGGTAGTTGAATTATCACAATTGGATGTTCCATTTCAAAGATATGACCCAAAGAGTGTCTCATATTACCAATGAGCTGCTAGAACACTTTACAAGTTTCAGACAAAGCCAGAAAATGCAATAAAAGCTCAAGTTTATGGTCCTTTTGTCTTTGATTTATTCAACCAAATCATACCAAACATTTTCTATGTGTGTATCAACATGAAATGAGATTATAGTAACATAATTGAGGCGTATGAGTAGATTATACAAAAAGTTATGGCAGTACAAAACTGATGGTTTGCATGGTATGTTTACCGTATGTGATCCAATATGACCACCGTGGAAAAATACTCCATAGGGCATGTTTCAATAGGAACACCCTAGACAATAGGCTATTTCATGGTGGTGTGGATCAGAGCTGAGTGTTGGAGAGGGTAGAGTAATTTTAAAACTTAAATGGCCAGTGGTAAACGTTGTTCTTTGTTTTTCACCCCAATACATTTTTTGTTCAAAAATAGTTACATTTTATAGATATCCACTTTTCCTTATCTGAATCTGTTCGAATCATGAGAAATTCCAGTCATAACACACGTCACACAGAAGCATCACTTTGAACACGCTGTAGTTTTTTTCATATCAATTTTTTCAACAGAACGAATGAAGTTAATCACACTGGGCGTTAACTTGTCCGATGCGTCAGGAAAAACATGACGCAGATTTGAGAAATGATGTGAATTTTAC
>CALNVZ010003433.1:44701502-44800971 GCA_940671915.1 Paracentrotus lividus
TGCAGATGAGCAGACGGCAGATCACATTATCTACAGCTGCCCTGACCTCCAACCACCTAATGGGATGACTGACCTAACAAGCCCAAATGACGCACAAATCAATTGGCTCACCCAACTTCGAGAAATAGCCTGACTTACAACACTACTTACTACTATAACTCATACGAAAGAAAGAAAGAAGATATATATCCCTATAAAAAAAATCATTATAATTTATATACGTCAGGAAAATGAAAAAGAATTTATGTACTATTAGTTTTTTTTTTTTTTTTTTTCTTCCAAGTTTCTACACCGATCCCCTCTCTCGTAGACAAAGTCATGCCAGAATTCTTGTTTCTTTTATGTCCAAAATTTACAATAACGTAAATTGCAAACCTCCAGATAAAAATAAGCAAGGTCGTTGACCTACTCCGGCATGTGTAATTTACACTTTAAACAGATGCCGATAACAATGTTTTGATCTGGTATCTGGCGCGCGGGTATCAAATATCAGAATCGTGACATTGTCATAGCAACGAGAGCAGGAGCTAGGGAAAATGGATTTCGACTTTTCGTGAAATGACTTTGTTTTGCTGAGTCTATTAATTAAAAAAGGGAACATTTAAGGAGAAAATCAAGCGGAAAGCGGGACGGGGAGGGGGTGAAAAGACTGCCATCGATCATTACAAGGATTATAATGAAGAATCAAGCATCAATGACAAAACAAGTCAATTTATATAGTCATAAAACAAGTCTTGTCAAGTTCATTGCGCTCATTTTACATCACTCTGGATTGTCGTACATGCAAACTTTTGTCGTGTTTTCTCAAAGATTGGACTGCCCACGTTGAGGATTATTTTTAATCCTCTTCCGATTTCATGTCACACGCCTGATGCTTGTTTGATTGTTTAATTTTTTTTTTTTTTTTCAAACTTGAATTTTACGTTAAACGAGGAAGTTTTAAAGGGAAGTACGCCAACAAAATGAGGAGGTGCTGTGACCGAGGCCTTCCCATCCCTTTTCTTACTTTTCGCCTGATGGACACGGGAAATTAATCTTGCTTGTTGCCAGTGATGGGAATATTATTTTGTGCCAATCAATATCAGGTGGAGTCTGGGCGTCTAGAACAAACATGCGCAGGGTGGGCTTTTTTTTTTTAATAGACTTCCGTGGCAAGGGAAAAGAAGAAAGGATCCACGTGATGTCCCGCGCATGTACAGGTAGGGTAATTTTTTTTTTATTATTATATTATTATTATTATTGTTCTAATTCTGTGTGAGATAATAATGGAAAGAAGGGTTTGATAAGGAGGTAATATGATCTGATTTGACGCAAAGACCGTCTTGTTAATTTGAATGATGAATTGTATTTGTGAAGGTTTTAGGGGGATTTCGTTTATGCATTTTGATACTGAACGTAATTGTCCTGAAAATCTCGATTTCAACATTCTTGTAAATCATAAATTGTCATAGGATTCAGAACAAAATTAAAGCAATACCAAAATAAATATCTCAAGAGGAGATTGAAGGCATAGGCGATCGTAGCTTTGTAGCTATGTAAGTTCAACTTGATTTTTCTCCTTTTGGAAACTGAAGGACGGTACGCGGTATAATACGTCGTTGTGAATTTATTCTGTATAATGCATAGCGCATATGCGAGGGGATCGCGCGAGCGTGCTAGTTGAATTATGCATTGTGACGCAACATTGGCCGAATTTGTAAACAAAGCCGCTGTCACATGTGCGCAATGTTTTTCTAGCTAGCGCTACATTTTTATCGTCGAAGGGGCGGGGCTTAATGCGTGCGCTCTCTCTACATTCGGTGCCCCAACGAAATATTTTTGGGCTAACCGCGGGAGCATGGTCTAGATACGCGGTTTGCCTACGCGGTTCCACACCGCGGTTGGATCGCAACCGCGGTGACGTGCCAAAACCTTTGAACGGTAGTGTACATGTATATCTTTTTTTTGCTTATAATATAATATGTACAAAGTACCTACCATCAAACTTCCATCGTGAGTATACATTGTGTACAACATGCAGCCTTATAAATATATCCAATTTTTAAGAGTAATGAAATCAATAGCAATAGCAGGGGTGTAATTATAGTTTATGATTAGAATGGTCACATGATCAGGATAGTCACATGACCTGAGTAGGTACAGAGTCTTATTGATTACTAGTTGACCCAGTTACATCCGACCCCTTGAGGGTGGGATGGGTATATCATTGATAGCGACTGTAAACATTGTAGGCGATGCTTGATTAGCTGGAGCTAGATAAATAGCACACTGCAAGGTGGATTAGGGAGAAAAAGACCCCAAATCAATATAGTCAGGTGACCTGGCAGTCACATGACATGGGTAGGTACAGAGTCTTATTGATTACTAGTTGACACAGTTTCATCCGACCCCTTGAGGGTGGGATGGGTATATCATTGATAGCGACTGTAAACAATTTAGCGGTTCTGCAGTAGCTTGAGCTAGCCAAATAGTGCGGTGCAAGGTTGGTCAGGGAGAAAGACCCAAAATCAGAACAGTCAGGTGACCTGGCAGTCACATGATCAGGGTAGTCACATGACCTGAGTAAGTACAGAGTCTTATTGATTACTAGTTGACACAGTTTCATCCAACCCCAAGGGGTGGATGGGTGTATCATTGATAGAGACTGTAAACGTTATAGGAGGTCCTTCACAAGCTTGAGCTAGCCAAATAGCGCGGTGCAAGGTTGGTCAGGGAGAAAGACCCAAAATCTGTCAGGTGACCTGGTAGTCACATGATCAGTGTAGTCACATGACATGGGTAGGTACAGAGTCTTATTGATTACTAGTTGACAGTTTCATCCGACCCCTTGAGGGTGGGATGGGTACCGGTATATCATTGATAGAGACTGTAAACAATAGGCGGTTCTGCAGTAGCTCGAGCTAGCCAAATAGCACGGCGCAAGGTTGATCAGGGAGACAGACCCAAAATCAGAACAGTCAGATGACCTGGTAGTCACATGGTCAGGGTAGTCACATGACCTGAGTAGGTACAGAGTCTTATTGATTACTAGTTGACACAGTTTCATCCAACCCCAAGGGGTGGATGGGTGTATCATTGATAGAGACTGTAAACGTTATAGGAGGTCCTTCACAAGCTTGAGCTAGCTAAATAGCACGGTGCAAGGTTAATCAGGGAGAAAGACCCCAAAATCTGTCAGGTGACTTGGTAGTCACATGATCAGTGTAGTCACATGACATGGGTAGGGTATATCATTGATAGAGCCTGTAAACAATAGGCGGTTCTGCAGGAGCTTGAGCTAGCCAAATAGCGCGGTGCAAGGTTGATCAGGGAGAAAGACCCAAAATCAGAACAGTCAGGTGACCTGGCAGTCACATGATCAGGGTAGTTACATGACCTGTGTAGGTACAGTTGACCCAGTTACATCTGACCCAAGGGGTGAAAGGATACTGAAATCGTGGAAATATTCGCAGTACACTAATTTTTCACGCGAAGATCGGCAGGTGCGAATATATGTGAGCATACATGTACTTTGGTATGCGTGTATTGGAAGGGTTCAATTGCGTGCTTACGAATATGCAGCGCGAATTCAAGAACCTGTGAACATTCTTTGAGGCCGCTCAGCGCGAAAGTAACGGCAAATATGTACAGTATATCATTGATAGAGCCTGTAAACAATAGGCGGTTCTGCAATAGCTTGAGCTAGCCAAATAGCGCGCTAGAAGGTAGATCATCGGATAGGGGGGGGGGGGGTTAAATCAGTCAAGTGCAAAGTTGATGCTACTCGAATCCGAACCGAATCTTGAGATTTAGTTACGACCTAACCTTGAGCTTGCAAAAACAAGGCGGCTAGGTGATGGGGCTTGGGTTTCAGGCACAATTAATTAGCACATTATCTGGCAAAACTGCTAAAAATAGCTCGAGTTTGGAAATAAGCCACAGATTACTTTGGCTGAAATTTCGTCCAATTTAGCGTGCTATTTGAGAGAAAAAGCCTGATATTCTCTGATCAGGCTGATTCATCGGATCAGGAAAAAACCACACTATTCTGCAAGCTGGAGCTAGTACAGCACCCACCGCCTATTGCAGTGTTTGTATTAGCCCCGGGTCCAATCCATCATTAGTTTGGTGTAATGAGTTCAGCTGTGATGTAAGCGAAGGAACCACTAGCTACTAGTATTTATTGGATAGCATCAATCTTGTCAATGACGAAAGTAGTGATATTTCTTTACACAGTCTTGGGCAAAAAAAAATGAGCTTCAATTACTGGTATTTGAAAAGTGTGGTGTGGTCGTGTAAAAAATGATGATACTTTTCATAATTTTCATATAAAGACATTTTGCACATTTTACAGGCAAAAAATTATGAGCTTCATTTATTTGAAAAATGGAATTTAGCTCTGTAAAAAATATATATAACTTTAAAGGCTTTTTCACATTCTTGGGAGAAAAAGGATAAGCTTCATTTATTTGAAAAATGTTGTGTGATTTCGTAAAATATGATTGAATTTACATGTAAGCGTTTCCTGTTATGAAATTTGTTGATGTACAAAACATACATTATACAATTATATTAAAAAAATAAAATATATTAATAGGAAGGAAGGAGGGAAGGAAATATGAAGAAGCCCCAGAAAGAAGAATTCAATTTTTAATTTATTTCCTGGTTCAGTGTACTTCCTGGAGTTTCTATCTTCCTCTTTACATTTAGCCATATATCATGTTTCTTTTATAGTAATACAGTCTGTGTCAAATAAAATGGTACAGTTGGAAAACATTTTTTTTTAAGTATAAAAATTCATCACATTCTAAAATTGTTTGATATTTCCATGAAGTAGGAAAATCAGGCTTTCTTCTGCAATTTTTTCATCTCATTTGGTGCTGTAGATCTTGAGATATGACCACTTTTCTATAATCAAGAACAAATGTACTTTGCGCAAGAGTCTCCATGGGTTTCACACATAATAGCCATGAATTCAGCGCACTGAGACAATAGATGTGTGTAATTTCGATTCGCTCATCGCCGCACAAAATATAGTATAACTTTTGTTTTATAAAAGCAAATTATACAAAACAAAGTGCATCCGAGAGAAGAATCTTGTGGCTTTCAGTTGGTACCACATTCACACATCATTTGAGAAGATTTCATACCTAAATATTTTTTTCCCGACTGTACCATTTTTTTTTACACTGACTGTAGTTACCCAACAGTAGTCACGCTACCTCTTATCAGACTGCTGTCTTGAGTAATACTCTGTTCATATATTTCTGTAAATTAGCCTATAATAAGTTTTTATCGGTAACCAGAAATGTTTGAGAGAGAGCACAGTACACCCTTTGTTATTTGATAACATTATCGCAGTTGGGAAGAGTAGTAAATGAATTTGTGATCAATCAATAAAGGGGAAATGTGATTTCAGACTACATTATTAGAATATTGCATTTCAATGTAGGGAAAAGAAAATGGACAATATGGATAGTTCAGGAAATACAGGGGTGCAAGGAAATATTACTTTAAACTACCTTGACATTAAAAAAAACAAAATTGATAGCGCATATTAAATGGTACATGAATAACATACCAGTTTTGTTCTTCTCTGTTTCATGAACTGTTCCCTCATCGGAAGGAATGGTGGAGACTTTTTTTCCTTCGCTGCTTGCACTTCAATCCGTTTGGAATTCCATGTCCGACCGGATCCGTTGATGGCGACAGACGAGGGCGGGCTGTAGCTACCTCCGTCGTGACCGAAGAGAAATTCAAATTTGTCGATGAAGAGTCGGACTAGGTGATTGGTCTGACCCTGTTCTCTTAGTCCCTGTATGCCATCAGCACATCTAAATTAGTCAATCAAAATAGTAGAATATTACAAATATATCGTCAATAGTAATCATATCATTTGGAATGAAAAATTTAAATAAATCTCAATGTAATGCTTTTAAATTTGGATGAAAGCATTGAAATATTGGAGCTACATGTAGGAGTATAGTATATCAAAAGAGAAGATTGTTTCAAAATATATACTTCAGGGGGACGTTTCATAAAAGGACTTGTCGGATGTTTTATCTGACAAACTGTTATAAGCTACTCAAATGCTTGCATCTGATTGGCTGAGAGCTAATTTGTCGGATAAAATGTCCGACAAGTCCTTTGATGAAATGCCCCACAGGCATAAAGTTTTGTTGGTCATTGAGGATGAAATTTAAATAAAGCTTGAAGTATTGCTTTTAAATTTAAATAAAAACATTATAATGTTGGAGATTTGTGTAGAATTGTGTTACAAAGATTTTATGTAATTAATTAGAGACTGCTCAAGGTCTTTGAATATAAAGGTTATCCAGGTTTGAGGGTAATTTTAAAGCATTGTCTTTCTCTAAAGGTTGTCAACAAAGAAGCTTTCACTATGAAGAAAAAAATTGAATGCATGTAAATTTAAGGGTTACAATTTAATCTTTACGCCTCACAATTCTTATCAAGACCGGGCCAAAGATATTGTTACATTGAAGCTGTCAACAATGATATCATCATTGTTCCTTTGTTTGTTTTGACTCTATGTCATAGTCTGTTTATCAAATGTACACAACACAACAGGCATGTCAAGAAAAGGGGTTTTTCCCTTGTACATGTCACCTTTATAACAGTATCATATCCATACTGTTTGGATGTGGATGTAAAGGTGTGTGGGTCCCGAGAGTGTTTAGTCACAGGAGTTTGTTTCCTTTCCCCCCGCATCCCATTCTCAAGACATCAGTCACATCGAAGAAATGGCTGATGAATTGCCACCACGGGGGCATTTCATCAAAGGACTTGTCAGACGTTTTATCCGACAAACTGTTACAAGCTACTGAAATGGTTGCATCTGATTGGCTGAGAACAAACTTGTCGGATAAAATATCTGACAAGTCCTTTGATGAATTGCCACCTGGGCTGTGTTTCACCAAGACGTTCGTAAGTTATGAATGACTTTATGAAGGACTGGTTCAGATTTTGTGCTAAAGAGTTAACCTGTTGGAGACGAGCTGATTTGGCTACAACGCACATTTCCCATAGACCTCAGCCCAAATATATTCAATCTCAGTCCCCAACGGATTAAGCATGTGATTAGTATAGCACCAAAGAACATAAACCAGGGGGGCATTTCATCAAATGACTTGTCGGACATTTCATCCGACAAATTTCCTTTCAGCCAATCAGATGCAAGCATTTCAGTAGCTTATAACAGTTTGTCGGATAAAACGTCTGACAAATCCTTTCATGAAACGCCCCCCAGACATTCATAAAGAATGACTTGGTGAAACATCGAACAGGGGGGCACTTCATCAAAGGACCTGTTGGACTTTTTATCTGACAAACTGTTATAAGCTACTGAAATGCTTGCATCTGATTGGCTGAGAGCAAATTTGTCGGATAAAATGTCTGACAAGTCCTTTGATGAAATGCCTCCCAGGTCTTCAACCGATTTTTCCAATGCTCTTCTGGTTCCTTCCAAATGTTTATATCCAGTTGATCCAATTCTCTGATTATGTAATACCACATGGGCTAAACCTGTTTTGTCTAATTTCCACTGGGACTAATGCATACTGTACATACTTGGTTAAATTCTCACTGGGTCTAATGACCACTTTAGCCTAATTGCAAATTCATCTAATACAATTCGCCAAGTTGTCTGATGGCATTTTCGTCTAATTCTTAAATTAATACTTGGTCTATTACCAGTTTGATAGAGGAAATTTGTGAATGAGTGGCTTTAGACCAAGTGGATATAAGACAAAATGGGCATTTACACAAAATGGGAATTAGACAAAATGGGAAATAAGCAAGGTGGTAATTAGACCAAAACTGGAATTAGCCCATGTGGGATGAGACCAAATGGCCAGTAGTCAGAGTGGGTGTAGACCAAGTAGCAATTAACCTGCCATTCAAGGTAACATAATATTTCTGGGGGGTATTTCATCAAAGTCTATGGAATACCCCCCACGACGTTTAACGGTATTCTTTTATAAGATGCTTTATTTTTCCAACTTTTATCAGGAGAGCCACAAATCCATTTCATCAAAGGACTTATTGGACATTTTATCCGATATATTTGCTCTCAGCCAATCAGATGCAAGCATTTCAGTAGCTTATAACAATTTGTCAGATAAAACGTCCGACAAGTCCTTTGATGAAACACCCCCCTGTTCTGCTGGTGTTGGTTTGGAGTCAGCCTGACTGGTGTGACTGACACGTTTACATGAATGAGAAAGGGGATTGCTGGAAGATTATTTTCTTTATTTCTTAATCTGAAACTTGAACTTCACGTAACCCCAAAGCCCGGCCCACTCAACCTAGTTTCAAACTTGATCAATATCATTAAAGGAGTGTCAAGATTACATGCACATCCCTGTTCAAGTGTTTACATGAGAGTCTCGATTATGCTAACATGAAGTGGGTAGAGACGAGAACATGCGTATGTGTACACGTAGTCAATTTCGTAACATCTTATCTAAATAATCATCATCAACATTGGTCCCCCAAACAAAGGCAGCTTACTAAACAATGCAAAATAACTTGAAACCTGTTCATCTTGAAATCCATTTCCATAAACAGACCAGTGAAAAAATGCAGGGGGCACGGGGCAATTTGCCCCTGAAATGCTGAAAGAAGGCTGGAGAATAGCCCCCTCTAATACTTGATTTTCCTCACAGGGTTCAATGTATAACAAGTTTTGGTGTCTTACATGTAGTTTAATGCCACCAGGCTTAAAAAGTAACCCTCTAAAAAATAAAATTGTAATTTTCCTATTTTAAAAGATGACTGGTCTCTTTAAGAAAGCTTAGAAATTTAGAATAACAGTTTCTTATTTTGCTTGATTCAAACATTAACCCCATTCTACCCAGGAAACCCCTTGTTATATCCTTGGCGTTACATGGTAGGAAGGCGCAGGCTTACTTTAATCTGTTGACTACTGTAATCTTATCTCTTCTCACCTTCATTACATGAAACACAGTTCTCGCATAAAGAATACATGTTACAACAAGCCTTGACATGTAATCATCCCAAAATCACAGCCTCATATTGTGCTTGATTCTCACAGGTGAGGGGGGGGGGGGTGCAATCTCACTTTACTCATCTAATTTCCCCTTTCCCGCCCCTTCTCTCCTTCAGTCTGTCACCACCTGCAATCCTCCTGTTTCTAAGAACAGGAAATCTTTACATGACTAGAACACATTCATGTATCATGTACCTCATAAACATGCCAATACGCTTCCATCTTTTTAGCACATTACAGGCCTTCATTTTTAAGCTCTCCTAAAGCTCTCCTAAACAGTATCTTAGGACAGCAATAGTTAGTTAATAGTTAATTACTCTCCTCACAACTCTCCTCAAGCCTTTCAGGAGAGTAATTCATAGCTCTCCTGCAATTTTCAAAAATGAAGTCCTGACATTACCATGTTTACATGGATTCTGTGGTATTTTTTCTGGCGAAAAATTGCTGTAGATTTCATACACATTGAATGACTAATTCCAACCCTAGATTTAACACTTCACCTAACTCCAACCTAACATAAAACCCTAGTACTGCAATCTTGTGACTGTAAAGACAATCTTGGTGATGCCCTATGATCATACCTGAACAAGTTTGGTCCAAAGACAATCGCCAGAGCCATAGAGTTCATCTTATTGGTGTCCTCATGGTGGATGACCTTACGGAGGAAACTACAGAGGAATCGGAGCACATGGAAGTTCTCTTCTGGAAGCTGCTGTAGGAGGTTCTTCAGTTGCTTCAGACTCTCATCCTTGTTGTACTGAAATTCTGAGTGAAAAAAAAATTATTCAAAATTGAAGTTAAAATCATTTCAATCAGTAATAATTTCCTATTCTGTAAAACTCAGCATAAAGACTGCTACAAACGAGAGGATCTGGAAGTTTGCAAAGATCCCAAACTTTGAAATCTTGATCTTCAAATTAGTTTAACTCTCATGTGCTCATTGGCCAGGAGGCTCATTTGACAGCATGTCACTTTTGCTGATGAGCACAAACAATAGACACAAATTAATAACCCTTTCATCATTGATACATACACATAATAGTTTTCAAATAGGTTCTGAGATAATCTAGACAACCTTGATAACACCTTCTCAATAAATTAACTAAAGCACTGGCCTATCTTTTCGTTGGCATATAAACAACCTTTCAAAGTGGCCTAAGTTTGCAACCATGACAAGTGTAAAAAGCAAAACAAAAAAACAACTTCCAAACAGTAATGGCTTCCAGTACTGTGAGGGAATCTGCACGAAGATTGCTCCTAACAGCCAATCTGGAATATTTTATAAATCTATACTTTAATAGAAACCCTGATCTTTAATTCAGTGTTCAACTACTGTAAAACCGGAAACATTCGCGATATAAAACTTTCGCAAATTGGAGCCAATGGAATTTTCCGAAGCAAGAAACTTTTGCGAATTGCCAATCATCAACTTTACTTGTAGACCTAAAGTGCACTGTAGTATTGTACTGGCATTCAATGTTTTATATACACATAAACTTTCGCTGGCATGCTACATGTGCTTTCGCGAATCTTGCCTCCTCGCGAAATTCCTGAAGTATCATGAACAAAAACATTTCTGGTTGTACTGTAAAGTCAAAATAAAAACATAATTTCCAATCAGTAATACCTTCTTGGATTGCAAGGAATTTTGCATGAAGACTGCTGATGATGAGTGGATCAGGAAGTTCTCGGAAGAACAGCTTCAGAAGACTAGCCACGGCCATGACATCCCCCGCCTCCTCCAGGTTAGCGTTACCATGGCGATCATACTGCATCCTTAATTTCTCCACTACCTTTGAGCTGCCATTGATCCGGAAGATACCCTCATGTCCAATACCTAGAAAATAGATTAATAATGAAAACATTTTCAATGGTTTTGTTTACGTAATTAAACGTTGTTGTATACACAGAATATGAATACAATACTTTTGAAACTTGCTTTATACTTAAACATCCTGTGTATATTTTCCATAAATACTGGTGCACGTACTTAAATCACTTTTTTGTTTCACTGTATTTATTTTGTCAATGTTATCATAAACTTTTAAATCAGATTTGATTTTTTTTTTCATTTTTGTTCCTGTTTGTATCATACAAACATCATCATCATCATCATCATCATCATCATCATCATCAACATCAGCGTTTAAAGGGGAATCCAACTCAAGGAGAGAATCAACCTTTTATACAGAAAAGAGGAAAATGAGAGGAGCAATCTAAAAAAAGTTTCATCAAAATCGGTTATAAAATAAGAGAGTTATGGAAGTTTGAAAAGTCTAGTTGTTCCTTCTATGGGGATCCTCAAATTGGCATCATCGGCTTCAAAATGGCCGATCTCATGGACAACTCTCCATTCATTTTGTACACAAATTTTCAGATTTTCCCCATTTTCTTTCGAAATATATCTTACCTCCTTCTAAGCTCAACATATGTTGTGTGAAATACATTTTCCCATGACATATTTTGAGCTCAGAAGTAAAGAAGACAAATTTTGAAAGAAAATGGGGAAAATCTGAAAATTTGTGTACAAAATGAATGGAGAGTTGTCCATGAGATCGGCCATTTTGAAGCCAATGATGCCAATTTGAGGATCCCCATAGAAGGAACAACTAGACTTTTCAAACTTCCATAACTCTCTTATTTTATAACCGATTTGATGAAACTTTTTTTAGATTGCTCCTCTCATTTTCCTCTTTCCTGTAAGGTTGATTCTCTCCTTGGGTTGGATTCCCCTTTAAGGTCCGTTTTTCCACTTTGTAGGGTTGGACAGTTAATTTCCCTCTATTCTGTCATACAAACACGAACAAAAATTTAAAAAAATCTTAATTGCAATCATACACATGTATTCAATCTCATATACTTGTTTCATGGACATGGGCAGAGTCTGAATCAAATTCTAATTCATAAATAAACAAAAACTGAGAGAAAGGATTCGAGAAGAAGAAGATGGACATGAATCAACTGCACTGTACCTGACAGCAAACAATAAGTAAATGCTACAATTATGGTGAGAAAATGTATTCCAATTTTTACCAAAATGCTATTTCCTATTTGTTCATACAAATGCTAGAGCTCTGCAATATGTTCAGGCTGAGGTCTATTTTATAGGTCTGTTATAGCCAAATAAGCTTGTCTCCCACAGGTTAAACTTTTATCTACAATGTTCATGTACCTGCAACTTAACACCATTTTCTTGTCTAAGTCAAACTGCCTCCATAATACAGGTTTCGCTTTAATTTTCTTGAGGCTTAAATAAGAAAGGGTCAATATTAGCACAGCTTATAGCAGAGACACAGCGTGAAACTCATTAAGAAGCCCCTCCACCCCGAAAAGGAAAGAGTCTTGGTTAAGATCTCTACCAGAGCCAGGAAACGACGGGCTGGAGATAGATTTATCAACTCCTAGACCGAGGGTGTGTTCAATGTCCATTTTCAAATTTTAAACGGCAACATGAATCATGATACAAAACATTGATATAAAGAGAAACAAAGTGGGTGTTCATTGTCCCCATTCCCAGTCATAAAAGTAAACGTCTTTCACATCTCCATTCAGAGGAAAATTAAAACGTCGAAAAAGATGCATTTTGACTTATGATCAGCTTCGATTTTACGACCTTGAGCATCGCGACTGCAACAAAATGCGACACTGACCACAATTAAGTTTTCAAACATCTTTAAATGTGCTCTCACAGTGGAAGCTTCCGGTGCAAGTGAAAAAAGCGCAGATTTTTGTTTTTGATAGCGGGGATTTAAAGACGATGGACGTATAATCAGCGTTAAATTTTCGACACTGAATGGCGTACCTCTGATCGCGTTTGTGTTCTGTGTTTTGTAATTGCGTTTTGTATCATGATTCATGTTGCCGTTTGAATTTGAAAATGGACATTGAACACACCCTATGAAAAGCTATTAATACGCAAACCATCCACCAACGTCATTTGTCAAAAGCAATTTAAATAAGCCTTTCATTTCCTCCGAATTGATTTCCCTCTTATTTTCTCAGGAAGTTATCAATATCTTGGCACGTCGCGTGAAGCGCAACGGGTCAAAGTCGCGAGTCCTTGCAGGGAAAGTTTGTAAACACAGATCATGAATTGACGCCTTAGTATGAAATAGTTGAGTGAAAGCTTCATTTGGTCATAAAAACTTGTGTTGTATTCGTTGTTTTACATGTACATGAACAAGACCAAAATATTTCTGATTTTAATAAGAGAAATATGCAAGTAGTTAGATATTATATTAACTGATGACTCCCCTAAGTATCTATTAGAGAATGACAGAAAACAATCTATAGACAGCCATATCCACGCTCTTAATTTTTACAAATTACACAGCCAATTAAACATAACTATTTCAGTAGATAAACAATTACTGTAATTTGTTGAATCATACAAGGTCCCGATACTTAATTGTTAAGCGTCTTCATGATAGTAATTTAAACAAACTATATACTATTTGACGCACAAGATAACTATTTGAAGAGATTTTGAATGCATTATTAGGACAGTTTACAATGCATCCCCCTTCCTTACGACACTTGAAAAATTAAAAATAGAACATTGGAAATAGATCATTTCCTAGAATGTGAAACGCAGACATCAACAAGATCTTCTTATTCTCACATCTTATCACGGAGCTTCAAACTTAAAGGGAATCTAGTGAAGTGGGAAAGATGAAGAAGGTTAATTGTGAGCTTTCCAGTTATTTTAATGCTATTGAGGAAGAACATCATAGTAAAAAGGTCTACTGTAAAGGAATGCTCTTCAATTGCCTTAATAATCATAATGTGACCAAAAATACCCCCAAACAGCTGATATGCTCAGGCCCAAACATTGTGTTCTCCAATACATGCATTTTTGTGTCAGTGCATGTTATTCTAAGCAGAATTGGGTTAATTTCTTATTATTTTGACAATTTCAAAACCTCACAACACACAATAAATTTGCTTATTAAAGTGAACTGTTATCAACCTTTCCAAATCGCTTTTAGACAGCGTCTTCCAAATTTCAAACTCATGACCAGTAAAATAATTTCGCTTTAAAACTATATGTAGCATATATTCTGTGTTCATCATGAAGGACTCCTACATGTGGGTGTCTACGAATGAACGCGTAAAGAACTCTCCAAGAGAGTTTAGAAGATTCCTAATGGATAAATGTAGATAAACTAGAGGGATTAGAAACCAGGGTAAGAGTGACGCTGACTCACGCAGATCTTCTTTTAGATGTGACCAAACCCTTGATTAATACACTGTACAAATGTACATAACTGTAAATAGAGTTTTTTCATGATAATGTGTGTACCTGAATCAACTCGAAATGAATAGTTTTCATTTTCACAATGGCACCAATTATTCACCTTGTGGGCAATTCTACAATCTTTCCTGAGAAAATAGTCATATAAAGTAATATCAGATTGAATATAATCAAATTTACCAAGCAATAGCAAAGTACCGGTAGGCCGATGCCACAACAATGCTTTAAGTAACGATACAAAAGGTGTGCATTAGCTTTTCAATTGTCAAACTAATAGTGCCATAAATCTACTTTAGGGTGCTATCCCACTTCGCGGAGACGTCTCCGCGACAGAATAGAAAAAACGTCTCCGCGACGGATAAAAAGTATTAGAGACATCTCCGAGACGTCTCTGAGACATCTCCTGAATTTTAGGGACAGATTTTTAAAATAAATTGTCGCGGAGACGTCTCGGAGACGGATTTGGGACTACTTCAGACTTTTTTTTTCATAATTTGTCGCGGAGACGTCTCGAATACTATTTGTCCGTCGCGGAGACTAAATTTGTATTCTGTCGCGGAGACGTCTCCACGAAGTGAGATAGCACCCTTAGATCAAACCACACAATCTTTAATATTCACACTCCTGCAGGGGGCAAGTGATAGGGTCGTATCCTATTGTATTGTATTGTATCGTATCCAATCGTCTGAAGGGTGCTAATCCTGTGTAAACCCAAAGACGTACAAGATTTCCAAAGGTCTAATGAATCACTTTTTGATCCTCAAATTGGCACAAATGACATTTTTTATTCCACTGCTAAACCTTAAGACAAATAAAATTGACACTCAATGACACATTGTTGATAGGGCTTAAAAATGCATTAAAAAAATGCATTAAAAAAAAAACAAAAAAAAAAACACTTTGTGTTGCAAAATTAGAGCTTTCAGTGATTATTTTTACTAAAAATGTTCTTCTGAAGTCAAGAACTGTTTGATGAACATGTACTGCATTAGAAATAAACTCATATTTGTCAGTGATTTTAGCTCTTTTTACTGATGTTATATTATATGATTCATACCATTCTGGTTTCAAAGATAAAGTCTGTGTTAAAAAAAATGGAATGGTCGGAAAACTTTTTTTTTATAGTATGAATATTAATTACACCCTGCTATTGTTTGGCATTTTCATAAAGCAGGTTAATCAGACTTTCTTCTGCATATTTTTTCATCACATTTGGTGCTGTAATTTTTAAGATATGACCAATTTTCTACAATCAAGAAAAATCCATTTTCGCATGATGTTCAAGCTTTCGTGTTGGTTTCGCATAATGGAACAATAGACGTGCGTAATTTCGATTTGTTCCTCATCGCACAAAATTTAGCATAACTTTTGTTTAACGAAAGCAAATTATACAGAACAAAGTGCATCAGCAAGGGATATCTTCTGGCTTTAATTTGGTACCACATACATTGTACACACATTATTTGAAAAGGATTTCACACCTACATTATTTTTTCCCCGACTGTACCATTTTATTTGACACAGACTGTACAGCCAAAGTGTCACTCTAAAGATCAAACCACTGTATAATACTCCAGCAGGGGGTAAGGGAGAGGGTAGTATTGTATTGTATTGTTTCCTTATATCCCTTCAGAGGCATAAGTGTGTTAATGGATCTGAGTTACTGCCCTTTTGGCTCTGAAGAGCTAATGTGATATCATCTCACCCTGCAGGCTTCCTTTCATACCTATGATCACATCCCATTCATAAAAGTGGAATGAAAAATGGCGTTAATCTACCTCCTTTCAAATATGGAAACCACATAATAGACCTTCACTTACACATTGTAGGCCTATATTGTACATGAAATATTGTCCAAAGATATAAAAGGATATTGAAGGGAAAATTATAATTGTGGTCATGAGATTGAATTGTGGGAAAAAAAATGTTTTAAAGTGATTTGGGAAAGGTTGATGACAATTCACCAAAGAATTATTATGTGCTGTAAGGTTTTGGAATTAACAAATTGAAAAGAAATCAACCAAATTCTGCTGTGAGCAGCATGCACTGCACATACATGTATGTTTGGAACTAAATGCTAATGTTCATCCTGAACATTTTGACTGTTTTTGTCATATCATGAGAGCCTTTGAAGAGTGATCCTTTGCAGTGGATATTCCTACTATAATATTCTACCTAAATACCATGAAAATAGTTTGAAAGCTCACAGTAATTTTGTTCACCTTTCCCACTTTAGGGAGGGGGGAGGGCAATATTGAAAGTAACTTGAATTTTCTTATTACTGATACATTTACATCAAAGGAAATTAAAACTATAGCCAATCAGGATCCTTGATGCATGCACTTCAACCATAAAATTTTCACTCTCAACCAATCAGAATAGTATTTTCAATTTTGCAATTAATTGTAATTATTTATGCTATACCCACTTAAAGACATCTCCTTTTGATGGAGTCAGGGCATACCAATGTATTAATCATGCTCATGACTAAGAAAGTTTCCATGAAATACAACAAGGGTGTAAATGAGGTCCATGAATAGAGCGCAGGTTGGAGAATTATGACGACAGATTGGGCCATGTCAATTGGCTCATCAATCTCCCACTAGGACAAAGAAAATTAATCACCTTCATCTTCCACCCTCCTACCACGGATCCTACCATGATATCACATAATCCAGCAATACTGCTCATGTATAACAGCAAGGTAAAAAAAAGAAGAACAGGGCGCTACAAACCCACTTGCCCGCTTGCCCGGGGCAAGTGAAAACCACATGCGGGCAAGCAAACTTTAAAGTCACTGGCCCAATCGTGCAAGCGGTGATTTGAGCGCAAGATGTGTGAACAACATGTCACCCCAAAAACACTATAAAATATCTGTTTATATACACGAATGAGAAAAAAATATTGTTTAATACAGAAGGATATCTTTCTAGAGAAAACATTACCAGACAGTTGAATTCAAGTCATTGTACAAGTATATGTACAAATGTATGCTACATTTTTTTAGTAGTCCAATATGCAGACTGATTGTAATATTCATAGGCCCCTAGATGACAAAATAATGAAAATTTGGACGCAACTGTTCTTCTTTTGTTTTTATTATGTTTATTTCAATGCCTTTTAAAAAAATCTCTTACGTACATTTTAGAAACAAGGTAATTTGGCTTGACAATTAGTTTATTAATTTTACAATTAAGTCTTTGATTTTTTGTTGGTCCAAATTTAGGGGTTTGGCTTTATTCCTGTATTCTCAATGTTGTATAGGCTCGTTGTTTATGAACTCTTATTTAATCTAAATGGTATTTGTCACTAAAAAATAACACAAAGGCATGGGACGGTGTGCGAAAAATGGATTTCTCTTGATTGTAGAAAACTAGTCATATCTCAAAAATTAAAGCACCAAATGTGATGAAAAAAAATGCAGCAGAAAGTCTGATTTTCCTGCTTCATGAAAATACCAAACAATACCAGGTTGTGATTAATCTTCATATTATAAAAAAATGTTGTCCACTGGTACCATTTTATTTGACACAGACGAATAGGCCTACAAACAATCACCCAAACAAGAGGCATTGGCATGCAAATGCTGCTTAGAATAGTTAGAAAAAGTTTTAGGAGCTGCGAAACTGGCCTAAACGTGGTGTTGCCGACACTTAAACATCTTTTGAGTTTTCCCACTGCGATATACATATCGATTTCAATTACAGATATTATGCAATCACAATCTGATAAAGAAAAAAAATGTCGGGTAGGCAATATTTTTGGGGTCGGGCAGGTTATGCCCCCACAAAATTTTTTGCCTATAAAGCATGTTATCATCACCGTGTTCATATACATGTACCCTACAGTATATGCCATAAATATTTTAATTACAGTACATGTATGTATACTGCTTTATTTGCTATGCAATCACAATCTGATAAAGTGTCTTCAGCTTAAAAAAAAAAAAAAAAAGGCCTAAAAAATAAGAAGACAGCTCATCCGAATGTGCTTCTGGTTTAAAAAAAAAAAGGGGGGCAAGTTTTAGTCTGCTAATTCGTGTTTAAAATTTTGCTAGTTGAAGTACATACTACATGTACATTTATACCAGTGTGTATGATAAATTGATTTCAAATTGAAGTCTAGCAAGTGTATTTCATTTTGCAAAGTGGGCTAATGAGCTGTCAGAGCTAAAGGCATTCGAAACAAAAACAAGAACAATATATCATTATAAATGGGAACATTGAATCCTACTGACATAGCCTTCATTATTACAGAACAGATTAATGGGGTCAACAATGCAATTATGAGGATGAAATCTAAGGAATTAATAAAATAACAAGTCTATATTTATATTCTCATAATGATGACGTACTAATAAGACCTTGCCTAATTGAGTGAACAATCAAATGAATGAATGTCTCCTTGCAAATGTGGAATTCTGTATTTCAGATTTCTTTTCCTCAAGTAAAAAGAGCTTTACAATATTGGCATATGTACAGAGGCAACCTTGCCTTAAGAAGTCAATCTATTGGGACTGAAGTAATAGCTTTGACATCCAAAATCTGACTTATGAAGGTTTAAATGTAATATGAAGAGAAGATGATCTTTTAGGGAACTCATCAAGAGAGATTCATGCAGAACTGCAAAATAAGAAAGAGAGATCTACATGACTGTAGGCCTATAGAGATGGATTTGAATAATGGAATAAACAATAAAAATATAGACAGAACGATAGACGAATTTAGAAAGAGAGTGAATGAGGGATGGAACAGGGAAAGAATAAAAGTGAGGAAAGACAGAGAGAAAGAGAGTGAGAGAGACTGAGAACAAGAGCGAATACGCATACAAAAAAGTAAATTTTATCTATTCTGTTCTATCGCTTTAAACTGTAAATTTAGTACGCATTGCCAAAGGGCCACCTTGGAGTAATATATCAATGCATTCAACTTCTGTTACAGACTATTGATAATGTGAACCTTGGTTGTAAATTTGTTTGACCTTCCATGAGAGGGGTCAAAGCCAAGTTGGTCAGGTCAAGGGTCAGTTTTGTTTACAGATCCCATTTCCTTTTATTCATCTCAAAACCTTCTACCCAACATCTGTGTAAGGAGTCAGGAAGCTTGTAGGCTACACCCTACTTCAAATGTCTTCTGATCCAGTTTATAGGGGAGACCGGGGATGGACATGGACGTAACAAAATTCACATTTTGGGCCAGATAATTCTAATGAAAGTACTCACACACTCCATTTTGGGTCTGTAGTTAGCCTATTATGTTGGCTAAAACCTGAGGCACATTAAACTTGAAAACTTGTAAACACTAATTAACTACAGCTTAATTAATGAAGACATTTTTTTGTAACAACCTACCCCGTATACGGGGTAAGTTGTAACACCATACGGGGTACATTGTTACAACATGTAAACATACGGGGTAAGTTGACAATGTGTAAATCTCGTATACCATATTTTTGTTTCAACTTTCCAGTTTCTTGGTATCGTTAACAGTAGATCAAGTAGAGCTCTAGAATAGACTAAAGTAATAATAGAAATATCAAAATATTTACACCTGAAAATTGAAACAAAATTACTTTACATGTGCATTGTAATTGGGGTAGGTTGTTACATGTACATCGACATGGGGTAGGTTATTGTAACAACCTACCCCATGGGTGATTTTACACATACATGTAGAATCAACTGTAGCAAAGCCATTAGGCAGAATTACAGGGCATGGATAGGGGGTATATTAGTGACATACATGTACTATATTCACAATACCAGACTATCATCATGTGCCTTCAGTTGTAAGAACTATTACAAATTTTAATTTTTGTCAAAAATTCACTAGGAACTGTAAAAAATGGTTTTGTTGATTTACTTTTCAATAAAACAACGGAGAAACCTCACAACTGGCAGTTCATCACAGCTATGTGTAGGCTGTATATAGATGCCAGTGAGCACGAACTCTCTTGTTCCAACTTTATAGCACACTGAGAACTGTAACAACTAACCCTTGTAACTTCCATCCCCGGTCTCCCCTACTCTGTCAAATTAGTTTGCACAACTATGTGCTACATGTATTATCACTATTGATAATATGATCCTTGTAAATTTGTTTGACCTTCCATGAGAGGGGTCAAAGCCAAGTTGGTCAGGTCAAGGGTCAGTTTTGTTTACAGATCCCTTTTCCTTTTATTCATCTCAAAACCATTTACCAGACATCTGTGTAAGGAGTCAGGAAGATTGCAGGCTACACCCTACTTCAAATGTCTTCTAATCCAGGAATTCAATTCTCTCAAACTTTAGTTCGTAAAACTGAGTGCACGCTCATGTCCTACAAATGTACTGGAAAGGGATTCAAAAGATTTCAGGCTTCATTCAGATTTAACCATGTGGTACCAGTTCAAGTACAATTCATTATAATACCAAAGGAAGAATGTAGGCTACAGTATTGAGCTGCATACAAAGTAAACCTGTAAAAGCTGAGATTTATGTCAAGAGTACATGAAATTGAAACTCAATCAAATGTATAGTATCCATCGATAAATCTATTTACATTTAAGCCTATACTGCGCGGGTCAGCTTATAAATCATTGTTTAAAAACTTTCCACAAAAAAAAAAAAAATTGCAGTTTGCTTTCATTTTCAGTGAACCTGTTGCTATAATTGCCAACATGCATGTATTTTTAGACTAACAAGCATCTCTGCTTTGTTCTACTCATATTTCACCACGTACATGTAGCATATACTATTTTCATCAACAGATTCACTGCTCCTATTCTTGAACAAGCCAGCAGAAAGAGATATAACATCAACAATATGACAGCCATTAAAGGTAGTGTCATCCTTTTTCACAAATTGCGAAAACTAATGCAACTTGGCATAACTTTAGAATATGATCGACCTATACTGTCTATTCAACATCGTTGATATTACAGCGCGTGCAGCTTGTTTGCTCAGCACGGCCCACACACATCAATATACACACGGCGTATCAGCGTGCATTACCTCCGCGCTAACGCTCAACGGTCGATTTGAATTTCGCACAGTACGTTTTAATTTTCGAGGTACAAAAAAAATGGGAATGAATTTTGATAATCGCAATATAATGACAAACAGTACACATTTCAGCTTAATCATGTTGTTTGAAGATATAGTCATTGATACACTACTATATCCTCTCAAAAAGTACAAATGTAAGATTTTTGCCTGCAAAAGGATGACACAGTCTTTGAACTGGACCATCCCTGCTTGAATGCATGAAGATTTTATATCACTCTCAAGCATGTACACCAAAACATGGCAATAGGCACTGCTGCAAAAGTTCGAGCTAGAAAAATAGCCCGATATTTCTAGTCTGATGATTACGCCCGATCAAATAATTTCAAGCTTTTTCTCTCTCAAATAGCGCACTAAATTAGTAATTGGAATGCTTTCATTTTCTGTAATCTGTTGCTATAATTGCCAACATGTACATGTATGTAGTTTTAAACTAAATGTACAAATTAACAGGGAAGTGTTATTGCTGCTTTGTTCTACTCATATTTCACAACGTAGCGAATTATCCTATTTTCATCAACAGATTCATTGCTCTTAAAGGTTTACTAAATTAGAAAAATAATTGTCCATTTTTCGTTAGGAGGAATCATTAGAAGTCACAATTTACCACCCATTTTTTCAAACATTTTGGTAATCAAGGACAATCATTTGAAAAGCCCATAAATGCCCATTCCCGCTGCTATAAGCCCGCCCCTAAAAAGCTTCATGAAGCGATATCGTAGTCACTGACTGTGACGTATTGTGAGTAAGCCAGTCGCACGGACAGTACAGTGCATGCATGTAGAGGCATTGAGCCACCGAGCTGGCGGGGCTGCTATATTCCATGCTCCCGTTGCACGACGACTATACTGTTCTTCACACATACATTGGTCACTAGAATCTTGATTTTGGACACGATTTCATCAATAAATGTCAATTTGTGTGTAGATAAGGTTATAGTAAGACCACTATGGATGAGGGCCTAGCTTTTATACATACATCGTTTTCCAAAGAGATTGAAAGCTTTTGGAGTTTGGAAAAGTAAGTCAAGCCTACTTTACTTGAGCAGACTGGCTTACAAATACTTGCAGTGAGTTTGCCGGAGTTGACTTTAAAATATCCTAATTCGATATGAAGGAAATGAGAATACTGTTTACGTTGTTTAGACCTACTGACAATTAATAACATCTCTTCTACTTACAGAAGTCAATTTTGATGATAAAACAGTGTATAGTTGCATAGAGCGAAGGCAGGACAGTTATGCAATATCCACAGGTGAATATTCCGTGCAATGTATACACGAGACGAGATCAGACTCTAGTCTGTGAGTGAGATGGGTATTCGCATGCTGCAGAAATATGCTGATGGGGGCAGATATTGTCCCAGGAGTACATCGTGTGCGTATATACTAAATACACACTACGACCTCATAGCTGCCCGTATCAGCTCATAGCTTTGCGGTCTACACCATAGAGTTACATACCCCTTGTGGTCTACACACCATAAACTCCTAGTCCATATAGCAGTCGTTAGTTCATTTGGGTACAACAATAGTGCACTAAACTTACAGGGACACCCAAAACGACTGTTAATGCGTTTACGATAATGCAAAGCACAGAAAGACAGACGAGGATGTTTGGTAGAAGAATGATGAAATTACGCAAGATTTGAATATTTTGGCGCAAAATTGTTCACTGATGATGTGTGACAGATAGTTCTTAAGACTTTCGTATACTAAATCTACATTCATTCTTCTTCAATTTCGTTAGTTTTCTCTGGCAAAAAGGAGTCCAATATTGCGTTTTGTGTACATACACGCATTATGCCAGTCTCCGTGTGTTTTAGGGTCTTACTTTTAATACGTCATTCCGCTAAGGAACCAATCAGCTCAACAGGTTTCAGGAATGTCATCAAAGCCTATAGTTTTTCACATTTTTCGTCAAATGAGACTTATTAGGAAAAAACAATTTTCACTTTCGTTTTTAGAAGGTAATTATCCGCTGAATAAGCCCAATTTGTTTTCTTAATTTAGTAAACCTTTAAGCCTCAAGAAAGAGATAGTGTAACATCAACAATGTGGCGGCCATTAACTGACATCCCCACTAGAGAATAAATAGATTTCAGATCAATAGGCGGTTCCGCACTAGCCCAACCTAGACAAATAGCATGAAATCTAGCGCAAAGTTGATACTGCACTAGCCTGAGCTTAAGCTCGAGATTTATTTCGAAGACCTGAGCTAGAGTTGCTCAAGCAAGCGCAGTATGTGTATGATATGATTGGGGCTTAGGTTTCTGGGTAAGGTGGCACTGCTCACTAATAGTGCATTATTTCAAGCCAAAACTCCCCAAAATAGCTTGAGTTAGACTTGGGCTGATATTTCGACCAATTTAGCATGCTATTTGAGAGAAAAAAGCTTCATATTCTCTGATCAGGCTAATTTATCAGATCAGACGTAGAGTGCTATTTATCAAGTTCACATAGTAAACTGTGTTCAGGTGCCTTCTACTGCACAAACCTTGTGCTGTTTTGAAGGTGTCCTTTCATCTATTGTTATAATTATAATTCTCATTTTGAATAATGAAGGAAACTGACAGAAATATATAATATGAAGAAAAAAAAAAATTCTCTTTATACATGTATTGTAATCATGTGTGTTAAATTTTTATGGATGATGAATAAGAAATTGATATTGAAATTGAAACTAGTGCAGCACCACCTCCTCTCATGCATGCAGATAAACATGACAATGAAACCAAACCCAATGAAAACACCAGACTCATTCTCAGATTCAATCCCCAGAGCAGTGCATATATCTGTCTTGGAACAAAAGTGCTGCTTGCAACAAGGAAGGGTTGGATTCTTCAAAAACAATTCTCTTTATGACTTGATGTCAAGTGAAAACACAGAAATATAAGGAAAACTTTGTCATGTGGCTCGCAGAAGGGCACAAAAGTTTTCATGAAACATTCCCTTTACATGCGATAAACAAGATGAATCCTCGACTGCGCGCGGTCGAAATATATGCCTCCGCCATTGCCAGATCAGAAATATATGGCACATTCATGTATTTATTTTACTTTTCCTTCTTTCCCTCCAAAATTTTGACCTCTGTGACCCTTGACCTTTGACCTACATAATCCATAATCTAATTAGACCATCTTCCTATGGTGATACATACTACCCTTAAGTTTGAAGCTCATATCTCAACTGGTTCTTAAGATATCGCCATAACGAACTCAATACATGGAATTACACACTTTGACCTCTGTGACCCTTGAACTTTGACCTACATAATCTAAAATCTCATCAGATCGTCTTCCTATGGGGATACATACTATCCTGAATTTTGAAGTTGATATCTCAAATGCTCCTTGAGATATCGCGATAACGAACTAAATTCATGAAATTTCACATTTTGACCTCTGTGACCCTTGACCTTTGACCTACATACTAGAAAATCTTATCAGATTATCTTCTTATGGTGATACTTACCACCCCCAAGTTTGAAGTTGATATTTAAAATGGTTGAGATAACATGATAACAAACAAACGCGACGGATGGACGGACAACCCGAAAATATGATGCTTCGGAGGCGGAGGCTTAAAAAAAATCTCTTACAGCCTTTAACAAGCCAAACCCCGACTCAACAAGAAAATTAAAAGTAATTTTTAATACAACTTTTTTCAATTTTATGTGTATATGTGATGGTTTAGGTATCATATCAGAAGATCATGTTGTTCCACAAATCTTTGTTTCTAGCTTTCTCCATCATGACTATCGACTTTCAACAGGTACACGTACTCCTCTGTATTGAAGCCATTTCTTCAATCAATCCTCACAAACCTCTGAAAATGATATTGTACATGAACCATAATGTGAGAGTTTGGAGCCTTGATAATTCTACCTCCACAAGTATGATTTCTTTCACTTATAAGATTTCTTAATTTTGGACTACATGTAGTTGTGGAAATTTGTGGAAAAAAATTGTTTACCGTTTTAGTGAACTTTTGATTCCGACGAGTCTCCTTACATGTATATTCGAGTGGACATTTTTGCAGGGATGTACTCATGAATTAGGGAATATACATTAAAAACCTGTGCGAAATATATTGCTCATACTGTACAGGCTTCTAAGACAACTACCCCCTAGATAATTAACTGCTGGACAATAACCCAGCCCCCCCCCCCCCCTGGCCAACAATCTACCCCCTAACCCTAAACCTAACCGTAACACTATTTCGGGGGGGGGGGGGGGTAGTCGTTATGGGAGGTAATTGTCCAGGGGGTAGTTGTGCTGATACACTTCTACAGTATTGTTAGCCCCCTTGAATTTATTTTTACAAATACATTTTTTTTCTTCTTGTACTGTGTGAAAGGCTCCACACACCCAGATGTGTGTTCTAGTATAGTTGGTGAAATTATACCCGCTGAGATAGGTATGATCAATATTACTAGGCACATTCCCTAACCCTGGGAGATATAACACACATGTCCAGGGTCTCCAAGCCAAAGCACATGCAAACTAATAAGACAACCATCTACTCAGGGCATTTAAAGGGAACACTCAAAACATTTAAAGAGAATACTAAGGGCATTTAAAGGGAATACTCAGGCCATTCAAAGGGAATACTCAGGGCATTCAAAGGGAATACCGGTACTCAAGACATCTAAAGGGAATACTCCGGGCATTCAAAAGGAAGACTCAAGCCAGGCATTTAAAGGGAATAATCAAAGCATTTAATGGGAATACTCAGGGAATTTAAAGGGAATACTCAGGGCAATTAGGGGAACACTCACGGCATTTAAAGAGAATACTTATGAATACTAAGGGCATTGAAAGAGAAAACTCAAAAGTAAATTTTGGTAAATAGGCACTTAAAGGGTTTCCTATATGAAAACATGAATGTTTGAAAGAGAATGGTACTCATTTTGTTACTTGGTAACATATTTGGTGTACTAAACAAAACCCTGGGGAGATCCAAATAAAAATCAGCCATTTTGTTGAAATATTCCATTTTTTTTAGGGCTGTACCCTGGCTTATACATGTAAAATGTGAAATTATTTTCTGTGTGCTTTATTAAAGACCGTTGACGGAGTAAATACAACCTTACATCGATTGAAAGCTAAGTAGGCGTATAACATAAATACCCAAAATAAATTAAATTTTCATAACAGTATTCATAAAAAGATGATCGAACCTCAACCAGGCCATCCCTCCCAAGTACTCGTAAAAGTACCCCTATTATATAATGCGGCTGATGACGTCAAAGAAGTTTAAGGGAATGCTACTGCCAGGCATGATTGGGTTTCGCCTTTAGAAAACAAGTTTGTATTGCTATGTCAGAACAATAGAATTCTAGCACACATGGGGTCTATTGTTCTGACATAGCAATACAAACGTATTTTCTAAAGCCGAAACCCTATCATGCATGGCAGCAGCATTCCCTTAAACTTCTTTGACGTCATCAGCCGCATTATATAATAGGGGTACTTTTACGAGTACTTGGGAGGGATGGCCTGGTTGAGGTTCGATCACCTTTTTAATGAAATACTTTCTAAATGGAAGATAAAAATGCTTAAATTGGGAATTGTTGTATTAGGAAGAAATATTAGCTTTCGTTTTATATGTAATTTTGGTTTTCATTTCTCGGTCCGGTCTGGGACTTTAATGTTCAAAACGCTATTCTTGTGCTCTATGTGTTTGTAAAACTCATTGGCCCATATTCTGATAGCCTGGTTTAGCTTAACCTAGGGTTAAGGGTAGTTTAACTCTAGTCTAACTCCTCAATTTAACCCTGGGTTAAATTTTCATATTCTGATAGCAAAGTTTAGCTTAACCCAGGGTTAAGTATGGTAATAAATCCTCCAAAATTTAAACCAGCCTAGGGGGTAGTTTAAGTCTGGTTTAATTCCTGGGCATCATCGTTACCACAACCATTTGCACCTTAATACAACACAATTAAAGTTAACTTTTATGATAAGGGGGTGGGGGAGGATTATAAAAACAATATGAAAACAAAAAATAATCCAGATTAAATACTCTCTCATGTTAAAAATACTTCCAATCCTCAATACTAAATGTATGCATTACCTGACAAAGAGAAAATAGAAAATCAATCAATTAACCAAACCTGCCTAGACTAGACCAGCGCGGTGCGCACAATTGGCATGGCGCGTATTGCATTGTTGCATGAGCTGCGTTGCACTGCTGCGCGACCCTGACCTGGGAGCTCAGCTCGAGATGAGCTCTACTGAGCATGCGTAATGTGTTTAACCCAGGGTTAAATGTAAAACTTGGGGTTTTGTTAAACTAGGCTATCAGAATACCAATAGGACTTAAACCAGAGGTTTGGGTTAAGGGTGGTTTAGTTAACCTAGGGTTAACTTTAGCCCAGGGTTAACTTTTACTGCTATCAGAATATGGGCCACTGTTTTCATTCATAATACTCGTACAAAGGGTATCCATATTGTTCTGTGGTAATGTTCTACATTGAATGAACACAAGATGGCATTTCAAAACGTGGTACTCCGCAATACTGTGTTGTGCATCATTTGTGGTGATCTCCTAGTTCTTTTTGGGTCACATATTTGAAGGACGAAATGTTGCAGGCTAAATAATAGCACAGATGAATTCATAATCACATAAAATTTAATCTTGATATTTCCATATGTTTCTAAAGTTCTCCTACACTCTTAGATAGATCATCATAAGATATTTTCTCCCAGTGTTGTGGGAGGACAAGAAAGCGATATGAACCTTCGTGCGCTGACCACAGGATTAAGTTCATCCACTTACCGTGCATCTTAATGAAATCAATGATTTTCTGCAGGAGCTCTGGTATCCGCACCCCCGTAGGTCCATAACGGCATAGCTCCTTCAACGGAACACCAAACATCTTATTGTTGACCTTCCGACGAATGCTGGCAGGGGAGCGGAGTATCTTCTGCATGGCTGTAGCCCGTTGGTCCCCCACAGTCCCCTAAGGTCCCCCACGGTCCGTGCCTTCTGGCACCACCTAGGTTACAAAATAAGAGAGTGAAACGGGTCAAAAGTCATCAATCGTAAAAATAAAGGCAATCAAAGCCTGTCCACTTATTGACCTTGCAACTATGCCGACAGGGGAGCGTCTTCTGCACGGCTGTAGCCGTTGGTTCCTCACAGTTCCCAAAGGCTGGCACAACCTACATTGAAGGCAACAAAATAAGAGACAAAAGTTATGTTCACACGGTACCTTAAAGGTTTCAATTCTCAAGGTTTTATAACCTCAGGAATTGATTCCTGCAAGGCTAACGAAGGGTCAGGTTTACACAGAGCGCGTATAATTCTCGAGGTTTTGTAACCTCGTGAAACAAAACCAACAATGAGAGGTAGTTAATAGTGAGAACGGACCCCCACCGCTTAAGGTTTCATTCCTTAACCCTGTTGGTGTCTTAAATCGTGACTAATTATCGAGGTCTTAAACCCCCTAGTTTGTGTTCACATGTCTTAAACTTAAGCCGCACGTTACCCTCAAGAATTAATTTCAAACTTGGGGTTGACTTGGGTTTAAGAATGGCCAGTGTGAATGTAGCTGAAGAGGGAAACGGGTCAAAAGTCATTGGCAGTAAAGAAAGGTCATGAAAGCCTGTCCACTTGAACTTGGCTTTTACAGGAACAATGGTCTGTATTAAAATATATTGGCTTCGTCTGGCAGGATAGAGGCCTACTTTCCTTTACGATCATCAGTTTTATATTACAGAAATCATACCTGCATGTATTGGCAGAATATGAACTTTCATTTGCGAGGGTACATGTACATCTCACCTTGTTTCCCTGCTCTAAACAAGGAAATAAACATTTATGATGTACTTGTGGCTTGAAACATGAAAAAGGGTAAGATCTACATAAAAGTATGAGCTTTACCACAATATTGTAGAACCACAAACATTCGTGATCTGAAACTTTTGTGAATTAGAGCCGACGGCCATTTTCGCAGAATTAAACTTTCGCGAATTGCCCACCATCAACTTACTTGTACAGTGTAAGATATTGTACTAGCATTCAATGCATTTGTAGACACACACTTTCATGGGCTTTTTAGTTTCGCATATGTTGCAGCTGCGCAAAATTCGTGAAAGTATAATGCATGCAAACATTTCTGGTTTTAAAGTATTTTATTTCCTATCATCAAGGTATTGTGCAAAACTTGACAGTCAAAAAGGGAAGGGGGGTGAGGGATATTTCAATAAAAACCATCTCCTTCATTATCCAACATCATATGGGCAATTCCACAGAAATCCGGACAAGGGTGCCGGAAATTCAAAATGATATTTGGTTAAAATTATTTTGATTTTCAAAAAATACATGAGTTGAAGTTTTGAGAATCAATAAAATTTTTCCCGATGGCGGCCATTTTCACTTTCTAATCATACGCTGAAGTATTCCAATATTTTTTTTGTATAGAAAAGGTATATTAACAAGAAACTCATTTTCATTTTCTCAACTAAACCGTTTCTGTTCCCGATAATCTTTCACATGGATAAAGTTGTTAGAGAGACACTTTATCAAATGATATTAAAAAAAAAATTGGTTCAATTGTGACTTTGGTCAAAAACTTAGATTTAATCAACCCTCATTTGCAGTGTAACGTCAGTTACCAAAAACATGAACTTGTTAATTTTTTTTCCACAACGGAGACAGTATCAACAATGCCAATTAAGATTTCTAATGTATGACTGCATCTCATTATTATCAATAGCAAAGCTTCGGATATTCAACATACATGTACAATCAAGTAAAAATTGACAACCAATTTGTGTAACGTCAGTTACCATGACCTAGTGTAACGTCAGTTACCATGATGCCATTATCTTTCATAGAAAACAATTTTAATTTGGACTCCTGTATGCATCTGAAATAATTACCACTGCTTAAACTAACCATCTAGCAATAAAAAAGACTGCCAGTGCCAATGGTAACTTCTTCTTTTAATGATTTAAGAGTTTGGAAACCCATGCAGTGTACATGTAAGCCCCTCCAAATCTGCTTTAGATTTTCAGTTGATTATCTATAGGTGTGATCAAGGTTCCATTGCTATATATTCTGAATTTGGAATATGAGCCTATAATTTTAAATGTTATGACAAATCTAAATAAAATTATTAGTTGTATTTAAAAACTTCTCTCTGTAAATAAATGAAGAAAAAAAAAAAAAAGAAAGAAAGAAAGTATGATCATAGCTCCAATGTCTGGGCATCTGCCTTAGATGTAAGCATAATTTGTGGTAGAACAAAGCACAGAACAAACACTTTACTTTAACAGGATTTCATTTTGATGCCAAAACGAACAGTAATTTCATTAAATTTTATTACCTAGCTTTGAACTTCCGCATTTTATGACTGCGGATCACAACTGTACAAAATGAGTTAAACGGAAATTACTGTTGCAGTTATAAGTTTGAATTGAGGAAGAAACTGTTTAAAAGAGATTTTAAAAATCAATTCACCTAAGAACTGTTGTGTGCTGTGAGGATTTAGAACCGACAAATTATAATAAAGGCACCTTTTTTAATAATTCTTCCAAGATTCACATGCACTACACACAAAAATACATGTGTGGGACATCCTACGTGTATTAATCGATCAACATACTATTTTAGAGTTTCTAATGTCTAATACTAAAATATTCCCTTGTTTATAATATATTGTGATGGAATTTAGTTCTTAAAAGTAGTAAGAAATAAAATTTTCAAAATATTCTGTACAAACCCTATAGGAAATATATTGTACAACTGTCATGGTCACAGTATTGTTTTAACTGAATAAGAGGAAAATGATTACATCAATTCTTATTTTGCCAATCTGTTGCCTAGAACATAGGTATGATATCATATCAAACACATAATCCTCAGAAGCCCGGAACACAAAATATTTTTATCCAATTCAAAATTGGGATTTTACATGTGTAAAGTCTATAGAAGATGTAAGGGTAACGTCAGTTACCGACATGTCTTCACAAAAGTTTCCCCAGCGTAAACAAAAATTATGAAAATCTCTCCTTAGTTTGCAAATCTGTTCATAAGGACCAAGGTATGATGCCATGTAAGACTTGTCATTACGACATGTCATGGACATGAGATATTGAGATTTGATCAAACACCATGATTTTGCATGTCCGTTTTCTGTAACGTCAGTTACCGACACGTTTTTGCTTGGCGTTTCAATGGAAATAATGTTTAAGTGGAATTTTTAGACAAAACTTCTTCCTTTACACTTACTTATTTAGGTATATTAATTAGAAGACCCACGTATTCTTATTTATGTAACTGCAGTACAAACAATGTAGAAAATTATGGTCGTGTGTAACGTCAGTTACCGTGGAATTGCCCGTATGTGTATATCTACATATATCAGTTTCATTTGTACAAATTGGTTGACATGTACATCTAGATTTTTATGATATGATTGAATTCATCCTTTCTCGAAATTTGATACACTGAAAAATTCTCAAAAGACTATTGTATTCAACGCTTCTATTAAATGCGTTGTTAAAATGTCATATTCTGTACATAATAATGTATGTTACGAATTGGCCAAAAATATATTGAACAAAAAGATGGTTGAAATTCATTGATTGCCAAATGCATATACATGTAGTCTTACATGTATAGGTGTAGTTTACATCAGACTAGATATCTAATGTTGACCTTTCATGACAAGTCCAAACATAGAATTGGTCTGATCTAATCACCACTGGTTTCATAGATCGAGTTTTCAATCTCCGGCCATCACCATGGCAACGATCTACAACATATCAGACGTTTCAGACAGGTTTGATGCAATGCATGCAATTAGTAAGTGTTCATCAGTGAAGCGTGGCATATTAGAGGAGGCTAACACCTTGAAACCAATTTGTAAGTCATAATGGAAGTCAGTGGTAGGGCCTAAAGCTTAGATCACGAAAAAATCAGATGTTTTGCCTATGTTCGTATGAACTTATTTTTATTTTTAAAAGCTATTTAATATAAGGGCCCAATACTATCCATAATCGCGCCATCCTTCATTCCCTATACAATGTAGTACACACAAAAGTACAATACATTTTACATACCGGTATGTGTAAATTCTCCTAAACATGTCGAAATATCTTTATGTCACACATCTACATTTCATCAATACAACTTCAAAACCAAACGCTTCCAAAATAGCCCTTTGCCTTTTCTGGTAAAGCTACTCAACCAAAGTTAATTTCACTTTCATCTCATCTCAGTACATTTTCTGACCTAGTCTTTTCTCCATCTTTACTGTTATGTATCTGTAATTATTTTATAAGAGCCTGTTATTTTAAAGATGTTTGTTTTATTAAATTTGAATTGAAATTGAATTTTTAACTTGTATATAATTTTGTATTTATGTTATGTTCAATAATGTAAACAAGAAAATTTCAGTTTCTACTGCCTTTCTTGTAAAATGCTTGATTGCTTTAATAAACCATTATTGAATTGAATTGAAGGACTTTCATAAATCAAAAACATGTGTGGCTTTGCTACAATTTCACATGTATTGAACATTTTGTAGAAGCAACATTACACTGTACATGTACACTACCAATCTCAATGTATACCATAGACATTTTAAAGTTTTCTCTGTCTAATACAATGCATACATTTTCATACGAAATGTCGAACACATACAACAGCATGTGTACGCCATTTAGACCCCAAAATTTTCCTCTCAATGACAGAGTGGACGTCATCATCATTAAATATTATCTGTAATTCATAAAATGTTAGTACATGTACACATACTATAAATTTACGCAGACCACAGTCAGACAGATTCTCTATTATCAACACTGCACTATACCCTCATAAAATTCTTAACTTGTAGTAGGTGAATTTTTATTAGCCCAATTAATATTGTTAGCTCGTTTAAATACAGCTTGCCTGTAAGCGATGACTTAACTTAAGCGGAGGTCACAAAACATTGTAAATACAGCTGACATGAAGCTATTACCGCGTTTACATTGTGACTCGGCTCTCATGTCGAATCCTCAGGAAGAACCTCGCGTTTATACACAACAAAAAAGGCGAGTTCAACACAGCTCCCAGATCTTGACCAGAAGTAAAGGGACGTCATTAATGTGTGTTGTGATGTATAGCCAAATTCCCAATCCGACCCCAAGGTCATCGACTTCGAAACGGCTTTCTGTTTACACACAGAGAAATTGCCGTGTCGAACCCGCATCCCGGATGGAAACCTACGATTTTGGCGGAGCAAAAAAGGCGTGTCGAACCCGGGTCGTGGATCGCACTGTTCCTGTTTACATGGCATAAAATTGCTGCGTCGAGCACGATTGCAGTACAGAACCCGCAACCCGAGTCACAGTGTAAACGAGGTATATGAGAGCCAGAAGAGTGATTCCTTTGTGTTAGGCAATATGATTTAGTGTTCTTTTGGCTGTAAGCGATGACTTAAGCGGAGGTCACAAAACATTGTAACTACAGCTGACATGAAACTATCTCATTCTGTGACATGATGTGACCACCACATATAAGTCATTACTGCTACTCAGACATGCAAATGACAGGAGTGAATAGGTCTACCATAAACATTTTTTATATATCGGGTTGATGTAGGCCAGTGCATTCAATGAAGATGAGTTATTCTTTGCAGTTCTTGGTAACTGATGGACTCACACATTAACATTCCACTCATGAATTGTAAACTGGGACAGAAAATATTTGATTAACATTTCCACAGAAATTGATTTGCAGTTTTCAGAAAAACCTCAATTGATATCCGGACATTTCTAAAGCTGTCATGGGTAATAAAGGCACACAATGGACCATCCCATTAACGTAAATTCAAAGAAATACATAATGAACATTCATAGGCAGATTGGGAATCACTATCCTTATTACTCATTATTTCTCCTTCATTTATCAAGTCTGATTATACCATCAACTGTATAATTGAAATAATGCAATTATGAATATAATAATTAATTTTTAATATTATTTTTTTTTAAAGACTTGTTTGAAGATGTCGTTGACAAAGCTGTTTAATATGCAATTATTATCATATTATTATTTTTTATAATATGGTTATTTTCACATTTTCATGCTGCTTATCTCATACATGTATGTTTGTAATGTATGTCCCATCATGAAAGTATCTTCATTCAAATATCACTTTGAAATCCAGAGGTACAAGACAAAGTTACCAAAAATAAAAAAGAAATGATACATATTTTGCAGCTTTGAATTTCACCTACACTGTATAAATCAGAATGATAAACTGGTACAATTTTTTTAACTGTTTTTATTTTGAATTATTCCTTTCACCACCAAAAATATCAAAAGAAGGAAGCTTGACCTTAAAAACATACAAGATGACAATAGAATAGTCATGAAATGTGCATCAAATTGAGCCACCAAACTGCAGCTTTACGCTTGAAGCGATAATGCCATTGGATTTCTGGCCATTTGCAAAGGAGATTGCTATAAAACCGTAGCGAAAGCAAACAATTATCTCCAGCCATAAAAACAGATGGTGACTCTGACAATGGAATTGGTAGAACGAGATAATCTCCTTGACGTTCACGAGACCTCAATTAAACGGCTCGACAACGGCTCGCTAAATGAGTCACGCTCCAGTCTCAAATTTTCATCTTTGTCGGGTGAAAAAGCAACATGACCGTGCTCTCTATTCGGTCTCTTGGTCAACATTCAGACTCAGAAAAGGCCTGAATTAGGTGGCTAAAACATACATGTAGATAAGGTAATTAATGGTACTTTTTAGGGTACATAAAAAATTATTAAGTTTTCATAAGTGGTTTATTTTCACGATGGTTTTATTTTTATGAATATCTTGAGTCCATTCTCTCGCAAAAATTTCCACTTCAATATTAATTTCTAAAGGCTACTTATAATAGTAATGGAAAAAGTACAAAATTATCCACTCGCAAATTTCCCCATATGTTCAAAATCCCCAAAACATAATAATGGCTTAAATACCTTACATGTAGACTACGTTAATTTGGCCCCAAGCAAATTCTTCCAACAACAAACATAAATTTGAAAGACCTAAAGTAAACGCAAAGTACATTTACATGCATATAAAATTGCTTAAAATTTGTTATTTGAAGTAAGGGTATGTAAAGGTAGACTAGTTATGCAGTCTGTGAAAGCTATCTTCAGTAGTCATTGAATAGCCTGAATAGCAATGATAATTATCTCCCTAATAGAGCGCTCCTTGGAGGTTGCATGAGGTGACAACATACGCAGATTTCTCCAAATCTGATTTAATCATTGACATTTCAAATACAATGCCTAGAATTCAATCTCATTATAGTTTAATTTTTTTATAATTGTTTCCCCATTCATAGAATTCCATGATATCAATCATATCCATTTTATACAGGGGGTGGCATGAACAAAAAATAGAGCAAATGTGTAATGTTGAGCCCTTGTAGAAATATGCAAGTTGCAATATAATTCATTCATTTCTGTCAATGAAGACATATGATTGACATATATTCTAGTATAAAGGAAAGACAAGACTTTTCAGTTTCTAAATAAATCTCCAGATCAATATAATGGTTGATGATGTTTCACTCATTATCTGTAATATTTATAGTGATTGGAATGCCTAATTGGCTGTTTGGGGAGTGCTAAAAGAGTTGTGTTTACGGACTAATGAGGGCTACATGTCAGAAGGATAATGATAAACCATATTTCTACATTCCATTTATAAACAAGTGGATTAGTAAATTACGCGATGCGTAATATATGTCCCCGCCGATAATGTAAAATTCCCATTATATCACGATCAGTGCTATCACATAAGGCAAACAGAATCGAAATCGGGTAAAAAATGGCGAAGAAGTAGCATTTTGTAGCCAATTAACAATAAAGGTCGAAAATCAAGGTCAAAGGTCAAAGGGGTCAAAAGTCAAAATTCTGTGAAGAAGTTTTGTAGTCCTCACCTAGTGCTATCACATAAAGCAAACAGAATCGAAATCGGATGAAAAATGGCGAAGGAGTAGCATTTTGTAGCCAATGTACAATATAAGTGAAATTGAAGGTCAAAGGTCAAAGGTCAAAATTCTGTGAAGAAGTTTTGTAGCCATTACCTAGTGCTATCACATAAAGCAAGCGGAATTGAAATCGGATGAAAATTGTTGAAGGAGTAGCATTTTGTAGCCAATGTACAATATAAGTAAAATTGAAGGTCAAAGGTCAAAGGGGTCAAAATTCAAAATTCTGTGACGAAGTTTTGTAGTCCTCACCTAGTGCTATCACATAAAGCAAACGGAATCGAAATCGGATGAAAAATGGCGAAGGAGTAGCATTTTGTAGCCAATTAACAATATAGGTCAAAAATGAAGGTCAAAGGTCAAAGGGGTCAAAAGTCAAAATTCTGTGAAGAAGTTTTGTAGCCCTCACCTAGTGCTATCATATAAAGCAAACAGAATCGAAATCGGATGAAAAATGGCGAAGGAGTAGCATTTTGTAGCCAATTAACAATATAGGTCAAAAATGAAGGTCAAAGGTCAAAGGGGTCAAAAGTCAAAATTCTGTGAAGAAGTTTTGTAGTCCTCACCTAGTGCTATCACATAAAGCAAACAGAATCGAAATCGGATGAAAAATGGCGAAGGAGTAGCATTTTGTAGCCAATTAACAATATAGGTCAAAAATCAGGGTCAAAGGTCAAAGGTCAAAATTCTGTGAAGAAGTTTGGTAGCCATCACCTAGTGCTATCATATAAAGCAAACGGAATCGAAATCGGATGAAAAATGGCGAAGGAGTAGCAAATTGAACTCACATACGGACGCACGGACGGACGGACGGATGGACGGACACACACACACACATACGTACGGAGCCCGTTTCATAGTCCCCTGCTCGAACTCGTTCGGCGGGGACAATAAACTGTTTTACCATCTTCAGTAGATGACTGTATATTACATACTTTACATACGTATGTATCCGTCTCAGGACATTTAAAATTTGCAAAACTTAACATTACATGTACATGTCAATAGGCTTTTCATTCTCCAAATAAAAAGATTGGTATGAAAAAAAAAACAACAAAGAAAGGTTTCATACAACTTTCATGCACATTAGCAGTGCAGCAAATGAGTTATGAAATTGCTAAGTCATGCTCTACAGTACTTGCAGACCTTTTTCCATAATTGCTAAAGTTACGTCTTTGCCAAAAGGCAATTGATGTTCACACATGTATTGAAGAAAAATGCACTCCACTTTTCACACAGTTCATCGCAATCACGAATGATGAGTGACACACAAATTGCCGAGGACAATTTAATTTTTTATTGCCAAGAAGTTTGGGAATAATGTCAAAGTTTAATCCCTTCATTCTAAAGAGGACACATAAGTGATATTCTATGGTAAAAACTTTTACTATTTTATTTAAAAAAGTTAAGATTGTATCTCAATCCAATTGTCGGCATGTAAGCCAGGAATTAGTAGATTTCTCTCAAAAATATTCATCTTAAACCCTCAGTTACATACATGTACATGTACATGTATACAACTGCACTTTATTACACAGATTTGCCATTATACACTCCAGACTGCCTAGTATTCAGTGGATAAAAGCTCTTCTGGCTATAGCAAACAGACCTAATGTGGAAATGATTATGTCATGATATAATTTCAAATTTTGATAAAATTTGGTTAGATCAATTTAATTTGATTTGAGATTTGATTTGCAAATATTAACTGTAGGGTCATTCCATGCCAATTCACCCAATGAAAGTGCAATTTTGCACCCTTCCGTCTCAGAATTTGCTGAAATTTGGTACACATAAAGTTTAACATTACCTTCCATGAAACAAAAAAAATTAGCGTAAACGGTCTGTCGGTCTCCGAGCTATGGCCCGCCCTTTTTGATTCGTTTGGCAAAAATGGGTGTGACCTTCCATTTCAACGGCACAATGCGCCTGAACTGGTTGACCAATTTTTGTGAAACTGGTACCTTCAAAAGGAAATTCAAAGAGGATTCAAAAATGGTATCAAAAATATTATTGGGGCAAATTAAAGTGCTATGACCTTTGACCTTCCTTTAACCTTGATTTTGACCCCCAGACAGATAATATTTTTACTTGATTTTTATGTATGTTAATTGTCAGTATAATATTAACAAACATGAAAATAACTAGGATGATATTTTATTTCTTCACCCTTAAAAACTATTTTAATGTAATTTACAAAGTTACTGTTACCCCCACATACTGATATTTGTGTTGGTAATGTGTGTACAAGACTCCATTATACATGAATACTTTCAAACTGAAGTAACATTACAATCAAATGCCATAATGTATTCCATATCTGTTGCTGATGCTTCAAAGATTCTCAAGGATGTATCCAGTTTGGGACAGTAGAGCTGACTGCATGTAGGAAGCATTTTGTTTCTGTCAAAGCCGCAGATTTCTGATGATTTGTATGTATACCTATTGCACCCCAATCAAAAGGGCTAAACAAATGTCTCTATTCATAAGCAAATGGAGTCTACGTACATGTATACATTATCATGTGTTTAATGTTTTCTTTATTACCTGAAATGTTTTAGTTTCCTGTTTTAATTGAATGTAATTTAACTTCAGTTTGGAAGTATTCAAGTAAGCCTATAATGGAGACTTGTACACACATTACCAACACAAATATCAGTATGTGGGGGTAACAGTAACTTTGTAAATTACATTTAAAAGAGTTTTTAAAGGTGAAGAAATAAAATATCATCCTAGATATTTACATGTTATGTTAATATTATACTGAAAATTAACATACATAAAAATCAAGTAAAATATTATTCGTCTGGGGGTCAAATCAAGGTTAAAGAAAGGTCAAAGGTCATAGCACTTTAAATTGCTCAATAATATTTTTGATACCATTTTTGAATTCCTCTATGAATTTCCTTTTGAATGGTACCAGTTTCACAAAAATTGGTCAACCAGGTCAGGCGCATTGTGCCGTTGAAATGGAAGGTCACACCCATTTTTGCCAAAACGAATCAAAAGGGGCGGGCCATAGCTCGGAAACCGACGGACCGTTTACGCTAATTTTTTTTGTTTCATGGGAAGGTATTTTAACTTTATGTGTACCAAATTTGAGCAAATTCTGAGACGGTAGGGTGTAACCCATTGGGTGAATTGGCATGGAATGACCCTGTACTGGAATTTCGCTGCTTCTTCATTACTTAACCACTTGGCTACAGACCACGTAATATTACGTGCTTGGCGCTTGTACACTGTGCACGGACCATGTTACATTACATGATCATGCTATTGTCTGAGCTTTGTCTGTTTTGACGCACCAGCGCCACGCTGGTCATACCCGTACTGTGCAATTAGCAACATGCAACAGTCAAGTGGTTAAAGACCTTCTTTTTTTTTTGTAGAAATACCAGTTCAAAAAATGTTGCTAGAAAGTGCTTTTTGGAATCTAAATAACAATCAGACAGGCACAAGCAAACTGTTGGCTCGTCTACATGTACATGTATACCAGATTTCTGTCATAATAGAACTAAAAATGGGAATTGATATTTCCCCTTCAGGTACTGGACGTGAATCATAGGTCAGATGTTCACTGTACATCAAAATAAGATGAACATACTATGAAGATCTTCAAACGAAGAGGTCCTGTAGTTGATTGGTTTAAAGGGATCTACAGTAGTAACATTGAATGAGATTCTAACGTTTAATTCATTGATTCATTGATTGTAAATATATAAGGTCAGTTAGGAATCCCTTTAAAGCTACAAGCCATTTGCTGGCTTAACTATCAAGATATCTATGATTTCACATTAAAACAGTTTAAAATACCGTAACACTTTTCCGACCGCAGCACAGAATCAAGCGTATTTTCTGTCATGATGTCCCTGTATCCAACCCGCTCCTGTGATGGAATTGCATATCCTGAAAAACTAGCTCAAATAAATTGTAAAATGTTTATCAGGTAGTCTATGGATTGGTTTGTTTTAACCAGCAAAATATAACCGCAAACTTAAAAGGCTTTCTAGAAGATACTCATACATTTGAAAAGACTTGAAGCACAAATTTATCTAGGTCTTCATGATTTACATGTACATCCATGATTTAAATACAAATTCATATTTATTAACTTTGCCATTTTTTGTTGAAAGCGGTGTCTTAAATGTACACATTTATTTATTTATTTATTTTTACATGTACTTGTATATATATTTTTTTTAAACCAGTCCAACTTTAATCAAGCAAACAAACAAATGAGCCCTAATTCTGAAATTTTAATTTAAATCCTCCAATATATTTGGCAGGCTACAATATGAAACAATTTGACCCAAGTGAATTTCAATTGAAATCAATCATCTAGTTTGTCAACAACACGCTGTGATTTTGGGTCAAGGTGACAAATGTCTTTCATTTTCAGGCCTGAAAACACCAAGTTGTGATAATACATGTACATGTAGGTTTCATTCCATGAGTCCATGTTGGATGCTCTCTTTCTTTATTCATGCATGTCTTATTTATCTCTTTATTTATCCCCATCTCTCCCTCTTTCTTTCTTTATCCCTAAATGATATATTTTTATCTGTCTGTACCCTCATCTCTCTCTCTCTATTTCTTTAACCCTACATGTACATGTCGTATTTCTCTCTTTGTTTATCCCTATCTCTCTCTTATTTCTTTATCCCTACTTGCTTTCTTCAACATTTTCTGCATCATGAGCTCTCACTCTCTCTCTTTCTTTCTACCTTTCTTTCTTTATTCCGGCATGCTGTGTTTCTCTTTTTCTTAAACATTCTTCCCCCCTCTATCTCTTTTTCTTTTCTTTTCTGTCTTTTTTATTTGATTTCCCTCTGTCCGTCTCTCTACCCCCCGCCCTCCTTCCGTCACCTTTTTAATATGAACAAAAATATTTGTGATTTTCAATCAATATTTAAAAATTAAAATTTTGTTTTCCTGTTCATTTTGAAAGACATCTTTTTGAGCCCTTTACATTTTCTTTCGTTTTTCCAATGCAGACAGACATTTTTTATTATAAATAAATCTTTTTGAGGAGAAATGACTACCTTCCTGATATGAGCGCCCTGTGGATTACATTCCTCTCGCAAAGAGCAAAGTTGACATACATGCTTTCATAAAAATGTAATTTCTTGGATAGATGAATTGAGGACAACCATAATGGACATTGAAGGACTATTATTTGTTTGTGTGAATGCTGGTTGGTTTCCGGTACTAAGAAATACAGAATGAATCTTGGGTAAAAGAAGGTTCATAAATTAATAATCATAGCGCCTTTTTCAATACAAGGCATTGCGACTGCCAAAGTTAAAGCTGGCATGTAGTTTTGGGAGAAGGAAATATTTAATTTGGATTCACAGTTAGATAATAAGGAAGATTGAATCCTAGAACTATTGTTATTTGAAATCTCGTTTTAGGGTCTTTAGTTCACAATATAAGGATAAAACATGGAAAGTCGGGGATTTGACACCTTTCAGCATGCACTCAGCGTTCATTTGGAAAACAAATGGGGATTCTCTTGTGTGGTTGATACATGTACACACAGGTTGTTACGTACCGTGCATTCCGTACGCTCCGGTGAGCGGACAACCCAGCAAAGGTCTCAAACAACCGTTACATGATGTTTCTTTCAAAAATTTTCACTGAAATTCACCGGAAATCATGAAAGGAATATCACAAGATCTGTCACACATATCTTTTAGAGCAATGTGGACAACATGAGACAATATTTGATCGGTTTTAAGGCGATTCCTTTTTTGTTACCAAAACTATACACCAGGTTTAATAACATTTTCATAGTACATGAAGAAGGTTACATGCAGGTGTATATTTTAAATTTATTTTAGATTTTGGTCAAAGTAGTAATTTTAAGTGCAGTGCTTTGTAATGTACATTTGTGTACAGTGTACATCATTACCGCAATACGGAAGCATTCAATATGACAATAATTTAGGTACATGTATGTTCATTCTCAAACCTAAATGTACAATGAACAAAATGTACGTTTAGTTTAAATGTACATTTCAAAATTATTACGAAAAATAAACATATTAAATTCAGTATCTGTTCGCAGTCATAACGTGCACTTTTAAGTCTACCGACATGCTTTCGAAATATTCTCCTGACATCGGCTTAAGGTTCATATGTACATGGACATGCCTCAAACACGGTATATTTATATTAGTGCAGACTTTTTGAATCTCCACACAGGAGCTGTTGCTGTCATAACCTTTATGATGTTAGATTTGATAAGGATCCTGTTGAACTGGCTACCATCAATGTACCACAATAGCTGCCCCACATCACCCCTGAGTTTGAAATCTCAAGATTCTAGCCAGAACAGTCATATGGGGGAAAAAGTTTGAGATTAGGACAGACTTTCGTAATCTCAACACAGGAGCCGTTGTTGTCATAACCTTTATGATGTTAGATTTGATCAATGTACCACAATAGCTGTTTCCACATCTTCCTGAGTTTGAAATCTCGAGTTTCTAGCCCGAGCAGTCATATGGGTGAAAAAGCTTGAGAATAGGACAGACTTCCATATCTCAAGATAGGAGCTGTTGCTGTCATAACCTTTGTTAGATTTGATAAGGATCCTGTTCAACTGGCTACCACCAGTAGCTGCTTCCACATCAGCCCGAGTTTAAAATCTTGAGATTCTCGTCTGAGCAGTCATATGGGAGATAAAGCTTGAGGTTCAAGAAACCCTGTTTACATCTACCCAAGTGGAGTGATTTAAAACTCGAGAGTGGAATCAGCCTTGGCTGCAGAGCATGCGCACTTCTTGCCATTTGGATGCTAAGTATCAAAGAGCTTACGATTTTGCCTTGTGGTCGGGCAATAATGACCAAATAATAATAACCTGAGTGTATCTTCACGGTCCAATTCGAGCTATTTCCCCCGGAATCCGAATGCCATGGTCACAAGTCTCTACGATGTGCAATTTTCTAGATCATAGACAGTTTCTACATGTAGTTGCACTTACGATGTGTTGTGACCACAGGCACAGCAGAAGTTGACTGGGTCTTGAAACTTAAGATTAACCCTCAAAATATCCTGCCGATTGCGTCCACATAACAACTAATTTTGAGCTACATGTAGTTCTGATTGAGCTCATTTTAATACCAGATCATAAATACATGTAGCATGCTTATTTGGAAACTCAGGCTGGTGTAAACGTACCTATAGTACATGTATGTCCTTCAGACATCATCTTGACAATGAATAAACACCATGGAAGGAATGCTGCCATGATGGCCATATTGAATGCTTTCCATACTGTGCTAATTGTTTCAAGTAGTTTCATGTGTCTGATCCATAACATGATATATGCACTGAGTGTGTACATGGGACTGCATGGTCAAGTACCAAAATAATGTTGTCTATACAGTCTGTGTCAAATAAAATGGTACAAGTGGAAAACATTTTTTTATAGTATGAAGTTTAATCACAGCCTGTTATTGCTTGGTATTTTCATAAAGCACGAAGATCAAACTTTCACCTGCAATTTTTTCATCACATTATTTGGTGCTGTAATTTTTGAAATATGACTAGTTTTCTACAGTCAAGAAAAATCCATTTTTCGCACGCCATCCCATGCCTTTGTGTATAGGTTTCGCATAATGACCATGATGGGGTTAATTTCGAAGTGTTCCTCGTCGCACAAAACTTACTATAACTTTTGTTTTGCAAAAGCTAATTATACAGAACAAAGCGCACCAGCAAGGAAAATCTTTTGGCTTTATTTTGGTACCACATACACACATTATCTGAAAATATTTCACACCTAAATAATTTTTTTCCGACTGTACCATTTTGTTTGACACAGACTGTATATGTGGAGTTTCAGATGTCAACTTGGGATGCTAGATCTGGAAAGAGATTGTGGCAGTATGCCTTCCTAACTGAAATAACCATTTGAATAATTTCTTTGACTCTAGACTTTTACTACATGTACGATCTACGATGTGTTTAATTCAAGTGAAAATGCACAAATCACAAGAACAATTTTGTTGTTACATGTATGCTTGAATTTCCATACCAGTATATGAATCTCATTATCAGCTAAAATTATTTCTGGAAAGTCTAAAAAATCCCTTGAAAAAATAATACCAAATTATGAAAATGAGCATTAAATTTTGTCTCAGTGGATTTTAAAATTTGGTAAAATAATAACAACCTTGATGTTTTACAAACTGGCTTTAGGGACATGATATCGTCGGCTGAGAGCCAGAAGGGCGCTATTACAGATCAAAGATGTTCCGTTGAGAGCCATAAGGGCGCTAATACCATTGACTTAGTGCAGCAATAGCGCCCTTATGGCTCTAAACGGAATATATTTGATCTGCAATAGCGCCCTTATGGCTCTTAACAGACGATATATCAATGTCCTAAAATAGATTCATGTCTAAATCTCATGAAGTAAACCCTTCCTGACTATGTGACAGACTGGTCCCTTCAATAAAGATATTATTCACTTGCTGTCCCTTGCCTTATTTCCTCTTCCGTTCTCATCGCAGCATCTGTCGACCTGCCTGCACATGATCTCCGTTCACATATCGCAAGGGATCAGCTTTATAAACTCCCCTTTCCTACTTCCAACTTCTTGGCATAATTAGGGATTATAAAGGAAATGGCTTCATTTCCGATGTGTACATATATACATGTATGCACGTCCATAACCAAAGCACAGGGATTTGGGGTGATTTAACCCCCGAAATGCTACAAATGTTCACATATCGCATGGGATCAGCTCTACATCCCCCTCCTACAGCTTCTTGGCATAATTAGTGATCATAAAGGAAATTGCTTCATTTCCGAAGTGTACACATACATGTACATCTATGCATGTCCATAACAAAAACACACAGGGATATAGGGTAATTTATCCCCCTAAATGCTACAAAACAGCCCTGGAAAATTACCAAAGAGCCCCAGTTAATAACTGATTTGTTTTGTAGGGCTTAATACATGTACATTAGTGACCAGCTACATGTAGGAAAGTATCCCTCCCAAATATTTTGTTTCTTCCTGATGCACATTACAAAGTTGCAGAAGAGATCTATTGTACAAAAAATCTATCCACATGATATACATTTACTAATGGATCCGGTCTAAGTCAAATACTTCTTGATATAAAAATATTGTTTTTATTTGTTTTGTTTTTACAGAGCAATTAGATTTTCTATCCAAGCAAACATTAAAAAAAAAAGTATATTTAACCCTCTTTGTGCTATTCTTAGAAAAGGTGAGTGAAAATTATGTAGCCATATGGCTACAAAGCACAAAGAGGGTTAACACTGGGTTGCTTTTCACTGTTCAGGGCAACTCATTTTAGTGTATTGTTGCATACAAGTAGAAATTTTGCATTTTAAGTATTAAATTGAGGTCACTCTATTCTATGAATAAAAAGCCATAAGCCTTCAAACTACTTATTGTGGTACAGCATGGCCTTATATAACTGATTTACACTCAACTTTAATCAGAAATACAAACCATAGAAATATTCCCATTAATCTATGATTGTACAAACTTCTGAGGTATGAAACTTGGCATAGGTACATGTGTAAACATGCCGTAAATACAAAAATAGGAGATCTTTAAACACGCTTAAACTCACAGTAAAACATGGACTTGTTTTCACTAATCCAGGAACATAAACAACGTTTAAATACAAAGATGTAGGCAAACTTACCAGAGATTCTTGATATATGTCCAAAGAGCACAATGTATTCCTAGGCCTGTATCACTCTACGATCTGTGCCAATTATAACTTGCCTTACGGCTGCTTCAAAGACCTACAAGAGAGGAGTTGTCGGCGCAACATGAGGACAAGATCGAATGGGATAGGAAGAGAGGGGGCAGAGCAGTGTGCGTAGGATCAACTGTGAATATGAACCGGCGCGAACACATGCAGAGTAGCGGAGTGAGGGAAGGTGTAAAGAGGGGAAGGGGTGTTGGAAGGGGAGGAAGGGGGTTAGGGGAGGGAGGTAAGGATGGAGAGATTTAATGGGAAGGGGTGAAGTGGATAGAAGGTAGGGAGAAAGAGAGGCTCATGCAGAGGCAGAGTGAGGGGTAGAGTGGAGAAGGGGAAGGGGAGGGGTGTGAAAGGCAGGAAAGGAAGGGGCAAGTGGAGTGGAGGAAGGGGCAAAGGAAAGAGGGAAGGAAGAGGTAAGGGGAGAAGGAGAGGGAAGGGCAAGAAATGGGGAGGGGAGGGGGAAGGGGGCAAGAGGAGGGGAGGGGTAAGGGAAGGGAGGGACAGGGCATATGGGAGGGAGGACGTGTTAAGGGGAGGGGACGGGAGAAGGGAGATAGGGAAGGGGAGGGGAAGAAGGAGCAAGGGAAGGGGAGGAAAGGGAAGGGGGCATAGAGAAGGGGAAGAAGGGGAGGAGGGTAGGGAGGGGGTGTTATACGGGGAGGGAGGGAGTATAGGGGAATGGGAGGAAGAGGGTAAAGGGAGAGAAGGTAAGGTGGATAGAATATAAGGGATGGGGTAAAAAGGATAGAAGATAGGAAAGGAGAGAGACAGAAATAGGGAAATAAAGAAGAAAGGGAAAGATGACAGAAGAAAGGGGGATTGAGAAGAGTAAGATACAGACAGAATGAAGGAATTAGGAAGGGAAGGAATTAGGAAGGGAAAGGATTAGGGAGGGGATGATAAAAGGTGTGCAGAATGATAAGGGGATAGTACAGAAAATGGATTTACAATTTACAATGAGGGAGAGGAAAGGGGCAAAGAAATGAAAATAGAATAGAAAAATAACAATTAAAATTAAACTCAAAGAAATACATGTACAAACAGAGACATTCACATTATTTGGCAAGCTGTTGACAGAATCATAATCTAAACAAGAGGGGATATATGAATGCAAGAAATATATTTGAAAAGATGTTTATTTATCCCCTCCCTCTAGACATATGGCCAATATTCTTGTGCATATTTTTTATGACTTTGTGAGTCTATTTTGTAAATTAGAACTTACAAAGTGAGTCACAAAAATATCAAGCATTTGTACTGCCCTACAGAATATGTGCGTTTATGAGTATGTGAAGTGAATAACACACATCAAGAATATCACAGAGCATGAGGAAAACATTACATTACTCATACAGCCCTGTGTCTCACATGCACATGATCAGCTGATTATACGAGACACAGTTCCTTCCACGTATTTAAACTGCCCTTGCTTCTTTGTGTACATGTATATTTCTAGGAAACTCTTCTTCTTAGGTATAAAGAGGAATGACCTAGGTATAGAGAGGAATGACCTCTTTGAGAATTCTGTAATATTCCTCCACCTCCTACTGCTCTGTACTGCATCTTCTACAATTTCATATTTATCAGGTTTTTTTTCCTGTCTCCTAAATAAACTTGAAAAAAAAAAAAATTAAAAAACAAAAAAAAATAATGCAACAAATTTAGTGATCTATTGCATTTTGTCGCTTTTCTAGCTTTCTCTCACTCAACCCACCCCCCCCCCACTCTCCCTCTCTCTCCGTCTCTCTGTCTCATTTATGTCTCCCTTTTGGTTGTTTTCCTAAATTTCATCTCCTTTGCATTTTTCTTTTGTCAAGGTCTTTATCTTCAACAACAAAGCAACTTGCCATTTTTTTAAACCAACTTATATATTCATTCACAATTTTTTTTATAGGAAGTTGAAATCTCATGAAAAAATAAAAATAAACTAAAAATAAACATAAATAACAACTATGTACACTAAAGCTTTAGTTTACAATACATGTAAAAGTAAATCTGTATGACATCACATCTCTATGTGTAATTTAATGTAAATTTACACTTCATATAAACTATGTATGAATAGTTGGTACATGTATATGTATAGTCTTATGTTTATTCAAAACCTTATACTTTGTATGTAAATAATAAAGAGGGGCCAGGCTCGACTAGCACATGTGCTATTTTCTGGTCCCATTTACCATTTGTAATGTTTTAATTCCATGTATGTCGTGAAATGTTATCATTGGTAAATAAATAAATCAAATCAAATCAAATCAAATATAGGGCTAACATGCACATCCACCCCTCTCAAATATCACACACACACAAAAAAATAGTTTGAAATTTCTTAGTTCTTATCCAAGCTGTATTTCCAAAATGTAGGAGAGTTGAAAGCCTTACACGCACACTTGTAATCTAGCACACTAGCCATTCCACTCATTTTATTACCTGCTCAAAGTCCTGTCACCATGACAACTGTCAACTACGATTGTGGTTCAGTGATGGGCCATGTAACAGCTCCCAATCCGGGTTCCATAAACAGGACAGTCTGGCTCCTACTTCAACTTGTGGAAGACGAATCTGAAAAGGGAAAAAGATGATAGAGGTTTTTTTTTTTTACATCATCGTATGTACCCCCCACGAGACAAGCGAATTCAAGAGATTTCTCATTATAATTTATGGATGATTCATGTCTAATGTACACAAAGCTCATGAATGAGCAAACTTTCAACACCAAGCGTCCGGGACCCATCCTTCTCTGTTAATCATTAAAAATGAATTTCACAGAATGGCCTGCTTTAGGGTGTGTTCAATGTTCAATTTCAAATTTTAAATGCCAACGTGAATCATGATACAAAACGTGATTACAAAACGCTGATATAAAGAGAAACAAAGTGGGTATTCATTGTCCCCATTCTCGGTCATAAAAGTAAACGTCTTTCAGATCCCCATTCGCAGGAAAATTTAAACGCCGAAAAAGATGCGTTTTGAATCACAATCAGCTTCCAAAATCACAATCAGCTGTGATTTTACGACCTTGAGCATCGCGAATGCAACGAAATGCGACACTGAATTGAGCTTTCAAACGTCTTTAAATGTGCTCTCGCATTGGAAGCTTCCGGTGCAAGTGAAAAAAGGCGCAGATGTTTGTTTTGGGGAGCGGGGAATTTAAAGACGATGGACATGTAATCACCTTTAAATTTTGGACACTGAACAGTGCGACTCTGATCGCGTTTGTGTTCTGTGTTTTGTATCATGATTCATGTTGGCGGTTAAATTTGAAAATGGACATTGAACACACCCTTAGTTGGTTAAATATACAAGCACAGTCAATGCATAGTGTTCAAAGAATACATGTACAGTAGGAGCTATACTACATTTTTTTTATATGGCTCAATGCTTTGTGGTAATGGAATGATACCTGGTGGAGTGGAGAGTGTGCACTTTATGTGTAAGAACTGTAATTAAATTTAATGTCCGGTGTGATACATCACTGCATAATTTGCAAAATGTTTCATGTACTTAACCCGTTGAATACTGAGAACTTTTTACAAAGTCAAATGAATCGTGGTTGTCAAACATGGTTGCAACAAATTGTTTCATTTAAAGATGAAACAAAAACACACATTGATACATCAATGTCTAATAATTTCAATTATATAAAGTTTTCATACATGTATATTTCATGCAATAAAATAGTGAAATAAGCAATGGACACGAGGGATGTTCTCTATTTTGTCAGCCCACATATATGCGGGCTTAGTACACAACGGGTTAACTCAAAAGGCATCAAGTATCTTTGGACAATTATTATTATCAATATCAGGTATTATACATTTATGTGCATTTAATATTCATTGTCTTTTACTTTCAATGATTATCCTTCTCTTCATTTTTCTTACAACACAAGGTAGTGAAGGTACATAAATGTTCATTTTAAATTTCATCTACCATAACTCAATCCTAGAAGAAACATGCACTCCTCCTTAATAGTGATAAAATAAATATACTAGGTCATATTCAAACGTGAGTGACACGACATTTGGACTGATATAAGGGCACATATCTTTACACTTGTAGGTTATGAATGGATCATGACTACCATATTATGTAGGAGTGGCATGTGTCATTACCAGTTGGATTTAAATTTTACAATTGGTCCTGGAAATTATGATTAAAAAACAGTGCGTGAGTGACACGACAGAAAAAAGACATGAGTTTCTGACCATCATTGGTTATGGTTGGATTTGTGCCCAAGTACATGTAGATCGCTAAGGGTACCATAAGTGCTGGTATATGTATATGAATAGTGTACCTCTCTGACATTTATTGTGTTTATCAATCATTCCCTCTCTGTGGAAAATGGTCCATCTCTATGTGTCGTGAGTGACACGACATCCAAAATGTGAGTGACACGGCCAGTGCCTTAAATTCAACATTTCAAGTAAACCATAGTCCCATACGTGTAAATTCCTGTTTGCTCAATTATTCAGCGTAAGAAAACTGGATCACATAATGTTTGAACTTAAATAATTGTTTGTATTGTAATGAAGCCTTTGTGTTGATTTCAGATCCTAATTTGCATTTTCAAAGGCACAGAGCCACATTCAAATTTCAGCTAAATGTCCCACTTAGTCTGACCACTAGTAATTTGCCCTTTAAAAAAATACGTACTGTATATGAAAAATTATTTTCCTCCTCAGAGATTTCCATCATGACGTTCTCTACATATAATATCACATACATGGTTTATCTAGCTTATTTCAAATTTTGTCTAATACTAACCTATTGACTTTTAAAGCCTTCATTGTAAGTTAAATCAGGAAGAGGTTTAAGCTACTGTATTGGTTATTTTTATGCTGGTTTTATTTTCACCAATTCCATGAGTCCATCCTCGCAAAAATGTTCACTTCAATAAAAGGCTAGTTAGTAAAAAAAAATCACAAAAATCACAAAAGTATCCACATGCAAATTTCCCCAGAGTTTAAAATACAGTTCGTCACAATAAAATCATATTGAAAGGGTTAATCATTCGTACAAGGAACATACAAGTCACATAACAAATCTGCAGGCTTTGCGTTATATCTATCAAGCGCACAGGCTAGAGGGCGATACACATGCGACATGTTAATGAACTCCTGACTTGATTCCCTTCACCCGCTCCATTGATAAGATTACTGCCGTACTTATCCCAAATCCCTTCTAATTAGGCGTTGGATGTTGACAAATTTGGGCGTGCTTCGTGCTGGGGCAGAGGACACTCACTCACATATGCACACATGACTTTGTAGCCTTGCTTTAAGGCACAAAAAAATATATTCAAAAGGAATAGGGATCAAGTCTTGGAGATATAATCCATTCCCATAAAAAAAAAAACTATTACTTGTTAATATACATGTAGAAATCATGTACATGAATATATTTGAAGCATTTTTAGAGATTGTACTTAGATGAAATAAATTTGAAAATATCAACAATAACAAAATAAATATGGTTTCAAATATTGATACTTCAATGACAATACTGTGATAATCAATTATAATGAAAAGTTTCTTCATAGTGGAGTCTTGTGAATGATGTACATTATTACACTTCAAAACACACTTTTGCTCATTAAAAGTGGAATACAAACAAATTGTCCATATATTTGGAAGAATTTTTACTTTGTCTGTGACTTTGATAGATCTCAAGAAACCTAGAACAGAAAGGAATAAACCACTTTTAATCAATTATCTAACTTACAAATTAAATCTCCTTGGTGGCACAAAATAGAAGTGCATTTTTATTTTAATACCTCATTAAGTTTTCTCTCCAAAAATACAAATTTTCAAAAGATTGACCGAGAAGTTCTTGACAAAAGAGGGGTCAAAGATAGGGGCACCCCCTTTCGCCAAAATTTCAATCTCAACCTTTGAAGGGCTGTACATGGACTATATCCCCCAAACCCTAAACCGGTTGACTAGAAAACTTCAGATTTTGCTAAAAAGTACTGCGAGATCACACTTTAATTTTAACAAGTAGATTTATAACCAAGTTTCATGAAATGTATCCTTTTATAATGGTTCTGGGGGGGGGGGGCGGGGGGGGGGGGAGGTGAGTTCACTTAAGCAGCAAAAATCATCCCAACTGGGAAAAATCAATTTCAGGATCGATATCAATCTTAAGAGCGATATCAATTTTAGTTGCTGATTCACTCAGCTATTTGGGATCAATTTTACTGCTAAAATTGATCCCAAATCTAGAAGCGGTCGCGCACCGCTTTTTAGCATTGACTTTTGTACATAATCCAAATTTAATATGAGCACATGCGAAACCACATTATTTGAAGCGCACAGGTGTAGTGTAAATCTAACAATTTCACTGTGCCGTCAACAATGACTTGCACAATTTCCACGTGCCAACCCATTAACTTCATTCACCAGTCGTTTATAAAAAATTTAACCTGTCAAAAAAAGCATTCGGGCCATTCCACGGTAACTCACGTTACAAATAACCGGTACCTTTCACGTTTAAAGTCCTCTATCTTTCAAACTACTAGGATCTACAAGTTACTTTTTGCACCATATGTAAAGGAGACATAGAGTAACCAAATGGATTAAAAAAGAAAAATATTTGTCGAGCTCGTTTAGATTCTCAGGTCGTTAAACTTCGTTACGCAAAAAGGACATGGTCAAAATCATAATGCAGATTAGTGTGAATTGTTCCTAAACTATACCGTGTTAGCAAAAAATTTCTTATCATAAACTGAACCTAGCATATTTCTAACCTATCATATGCAACCAAGTGAAGAAAAAATGAACAGGCAACATACAGGGAGCGTTAATGTCGGTAACTCACGTTACAGTTTGTCCGTCAAGATATATTTCGTATTTTCATAGCTTTTCTGTGACTTCAGATTGAATTTCATTGTTAATTTAGGTGTGACTTAATATTCTTCAGATTATCCAGTTGGAAAAATTGCAAAAGGAATTATAGTTCTCTGTCAAAGTCCAAAAAACTTTTCAAAATTGCATGTAGTCCCACATGCTTCAAACTATGTATAGTTCGGATTCTCCTACAAGGACATACAATTTGAAGGTGAAATCAAACTTAATCTGTGTCCCCTAATGTAATAATAATTTCAGAGAAGTTTAAAGCCCAAAGTACAACCTGAATTTGAGAAAAAGCAAAAAGAAGAAAACAACAAATGTCCTCCCGACCGTGGAATGGCCCATTCATGAATATTCATATCCCTGAACGTAAAATTAATGCCAAGCTAAAAGCGATTTAGTGAACCTGTGAGTTGGGATTGATTTTAAGCTGGGATTGAAATTAATCCCAAAAATCGCTTTTAGGAATGATCGCGACAGATGTTAGTGAATCACCCCAAGTCAATTGGGTGATTTTACATGGAAATTACCCCACTTTAAAACTTGGAAAAAAATGTGAACAAAAAAACTAATGTAAATTTTAAGATATAAGACCCATGCAGGTATGTTCAGGTGTATTTATTATTATTATTCATTCGGCAAAGAAAGATACAAGGAGGTCTGGAACAATACATTTCTTTTTTGAAACGAAATCAGAAATCTCAATTCAAGGCATTGATTCTTTTTTGGAACGCCAAGGACAGAAAAGGTTTTAAAACTAAATTACTGTGGCATAAAAGCCTGCTTGATATGTTATTTGTTTGAGGATTGTCGAGGAAAATCAGCGGCATATATAATGACAAATTTAAAGTTTTTTTTAATAGAAAGATGACCCCCCCCCCCCCCACAAAGTCATATCATAAATGAAACGTTTCCTTCTTCTCATCTCTATCTCTCTCTCTTGTGTCCTTCCTCCGCTCAGATCGGAGATCGTCGGCAGAACCGAAAGGTTGGTTGAAGTATCTGTGTTGGCTGGATGATTTATTCACTGTTATTTAGTAGATTGAGACGGGTTGTGTGCAGATTGCGTATAAAATATAACATTAATGTGTGTAGGTGAGCTTTTGCGCTACCGTCTATGGGTCCAGGAGGTAGGAAGAGGACAGATTCTACAAAGAGCTCAGGAGAAGACTCAAGGTAGCACGCAAACTGCTTAGTGGTGTTGTTTTCTTTGATGCGTCGAACTAGGTCCTGACGTAGAGTTGACATTGCAGGGCATGTTGCAACCGTCATGTTGCACAATTGAAAATCTTACTTTTTTCTTAGGCCTAATTTAATGTTAGTTTTGATGCTGATCAAGTAGCTTAACATTCCATTTCTTTCAGCACGCAGTAAAACTGTTTGTTAGTTGCCATCTGGAACTAAATGCACCACGGAGAAAAGTTCCTCCATAATTTAGTAATTTATGCATGACGCTCGAATGATCATGAATTAGCATATGAAATACACTACCATTGTGCCTTCCAATGAACAATAGTCACGATAAAATTTAGATTTGTCATTTATTTTTTTGGTAAGTCCTCATTTCTTTATGCGTTTTGAAATATTGGGCGTACGTCCGACAGTGGATTCGTTGAAGTTCCCTTTTTATATTTCTCTTCTTTATTCTAAAAAATATTGGAAGAGTGGGTCTACGCCCAACCGTTTTTGAAGTTGCGTCTTGCAGTTTTTTCTTGCGAAATGGGTCCAATTTGGTTATGATTGACAGCGCGCACGACAAAGCGGTCTTTATCGGGAACAGCTGAATCGCGTTGTTCAGTTACGGTCAACGCACTTCAGTCATCGCAACCGGGAGGCGGAGCTCCTCGCGATAGCTACCAGTAGCTAATCAGAGCGCCCAATAATCAAAATGCATTGTTCTCTATTTCTGTAAAAGCGGAATGGTAGACTTTTTTCCGTGTGCACAGCCCTGTCTGTGCTGCGTCGCGTCCATAGCACCGAACATCAACAATCACTCACTGGGCGAGTTCCGGTCGCTCATTATTTGAACATCCCGATGATGCACGCCCCTCAGGCCTCACGATCAAGACGATATTTCTGTCTCTCAAAACCCTTTAAAATAATTTCGACAACACTTCACAGTGGCTAAGGGGTTTTCGAATTTCCGTTAAGACTTTGCCAAAGTCAAATTCATTTACACTCAAATAAAGACAAATATCAAAATGTGTTATTTACCAAAATACTAGATGTAAACAGACGGCAACCTTCCCAGATAATGTCAAATTGAAGTTTGTTTAGCTGATTCACACATCAGATCAACGATTAAGTCATACGTTCAGAAGCCGCACGTACACCATCGATGGGGGATCAGCGAAGAAAACCACTCATTCAAACAGTAGATGGCGTGCACAATTTCATCTTTCTTGAAAAATCAATCGCTGCATGGCTGTGTTCTCAAAGCATGCTCCAATAATTAAGTCTGTTACGAAAATCATCATTCACCTCTAATAATCAAATTGAATGGTATAGCCTCTATTCCAATTATTTATTGTTTTTGTCGCTCTATGTTGTGAATATGTAAATTGCAATATTATTGTAAATATGGAAAGATTGAAATAAATAAATAAATAAGTGAGGAATATCTATCACGACTGTGATAAATATATTCGTTGATTGACTGATGTATAATCATAGTAGGATCTATGGTATAATCCACTGAAAAGAAACACAAGCTGAAGGAATCGGTTTACAATCACATTAAATGGCAACCAATTTTTCGGCTGGTACAAATTCACGGAATAAAACACTTGTGCTGTGAAATTGAAGTTGAAATCAAATCCCATAAGAAAGTAAGTTCTTGACTTTCAGTTATTTCCTGATCTATTTTTGGAACGGGGCTAAATGCCAAATCGCCCCTTGCTCCCTACATTTTTTTCACCCAGTTTAATTTCCTTTTGTGAAGCAGATAAGAAATTAATTGTTCACTGTTTCACCTCATTACATGCACTAGCAGCATGTAGCGTCCCCCTCAGCTCAGATTTTTACCACCCTTTCCAAGAAAGTTCCCTTTTTGACCGCCCCCGTTTCACTGGCCTCGCTTCGCCGCCTCTAGTGATCCATAATCCGGTTAAGTATCCGGTGTCATATATATCCGGTAATTCACATGATCAAATGCCTGTAATCATTTCTTGTCAGCGAAATACCATGTTCATTGGATAACCTTAAGACATGCTTATACAGAGCCAATAATTTCGTTAGTAATGTGCTGTCCCGGTCTCAGAGAGAAGCACTTTTTCTTTTGATGGTAGCTTTGGCCAAGAACGTGCGCTCTTAATCTATAATATCGACATACTATTATGACTATAGAGATATCATACAAACTTGGAGTAACTAGGCCCCCTAGAATGATAAAATAATGGATTCAAACTTGACTGAAAGCCTTATTGAAAATGCGACTCCGGAAGATAAAGTTTTCGAATCAGCATGGAACGATACCGCCAAATTGCCATGGGAATCAATTATATTGGACTGTCCTGCAGTCATTTACACATTTGGGATCGTATTATCAATTGGTATTATCCTTACGATCACCACGTTAATTATAATTGGTAGTCATCATCGACTTCGGAAAAGAAGCAACATTTTCCCGTTTAACATCGTGCTTGCCGACTGCATGTGGGATTGTGCCTTGTTTACCTCCAATATTTTAATTCTGTCAACAGTTCACTCGCAAGTACCGGTATGTAAAATGCTTTTGCGTTTTATTATGTGAAAAATCCATCTGTTTTTCTAATTTAGATCCGCTTTTCATGAGGAAGATGTTTTTCATGTTTATTTGCATGATCAGAGGGTTTTTTAAAAATTTTATTAGTGGACCAAAACAGCCTCTAAATCTGTAGCCACGTCACAGAAAGTCTAAAGCGAAATAAGTCAATAATCATGTTGTCAATAATAACAAATTGGCGAAGAGAGTTAGTCTGATAGTGAGTGAAAGGTAACACAATAATACCAAAAAAAAAATTGAACAAGAGTGAAACTGAACAGAAATATGATTATAATATGAGAAAAATGAGCAAAGAAAATGGGATTCTATCGCGTTTCGAACCCAAGACCTCTCGACTAGTAAGCAGGTGCATGCTCCACCGACTGAGCTATGGCGATCCCTTATTATGTTGACATTAAAGTTAATGTTTTGCAATTGACTGAACTTGAAGTATCTTTCGTTGTCTTTTCTCAATGCAGGTACCTACTTGGGTATTATACATCATAATGCCTTTGGTTTTCCTGCCGTCCACTTTAGTCTCCAATGCAAGCATCTTGCTTGTAGCAGTGGATCAGTTCATTGCCTTCAAAATCGATCCCTTTGGCGCCAAGAACATTCTCACCAAATCCCGCCGAATCATCATCTGTCTTCTAACCTGGGTGATCAGCATGGTTGTACTGACACCTCTATACATCGTCGAACTCTATCATAATCCAACAATAGTTTTCTTGCGGATTTACTTATGTAATATTTTTATTGTCTTCACCGTCATTGGTTATTACCTGGTGTACAGGACAATCTGTAGTTCATCCCTTGGTACAAACCTGCAGCTTCAAGAACGAAGAAAGAGGAACAGACGAGTGCTGCGGACTTATGCTCTTGTTTTAGGATCAACTCTAATTCTCTATACCCTGCCGGATTTGATATATGTTGTTTTTTTATCGAGTAAAAGGTCATCTGCATGCATGTCGTCATTTTGATTGGGCAATTATACATGCTCTTAACCCGATTGCAAACACTCTCATTTATTGGTGGCGTCTGAAAGAATTTCGCGAAATATTCTCAACAACACGTTAAAGAATATTATGGCTCTGCCATGTCGATCAAACTTCCAATAGTCGCATACTCTCCTTGATAAATGGAAGATCATTAATCTTTTTTATTTCATAAAATATATAATGTATATATATATGTATATATATATATATATATATATATTTATAAACAACACAGAAGTGAAGATTAACATCATGCTTATTTCCAACGAAGATTCTATTTTATTTTGATTCTCAAATTTTCGGAAAAAACCTTTTCCTTTTTCAAGAGAGACAAGATTGAACAATCTTGATGTTAATCTTCACTTCTGTGTTGTTTATAAATATTACATTCTTCCAACACGTGGAACTTTCATTCAATATTAATTATATATATATATATATATAATAAACTCCGAAATCCACACTTGATTACACGCCCTCTATATTTCAATACTTCAAAACAACAAGTAATAAACACAAACACGTAACAACTCTCCATGGCCTAATAAGTAAACAAATACTTGTACATATTATTTATTTTTTTACTTTTTTAAAATACATTATTATAAGATAAGATGTTGGTGCCTGATTTTGTTTGTATGATTTACTTTATTTATTATGGTTTTGTTCTTGTTTGTTATGATTTTCTCTTCAGAAATCCTGATGAAGGGCAAATAAGCCGAAAGCTTGATTACAGATTCAAAGTCCAGGACAACGTCCAATCTTGTCCTAGATTTTTATTCATAACACACATACACACACACACACACAACACACACACACACACACAACCACAACCCACACACACACACACACACACACACACACACACACCACACACACACACACACACAATATATAATATATATATATATATATTATATATATGTGAGAAGGGAACTACTCTTTAACATGGCTACTGCTTTTTCAGCAACGCCAATCTCCTCTTTTTTTATTTCGACATATATATATATATAATTATATATATATATAATATATATATTATATATATTATAATATATAGTGTGCTGTGTGTGTGATATATATATATACACACACACATGTCCCAGAAAAGGTTAAACATTTAAGGGTAAATCAGCGAAAAATCAGCGCAGACAAAATAATACTGCAATACACAGAATGTAGTAATGTTTAAATGCTTCTTTCTGAGCTTGAGGGTACATTATTTTCATTATTTTTCTATAGAGCTTTAAATACTATCGTGGCTTATTATGCTTAAAATGTTTTGTGATTTTACAGAAACATTTACTACTCCAAAATATGACTTTGATTGTTTGCTTCTCTGTAAATATGTTAATTTTTTGATCCAGGAGAAATATGGTAATTATATATTTGTATATTCAGACTTTTTTTTTTAATTTCCATATAGAAATGGAAATGAGTATGTACCTTTTAACTGGGATGTATAGGTTTGGCCTATAAGGATGGGGGGGGGGGGGCAGAGACGGATGGACATTTTATATGCATATCTTCTTTCCTTCAACATGTTCAAGGTATATTTTTCCCGGGCAATTTCATCATTTATCATTGGCTTTTTATTTAATATGTATTCAAATTCGTGTGTTTGATGCGACAGACTGACTTTAGTCAAACAATTTCGTGTTCATGCTGTCAGATTCGTTTTTAGGCAAACAAAGTAATGGTTACCAAGTTCAAATTCGGATATAAGCATTTAATTTCATTATTTGTGCATTGAAATTAGTGCAAATTTAAGTATAATATACGGAATGAAATGTCGACAGGATGAAGACGAATTTGAATAGTTATTGCCGAATGTATATGCTTATTATGTGAAATAGAATGCGCAAATACGAAATCGATCACAACAATTGTTAATTTTGATGATTGAATACGATTTTGACTGGCAACATTTCGATGCAGCATCGTTTTTTTTCCGAAAATGAATGTAATGAATGTAATATGTAATTGATTGACAAAACAATGAAATTGGCCGGAAAAACCTATATTATAACAAAGCACATCGATAGAATGATAAGAAAGAACTGACTGGGGGATATGTTTTACACTCCGGACTGTTGCTTATAATTATTTACTTTCATGCATGTATTGATCATTAACTGATGTATTGCAGGGACCGAAGAGCCTGGGTTAGGCTTCAGCCCCCTCTTTCACTTAAAAAAAAAAAAAAATATCAGTAAACGTGTTCAAAATCTCAAAAATGAGCATCTAGGCCTGTAATTTTGCATGTTCAGCCCCCTCCTCTCAATTTCGGCTTGATCTGCTTTGGTAAAGCTATATTGCATGCGCCCTCTTGGGTCTCGATCATAGTTTTCATAGTTTTTAAACGAGAGATTATTAAAGGGGATCCAACCCAAGGAGAGAATCAACCTTACAGGAAAGAGGAAAATGAGAGGAGTAATCTAAAAAAAAGTTTCATCAAAATCGGTTATAAAATAAGAGAGTTATGGAAGTTTGAAAAGTCTAGTTGTTCCTTCTATGGCATCATCGGCTTCAAAATGGCCGATCTCATGGACAACTCTCCATTCATTTTGTACACAAATTTTCAGATTTTCCCTATTTTCTTTTGAAATATATCTAACCTCCTTCTGAACTCAACATATGTTGTGTGAAATATATTTCCCCACGACATATTTTGAGCTCAGAAGTAACGAAGACAAATTTTGAAAGAAAATGGGGAAAATCTGAAAATTTGTGTACACTTAATGAATGGAGAGTTGTCCATAAGATCAGCCATTTTGAAGCCGATGATGCCAATTTGAGGATCCTCATAGAAGGAACAACTAGACTTTTCAAACTTCCATAACTCTCTTATTTTATAACCGATTTTGATGAAACTTTTTTTTAGATTGCTCCTCTCATTTTCCTCTTTCCTGTAAGGTTGATTCTCTACTTGGGTTGGATTGGCCGAGGCAAATGTCACGTGATAGTCATAAACGAATGGCATCACTCGTTACATGCAAGGTAAATCGGCGCAACATTTCAATCATGGCGAAGGACTTATGTCTCACACATTAGATAAGTGTATACAGATGTGCAACGGCGTAAATCCGTGTCAATTTGCCAACTTGTCCCGATCTGGTTTGGCATTCACAAGCACTAAAACACATGGAACGTTATTAATACCCATTTAGCAGTGGCAGTGGCGGATTGGAGGAAGGAGTGTGAATAGAATTGTCTTTGACTGTATGCTTCTAGCTTCAGTGCTGCATTGTATACTTTTCATTTTAGTAATGGAAAAAACTAATGCGAGCGCGAAGCGCGAGCCGAAAATTTAAGCTAAAGTTTGAATTATTGTGCATTATAGTTCCTTTTTTAGTATCAGCGAGCGCGAAGCGCGAGCCGAAAATTTTAAGCTGAAATTGGATATGTTGTGCATTAAAGGTCCTATATAGTATTTGGAGCGGGAAACAAAATAAAAACGAAAAGCAAAATATGTAGCAGAGGCAGAATGGATTTGAAAGTGAGGTCTCGATAAAAAGTGCACTTTTTCTAAAAAGGGGGACATTTTAGATCAGAGGCATAGATCTAAAAGAGAATTTATTCAGAGAGCGAGGAGATACGAAGAAAAGTTGTCTTGAATGTAGGCCTATACTTTAAAGAATCATAATGGCTGCCTTGATTCCAGTTCATATCAATTTAGTTGTAAACTTAAGAGGAAGAGGGCGCTATCACTCTACGCAAATCAAACGCTGCCATAGACATTTGTATTTTGCACAGTTTTTCACTTTGTTTCTTGATTATGGCGAGCAACTACCTTTCAAAAGAAATGATCAACTTGAATAATTCCGCTAAGAGTCTTTTTTTCCAAAAATAGGAATAACTTACTGCAAAGGGGAAAAAAAGTCCTGTCACTTGTGTCAATTCGAAATCCTAATCAGATCAAATTCATGTACAATATGGCCAATTTGCTCTCAAAATAGCTCATACGCCACATAATTATCATCCTGGATAACGCATAATTTATAACAGCTTAATGATCAAGCCGTTTTAAAAGCTGAATTCTCACCTTTCCAGAGATGGTAAATTCATTTCGATGGTTAAAAAAAAAGTCCTGTCACTTTGAACATTATCACAAACGAATTTTTACTCGATGGGTCAATATTTCCGCATATCACATGCATATCGCATGTGGACGGCGTCTTCGCAAGATGTGACAAGATCACTATTATATCAATAATCGTTAGGAACATCAATCTATGTGAAATAAAGATTCTGATACAACTTTAGCACAATGGTGTTATAGGCTTGCCAAAATGTATTTTCCCCAATCTGGTCTGAAGCATCTACCTACGAAAACTATGATAAAAGTTCAATTATTTATTTCATGTCCATGAGAAATTAGCTCGAACGGATCGACTGACCAGACCATTTTACCACAGGGAAGTTTTTCTTAGGCGAGTTTTGTACGCTAAGTAATAATTGCATGCAGTTGTCAATGGTCGCTTCCCGCCGTTATGCGCGGGTTTTGTTGACATTAATGTAGAACCGTATAATTTCTGCGCCGCTCAGTTGTATTCCACTAAACTCATGAATGTAATGTTGCGTTTCCCCTCCTCATAAGGACGCGTCTTTATGTTAAGATTTAATGTCATACGTTAGGTTTACATTTCACGTGGAGTAGAATTGATATGTATTTTAGTAATTGAAAAATTAATGCGAGCGCGAAGCGCAAGCCGAAAATTTTGAGGTAAAGGTTTGAGATATTTGTGCATTGTAGTTCCAATTTACTATCAGCGAGCGCGAAGCGCGAGCCGAAAATTTTAAGCTGAAATTGAATATATTTTTGTTCCTTAAATGTCCTTTATAGTATCCGAGAGCGCAAAAAAAAACCACACAAAACAAAATAGAACAAAAACACACAGTAGAGGCGGCGTTACGAATTTGAAAGTGGGGTCTCGATGGAAAAAAAGGGCACTTTTTCTATAAAAGGGGACACACTCAGAGGCATAAACAGACCTAAAGAAAAATGTATTCGAAGAGGGAGGGTGTACGAAGAAAATTTATCTTTGAATGTATGCTTTTAAGAATCATAATGGTAGCCTTGATTCCTGTTTATTTTAGTAATAGAAAAAAGTAATGCGAGCGCGAAGCGCGAGCCCAAATGTTTAAGCTAAAAATTGGAGGTTATAAATCCTATTTAGTATGAGCGAGAGCGAAGTGCGAACAGAAAATAATTTAGTATCCATTTATAAGATACATTTTGCATACTTTGTTTTAAAAAAAAACAGCGATAGAAAACGAATCCGCAATCTTTGTTACGAAAATTTTGTGGGCTGCAGGCCCCAATTAAACCCTCCACACAACTACATTAATGTTTTTGGTTGTCAACAACACCCTTTCCTAAGGTTTGCCCCCAGACGAGAAGAGGGGGTGTATTGGGTTTTGGCAGACGTGTATCAATCAAATACATTGGATCCAACTATTTTATACTTAGGTTACTGTTTGTTACTTAGTGCGAGGTCGCATAGCGACCGAGCAGAAAATTTTGGGGTTTTGGGAGTAAAAAAGAGGCATTTTAGAGTATTGAGAGCGCTATTTTAACCAATAACACAATTATCTAGTGTAAATTTTTTTTTTCATTTCTTTCTTGAAAACTGGGGGGGGGGGGGATGTTTGTACAGGGCATCCCCCCCTCCCCAAAATCTGGGGGGGATGTATCCCCCCCATCCCCCCCGGGATTTACGCCCGTGCAGATGTGTTGGCTCAGTGGATAGTGCGTCTGCATTATAATCGAAAGGTCGTGAGTTCGATACCCGGCCGCGTTATCCAAAATAGTTGGAGTTGGATGGTTTTTATTTTTGGAGTGGAGCGTTTAACAGTACTATTGATATTTTAAACAACCATTAAACAACAGGTTGTTTAAACTTTTAAACGACAAGAGTGTTGAAGTTTTAAGCAACTGCAGGTTGTTTAATTTTTAAACAACGCTGTGCGATTCACCGGTTAACACGCAATTGTTTCAGATTTTAAACAACTTGTTTAATTTTTTCTAACAGTGTAGATAGTTTTCAATTTGGGTATATACAAATGGTAATTACTCTCTATTTTGTTTGATATATATGTGTTGAATAAAAGAGCAATATTCAATTACTAATGTTCCATTTTTCAACACATGAAACAAAAAATAAAGTCCATCTGATTGATAAACATTTAAAATATCTAACATTTTTCCTTATGGGTTTTAGGTTTGTCATAATCAAACCAAAAAACAGCTTTTTTAAAATATTTTTTAAATTTTTTTTTATAGATTGGTCTTGTATGTACTACCATAATACCTCGATCCATGCATGCGTACGTACGTGATGGGGCTAGCTGCATCAAAATAATGTCTTGTCTCGGTTATAAACTGTCTGTGCCTCTGTGGCACAATATTTCTGAGTCTGTAAATCATTCCAATTTTTCCTATGTCAAGTCACTTAAGTGTTTTTTTATATGTCAACCAAAACGACATGTAGCGAGAGTATTTATATCTGAGTCTATAGAAATTATTCAAATTTTCATCCAAATACATTTGTTCTCTAGACCTACATACATCGATAAGACTTTCTATGTCGAGTGTTTATCGTATCAATATGTATAAAGCAACGAAAGATGTAACTTATAGCGAAAGTGTTCGGTCTGTAAATATTATTCTAATTTTCAAACAAATAGGCCGAAAGTTGTTAACTCTATTGATGATTGGACATGTTATAAGTATCATGAGTATGTCTGAGTCAAATCATTCCAATTTTTACCCCAAAACATTTTGCTCACTTTATCGATATGACTTTCTAAGTGTTTATCAATATCTTCTTACAAAAGATGTAACCTAACCGAGCTTCTCTGGGTTTGTATCTCTCACAGTTTGTCTTGATGAATGAATTACCAATAATTTCAGTGAAATATCCTCAGGGCCGTTATGGGTTTTTGTATTTTCTTTCCATTTTTCTTCTTTCTTTTTCTTTTTCTTTTTTTCTTTTTTTTTACTTAACGTTTTCTCTTTGTTTTTTGTTTTTGTTTCGTTTTTTTTAAAGGAAAGGAATAAGAAAAACTCGCTGAAACTGCTTATTCAACAAAAGAGAGCCAAAGTCGAGTGAAAATAAGTTAATAAAAAAAAAAAAAAAAAAAAAAAAAAAAAAAAAAAAAAAAAAAAAAAAAAAATCCTCCTTGATATATTTTGTCATATTTATTTCTTCTTCGAGCTCATCTTTTAGTTTCTGTGAGGTGAGAGAGATGAAAAGAAGGACGAAATAGTTTCTTTGTAATATTTGTAAAGCAGGCGTAAGAGATCTCTGGGCTCTTGGGAGGTCACACAAGGAATCTATCGACTTTTAAATCGTGATATTTTCCCTGAGGTCCAATTAAAGCCTAATTAAGACAAATATTCGTGCTCCCCAAGCATAGCTGAGTTCGCTTTAGGCAAGACGGAAGAGTTTGTGTTCACTTCCAACAGACAAGGCCTATAGCAAATAAATCAGAATCATATACTCTTCAATATGATATAAATATATACATTTGCTTTTTTTTCTGACTTTTTTTACGTTAATAACTTTTTGTGAAACAAAAGTTAGCATTTGGCGGATCCAGAATATTATTGGAAATAGAGGGGCGTATACGGCAAATTTGAATAGATACGTCACATGAGGCAATTTTCTTTGTTATAACTTTTGTATACGCTCAATCATGTGACTCTAAAAAAAAAAAAAAAAGACTTGGACACTCCTTTGCACAAATGGGAAAGATCTAGGCTCTTGTTTTTGGAACTATACGACGAGGGTGAACTCGAAGCCATCGTTACTGCTTCTGACTCACTATCCAACAGTGTCAAGAGAGGGCGCTCTATTTTCTTGTTTAATTAAAAATCGAGCTGGCTATGCCCATGTTTTGAGACTATCAATGAGAAGATGAGTAAATTGTCTTGTAAATTACTACTAGACAATAGTTAGCCGAATTTTCACCCTTTTTCTCTCCAAACGTTTCGAAATCTAAAATTAACACACGAGTCAACGGGGAAATATATTCCCATGAGCGAATATCTCTCAGTAGATTCAGATGCAGCAGTCATCGCCTCCCATGTGTAACTGGTCGGTAGGCCTATGGGAATATTTCAAGAGCAGATAGACTATGCCCTTTATGCCAGTGTAGCGCTATTGGAGACGAGTACCATTATATTTCCGAATGTCCTGTTTTCTCAGAGGATAGGGAAAAATTTATTCACCACAAGTTTAAAGTACGCCATAATACCCTCAAGATGTATTATATGTTTTATAGCAGTAATGTCCAAACTCTGTCTAGACTTGCCAAATTTGCCAGGATAATTATGTTGAATTTCAAACGTAGTATTGCACGACATATTGTAGCTCTCAATGTACATAGTGTTATTTTACAAGCCCTGGTATGTAACTCTATTATTTCCTACAGTATTCTGCATGTGAAATATTCATACTTTCATATTTGTGTACCCAGTGTTTATTCAAGCACGACTGTATATGTGTTATAATACTCGTTATTTGATTACTCTTATGTCAAATGACATATCTTTGTATCTAGATTTATATCATTGTATTTTGTATTTATACAGTGTAAATTTTTCTCATACTCCGAAAGGGGTCGATAGAAAAATAAATAAACTTTCAAACTTTCAAACTTAACCTACAGGTAATCTTTTTTTTTTATTTGATATTTTATCATTAACTGCACCGTAATTGCGGTTTGATATTCTGCTTTCGCGGGCGGGAAGAAGAAACCACCAAATCGCTGTTTTGAAAACAAAGTACTAACTTGTTAGTATTTGAGAATTACAAGGGACATCTCCGTATATTAAGTTTCTCTAGTTGACGAATGCTAGTTAAATAAAGAAGGTAAGACTGATTATTTAAGTTGGAATAAAATATACGCGGAAATGTTCTTCAACGATATCGATGTATCTTGTTCGTGAATTGTTATGTGTATGAGCGGAGTGGTGACAGTGCGTAACGGGTAGTCGCTGGCCTGGAAATGTTTGGTGAGCAAGGAAGTGAAGTGTAGCTGTGGTGGTGTGGTGGTGGTGATGGTGGTGTGCAGTTTATAATGGTGGTGTACGTGCGGGTGTACGTTTTGGACTTTTGTATTGGTAAACGGTAGAAAAACTCTGTGAGGGGGGGGGGGTTAATTTTCAATTGAACATTGCCATTGTTGAAATTGATCATCAATTACCTGACAACCCGTTGGGTATTACAGATTTCATTTACGTTCACATAAATTCGTCATGGGGGGGGGGGGGGCTAATAGCGCTACAGGAAAAAAAAATCTAAAAAAACTGTCATGATATGGAAAGAAAGAGGGGGGGGGGTTCATTGGGTTTGGTTGGCCATTCAATTTGTCATATTTTATGTAGATCTATATTTTTTTTAGAGAGGGGTCAATTTTGGTCATATTGCCTTATATTTTTGACCCAATTGGGGGATCATATTTTCTAATTATTTTTGCTTAGCAAATAATGAATACACTTATGGTGGATGTGAGGTGAGGTTGAATAAGTCGGCGGACTGATTATCACAAGGTACGTGGTTTGAATCCCGTCTATTCCACTAATGTCCTTTGGCAAAGCCTCTTTCTTTGGCAAGATATTAATCTACAATTTGCCAGACTTGACCCAAGTGAGGTAAATGGGTACCGGTACTATAGGAAGAAATTCCTTGAATGCCTAAAGCACTCTTTATTATTAAATCATCATTATAAATGCTATATATTAAATTAATCCTCATGTAGCCCTCCATAATTAGACTTCATTAAGGCTTGATGACTGAGACTAGAGTCTACATATCCCACTGTCGTAACTTTTTAAACAACCTCATGCAAAAAGCTCCCAGTAAAAAAAAATAGCCCCCACTAACAAAAAGTACAGCCCCCAGACATGACCCCATCCATGCGGAAAATAAAAGCAGGTCCACCCCTCACGGGATTCCCCAACAAAAAACCGTGCAACATAACAAAAAAGAGTGCAACATAACAAAACCGTGAATGACACGTGACATCATTTCAACCAATCACAGCTCGTAAAATACTACCACTATTTACTATAAATAAATCCTGCATAGTGATGGTTCAAATAGCATCATGATATTCTAGCTATGAGGACGAAAACAAAATTATGCCCCTGAAGAAAATTTGCTATGCTGTGATCTCAATGATGGTATATTTCACTATTGAGTGACTATTTGAATATTGATGTCATAAATCATGCAATCTCTCCGACTCTCTATTCTGGTCTGATAACTGAGACTAGATATCCAGTGTATCTCACTGTCACGGTCATTCTCTTTCATTCTCATCTCTAGCCCTCTATTCAGGTCTGATAACTGAGACTAGATATCTGACGTCATAAATCATGCAATCTCTCGGACTCTCTATTCAGGTCTGATAACTGAGACTAGATATCCAGTGTATCTCACTGTCACGACCATTCTCTCTCATTCTCATCTCTAACCCTCCAATCAGGTCTGATAATTGAGACTACATATCCAGTGTGTCTCAGTGTCACCCATTCTCTCTCATTCTCGTCTCTAGCCCTCAATTCAGGTCTGATAACTGAGACTAGATATCCAGTGTATCTCACTGTCACCACCATTCTCTCTCATTCTCATCTCTAACCCTCAATTCAGGTCTGATAATTGAGACTAGTTTTCCAGTGTATCTCACTTTCATGACCATTCTCTCTCATTCTCATCTCTAGCCCTCAATTCAGGTCTGATAACTGAGACTAGATATCCAGTGTGTCTCATTGTCATGATCATTCTCTCTCATTCTCATCTCTAGCCCTCCAATTAAGTCTGATAGCGGAGACTAGATATCTCAATGTCATGACTATTCTCATCTCTAGCCCTCTATTCAGGTCTGATAATTGAGACTAGATATCCAGTGTACATGTATCTCACTGTCACGACCATTCTCTCTCATTCTCATCTCTAACCCTCAATTCAGGTCTAATAACCGAGACTAGTTTTCCAGTGTATCTCACTGTCACGATCATTCTCTCTCATTCTCATCTCTAGCCCTCTCATCACCGGGACTTCTGTCAAGAGCCCTATCAGTTCATTCTCGACTCTCATTTCGCCCGTGGCACCAAAACCCTTATTATTGACTTCTGCCTACCCAACCATCATTTTTGATCGCGTTACAACAATCATCGCCCGGCGATCCGCTGCCGTGGGACACCGAACCCTCATCAGGTAAGCCAAAGAACAAACAAAAATGCATTTGTTATAGCTGCTTTAAGGGCAATTACCAATAATTGCGTTTTCATTTTTGTTATTAGATCATAGATGCACACCGCCTCCTCTCTACAAAGCTCTAGGGAGGCTGGGATAATAGTGTGTGTTGAGGGGCAAAAGGACGTAAGCTCTTGTGTAATAGATGATACAAGTTATGCCTTTCTGGCTTTAACCACTCAATGGCTGCTTTGTAAATTTTTTATAGACTTGATTAATAACCCTTGAGGATCCACTTGATGGTATAGCAGTTACTATCACGTCAGTAGCATTTAGGCTATTTACCAGTTGATAGCATTTACGCCCATTTACCAGTCAATATCATTTAAGCCTATTCACCATGGAGTCAATAGCACGGTCAATTAGTTGATATTATATCATGTGACATGGTGCAAATGAAATCCAAACCGATACAATAACGACCATTCAAAGAAAGGTTGTGCCCGTCCTGATGATCAGTTTGGGTGTGGGATGTGCATCCATGCATCGTTGATGCAATTTTTGTCACAGTTACTGTAATCGTGGGAATATTCACGGTACATTGATTTTTGCGGATTTCGCGCGAAGATCGGCTGCCGCGAATTTAAAAATGTGCGAATATATGAGCATGCTTTTTTTATTATGCATGCATTGGGTGCATTCAATTGCGTGCTTACTAAAATGCAGCGCCAATTCAAGAACCTGTGAACATTCTTTGAGGCCGCTCAGCGCGAAATTATTAATCGCGCGAAATTAACAGCGAATACAGTAACTGACATTGAGATTCATGATTGTTACTGTTACATTTATATATATCTTAATCAGGGCTTCACAATTGTTTTGAAATGGGTTCAGGATCATACAGTAAAGAGTTTCTTTGAATAGGACCCCCGCATGAATACAATTTAGAGGGGTTGGTTCAAATTTGGGCAGCTGTGTGCCCTGTTGTCTGGTAGTAATGAACATTTGGAGACTTTTGACCAGCTACAATGTAGCTCTAAACCACCTATCGGTAGCCAGAATTTATGTTGTGGTTAAACCTGGGGGGTGTTTCACAAAGAGTTAAGTAGACTTAAAGTTAAAACTTAACTTATACGCGCATCTTGTTTTATAACGCGCAATTTAATTGATAGATTTCACAATGGCGCACATCCCCTGAGCATGCTCTGACCAATGAAGTGAAGCGTAATATAACGCACAAAAATAACTAGTTAAGTGCGATTTTTAAGTCTACTTAACTCTTTGTGAAACACCCCCTGGTGTATAGTTTTGGTAACAAAGAAGGAAATGGCACAAAACCAATCAAATGTAGTTACATGTTGTCCGCATTGCACTCAAAGATATGTGTGAGAGATCTTGTGACATTCCTTTCATTATTTCCAATAAATTTCATTGAAAATGTTTGAATGAAGCCTAAATTAACTGCCGTTTAGACCTCTGCTGAAAGGTTCGCACGCCGGAGGTTACGACGTGAATTAGTGCGAATGATCTGTATGTAACACCCACACAAGAGAATCCCCATTGGTTTTCCACGTGAGTGCTAACATGAGTCGGGGACCCGTCTTATCTTTTTTATACTTATATTTTGAAATAAAGACACTAAAACGAGATTTCAAGTACTACAATTTGCTTTATTATTGTTATTGGAGTGAATCTGTCATAATTTATCTAAATGTGAATCCATATTAATTTTTCTTTCTCCCGAAACTATACACCAGCTTTAATGCGTTTTGTGAAACTGCAGATTCCAAGCTTTCCAAACACTTGCAGTTTATTGAAATATGTCCAAATTAAATATTATGTTAGAAAGAGAAATATATCACTAATATCCTAAATGTACATGTATGCAGAAAAACTTGCTTTATTTGCCATTTATTCTGTAGTGCTATTTGCAACTTAATTTTGGGTTTTGAAGCAGCAGATCACTTATATTTTTAGTGCTACCTTATTGTCCCCTCCCCCTCTATGATCAGCAATTAGTGAATTCAACCCCCCTCCCCATTCGTCCAGTTCATTTACCCCGGTACTTTAATGATGGTAAAGTTGAATGTGACTGAACGTGCGATGTATTATTGCTAATTTCCTCCCTCCCCCTTCCCATTTCATAGTTAATTAGTCTTCCAGTACACATGCATTGTGTACATTATACGTATCATTTATGGTATTGGATACATTAGAATGTTTGGACACTTGGTCTATTGTTACTGCAATCTTAATTTGACCCTTCGCTCGTGACATGTATGATGCTGACATAAAGGACTTGTATCCAACAATTCTGATTGTGTTTTGTATGTGCGTGGGTGTATGAAAACAAATATCAGTTTAATATATTGGAAAGTTGGGAGAGCACCGATTGGAGTATATCTCCCCTCCCCCTGCTCTCGGGAAAAGTTCTTTCAAAAAGCGTCATCAGCTACTGTGCGATCAGTATGAAAATGTGGGCAAAGTTCAACTAAATAGGTGTGAAATATGAACTGTGTGCACACCTTTTTGTCTAGCGAAAATCTGAAGATGGAAAAAGTACTGCACACTTTTTTTTCTGAAAGATGAAGAAAAAGAAAGCCCGCATCGGATGAAAATACTTAGCAAGCGAGTGAAAGCATGCATGATAATGGATCATTGTAGAAATCTGAAGCAAGCTTGATTTGTTCTACTGCCGCTCAATATTGATCCGCTAATTGATGCAATGCTCAAAACGCAAGGTGTCAACAATGATTGCCATGGAAACCAGGTGACTGCATATTTTCCATGCTGAGCATACATGGGCGCCTACCGCTCCGTTACGGAGCAAATTCGTCAAACATTTCAAACGGGACAGGGCGAGAACCCGAGTATGAATATTTGATTAGTGTTTCAAAGGTTTTATAGGTTGGATAAGTTTCAGTAAAGAACAGTGTTTCTTTCATTTAATTAAAGAGAAATTGGCATTCACTGATTTTTTTGGGGTAGATTTTAGATTAAAATTAATTTGTGAAGGGCTAAATGTCCTGTATAATTTTAATACAAAGGCAAGCATCTGCATAGAAATGTCATGTTATAACTTAATTTTATTGAGCAACCTCGATTCTTTTTGTTTTATATTGGGTACACTAGTTACACATATTCCTTTATCACCTACCATATTTCTTCAAAACTTTCACCACCTATTTCTCAATTTTTCTAAATTTACAAGTTTAGATCATACTTGTCACATTGATTGCCAGGATACATGTTCATGTAGTTTTGCTTTTACACCATTGATCTCTTGATGGCTTATCAATATCTTCTCTCTCAATGTTTCTGCTTTTACGCAACTTAACATGTCAGAGAAAACCAAATGCCCTTAAGAAATGAATACACTTTCCATGACTTTATTGTAATAATCTTTGAATACCATTAATAGATTAGTGGCTTGTGGATTTTTGTTTCCTTCGTATATTTTGCTTTTTTGCAACTTAATATAACGCTTGTTTTGCAAAACGAAATGCTCTTAGAGAAATGAATTTTTATTGAGCGATTAGACATTAACTTCCCACATTTTATCGTTTGTTAAAACCCTGATGGTATTTTACACTAGTAATACACCTGCCGATTAATGGCTTGTCAATTTCTCTTTCCTTGTCATTTTCTGCTTTTATACACAACTTATTTCACAAAACCAAATGCTTTTAAGAAATGAATATATATTATTGAGCAATTAGACATTAACAACTCACATTTTGTTCAGTCGCGATGGTATTATTCGTACACCGTCTGCCGATTAATGGCTTTTGGATTACATCTATCTTGTGTAATGCTTTGTGGCTTATCGTATGGATCTTACTCAGCGACTGCAAATCTTGTATCCATCTGTTGCCATGGCAACAGCACCATCCCGTACATGTCAGTATTCGATGTCTGTTCGGCCCAATGGTTCATGAAAGAAGATGCTGGGTAAAGTCGATGAAGCGGTACACGCCTCCCCTAAGCATGCTCTATCTTACTCAAGTTTGTCGGTTGAACTTGTCAACTTTTCTTTAAGAGAAGAATGAAGTTGTTGAAAAGAATAGTGTGTCCCAGAAAAATGTAGATTTCAAACTTTGAGAGACTTGTATAGTTATTTAACCATAAAAGTGAAATTATTATTCTGGTCATGAGATTGAATAAAGTGAAAGACACTGTCTAAAAGTGCTTTCGAAAGGTTGATAGCAATTCACCTTAAAAGCAGTATATTTGTGGGTCTACACAAAATGTTTGGCCCTGAACATTTCAGTTTACTTTTGGTCATTATAAATATTATAAGAGCAATCCTTTACAGTGGACCTTTTTACTATGATATTCTTCCTAAATATTATTAAAGTGATAGGCAATCTCATAATAATTGTCTTTTCCACAACACTAGATATCTCTTCGTTGTCTTGTTAAAGAGTATCTGTCATGGATGACCGAGGACGTGTGCTTGAATATGTACCAAGTTTGGGCTTTACCAATACATGTCTCCTTACCTTCATGAATTGTTTGAGGAAAACCATTTGAAGTTATTCACAAAGGACAAAAGTTTACTTTTAAGTACATTTAAACTCCGTATCTTTTAAAACCCAAGCTTTCAGTCGTCCAAGACAACACACGTACTTGGGAATTTGGGAGCATTAAATGCAACATTGAATTTAACATGAAAAAAGGAAAGTCATATATCTGAAAACTTTTTAATGAATATGAGACCAATATCAAAGTTGGATGTATACATTTTTCTGGGACGTCCTGTATAGACCTTTTTCATAAGAATGGTTCAATCGACACGATCTTAGCTACTGAATTTTCTCATTTCCTTCAGGGCTAAAGCACTTCAGGAAATGGAAATACTTTGCGATCTATGGATTTAACCATCTTTGCTCAAGGTCCGCGTTTGTTCATTGTCTTTCATATCCATTCAATTCATTTCAATTTATTCATATTTGTTGATCTATTAATCCATAACTTAATTTCCTCCCATGCATTAGTTACCATGGCGACAAATATGAAGGTCATTTATAATACGAAATCAATTAATCATAAAATGCTAATAATCTACAAAGGAGAAGGATTGTAGTGATCATGTACTAAATTGGCAATGCAGGCACTGCTTAGACAGAATATTAAGAATGTCCTTCATTATTTTGTAATGTATTGTGTATTATATTGTAGAATACAGACTTACAAGTCTGTGTAACAATAAAGGCTGCCCTTCTTCATAATTAAAAAAAAGAAAAAAAAAGAAGAAGGGAATCGCAAAGAAGAAAAAAGAAAATACACATTTTGCTTGAAGAAGCCCCACTTTGAATTCCATACACTAATCGAAGGACAAACTTGAACCTTGAATTTTTCACTCTACCCTACCCCAAACCTAACCCTTAACCTAACATAAAACCCTATTGCAACCCTACCCCTACATTTTACACCAAATATAGCCTTGAGCAATTGTAGCAGAAATTACATATACTGTAGCTATCGGACATATTGGGTATCCGTAAACCAATTGTATTTTTGTGGTTCGAAAATGATGAATCTAAATTAATTCCTGGCTAGATATATTGGTGTCAGACAGGGATTTGCACCCTAAAGTCAAGTGATCAAACCACTGTACCATGACACCTCTATTCCTGTGCCTCCAAGAAAGAAAAAAAAAAGAAGACTGTTGGGTGTTTTTTTTCTTTTGGCACCTGATACCATACATGTATGTATACAAAAGAATCATGCATAGATATTAAGGAAGATGAGTATAAAATTGCAATATTAAAAAAATGAAATTATGCAGAAGGAGAGAAAAAGTTTTTTTTTTCTTCGACAAACTGTACACAATAGGTTCATATCTATGTAGATAAAAATAGACAAAAACTGACAAATTTATTTATTTATTATTAAAAAAAAATCATATCAATATGCTCTAAAGTTGCAAATTCTACTCATTCATATTGGTCAGATACGGGGGGGGGGGGGGGGGGGGGGGGGTGCCTTTCCATGCAGGGTTCCCACTCCCCACCTGGTAGATGTTGAAAACTTGGAGAACCGGGATTAGTTGGGGAATTTGAGAAAAATGCCTCAAAAGTTGGGGAGAAGTCATGGAAATAAAAGGAAGAATTTTTTTTTTTGCGATGCATCAAATAAGGTTGAAAAAGGAAAAAGGAATTTCGAAAAATAATTGGCAAAAAATCAGGGAATTTTGTTTTCCAAATATAGTGTGTGATTCCAGAATTGTATACAATAAACAATTAAAAAAACTATTCTTGACATACACCTGCTTTAAAAATATGTGGAGGCTTTTAGAATATGTAGTATCACAAAATCTGGCTTTGGACCAGTGTTATAGCTAGGGTATTTTTAGTGCCGGTTCAAATTCCACCAAACAGAAGTTGTTCTTGTGAATGGAGCTCAGGGTTAGCGGCTAGGACAAAATGATGACAAAAAAAAACAAACAACAGGAATTTTGAAAAATAATTGGGGAAAAATCAGGGAATTTTGTTTTCCAAATATAGTGGGAACCCTGCCCTTTAACCCACTCCATTTGACTTTTCCATGAAAGTATATTATCTCCGATAAGGGTTGGATTATTGGAATGTAGAAGCAATAAGTAAAGTGGATTGCTCAAAGAATCCGCTCTCAAACTACTTACATTAGTCTGCATGCTTACCGTACTGTAATCAGAATCAAATCTCCATGGAATTGAGATCTGTTTTAATACACCCTTAATGGACAAGTCAATTTGCATAATACGCTGCAAGAGGCGGATTGCTTTGGAATTATGGATTCTGTAATTCTCAAAGATTGATGAATTACAAATATGTCAGGTTATTGTGATGTTATGTGCATGTACATGTATACGACCATTAACCAGGTAAATGTAAAGTCTTAGCCTGTGCCCAATGAAATGAAGAAATGCTTGATGAAAGTGAAAATGAAATGAATTCAATTCAATTGAATTTTGTTACAGGAATAGTTTTTAATATCAAATTGAATACAATATCAAACATAACAATAAGCCAAAAGTAATGCATGAGGATTTCTAGAAAGAAATTTAATTTCCTTTTTTTTTTTTAAACCTTGAGGTCTGATAACGGAATTACAAATAAAAGAAAAACAAAACAGCTTAAATCGCTTCTGAAATGTTTCTCATTTGGTTTATTGGTTTATTTAAACCACCAAAATGTAATCGAGCTTATGATAAATGGAGAAAAATGCCAAATACTTAAAAAATATAATATACATTGTAGAGAACATGCAGAGTACAATAGTCAGGTTGACTGTCCACCTGATTTGATTTTCATATGTTTATTCTTAGATATTGTTATTCTCTTTCTGCATTCTTAAATTGTCTGGCAGTATTAAATTGTAGTTTTGAACATTCAAGATAAGATAAAGATAAAGATCAATTTATTTATTTATTTATTTATTGAATGGTTTATTTTAAAAAGCTGAACATGGCAGCCCGAAGGCTGAAATACATCCAGTTTACAAAATCGTTTACAAAATACATAATAAAATATACAAACATTCAAATTCAAAATATAGTTCAATCAATAAATTAAATTTGAAACAAAATACAAGAAAATAATATTGATATTAACAGAGGTCAAACTTGAAAGTGTTGGTTCTTAAAATGAAATTATATAACATCTTGAAAAGAAAAAAAAGTTATAGAATTTGGGTAAAATAGTGTATAGTGTAGCTTTTGATGACAATTCTGTTTACTATTAAGCCTGTTTAAAAATATATATTTGTATTATAGGGGGTGGAGAGAGAACCATTTCCGTTTTATATATCGTCCCTGTTTTCACGAAGTGACGGATAAGGCACGCAACTTAAAAAAGTTAGTTTTGAGTAAATCAAGCATTTATTGTTGGAAATGGAAATTCATCTTCCACTGGGCCAAGTGGTACAATTTATTTTCAATTTCATGGGATTCTGTGCAAAGTTATTTTCCATCTTCACTGAACTAAAGACTTGTTATATTAAAGTCTGTGAGCGAGGCTAAATATTTGTTTTTTATGGATTGCTCATCAATTTTGTTTCATCTTCTTTCGCAATCTCTTTCATCAGTCTTCTTCATCAATCATCCTTCATCAATTATCCAAGGGTAAGCGATTAAAGTGAACATTAGGTGCAGATGAAGGTAGAAATAATTTGTGAGTTGCTCTTTGTTGCTCTTTTGGAATGGAAGAAGATCATACTATCTATTTGATAAAATATCATTAGTGAAAACAATACAGTGTGTGATTCCAGAATGCCCAACATCTAATGAAAAGAATTATTCTTGACATACACTTGTTATAAAAACATGCGGAGAGTTTGAGAATATGTAGTACCACAAAATATGGCTTTGGGTGGATCAAAATGTTATCCAGTTTCATGAGAAAAGATAAATAAAAAAAACACTACAGCATAGAATTTTCTTGATTTCTTAAATTGAGTTTCAATATCCAAATATGCACAGATTATGAGAATTTTTGCACATTGCTTAAATCAGCGCACTACTCCTTACTTTTTAAAAGACCACATGGAGATTAAAAAAAGTTTTGAATAAGACAGTTTATGAAGATGATAGGTAACTAAACATGCCTTTGGATCGATCACCATTGAGGACTTGAAAAAGAGCAAAAAGAATGAAGATGGCAGAGAAAAGAGATGAGCAAAATCATCCATGCATTTTCCAGCTGAACAGATATGCACATGTGTGAATGTGTGATGACATCTGCTTAGATTCATAAGGACGTTAGCCATATATACAAACAACTTAGCCTAATGTTCTTCTTTGTCTCACCCGGCAATGTCATGATCAGCCAAACCATGTCAATGCGTAAGACAGCTGTCTCAGCTCCCTATTAACCCTCTCTATCTCGACGTCGATGGCTGACGGGGGATTGAATACGAGTCAAGTACCCCTGCCTCCATCTGTCATTAGGCACACAGAGGTAATCGACTTGTTTGTGCCGTATGGTTTAACATGTGACGAAAACAACTCAATACAAACTGCCACCTCTTCCTCTTTTTGTTTGATTTTTCTGACACCCTCCCACGCTCATCATTTTTTCCCTCTTGTAGTCCATTACTCTTCTTTTCTGACTGCAGGCTGTGTTTTATATGATGAGGGTATTAAAGATAGTGCAACCCTGCACCCCTTTATTTACTCAAATTGTTCATTTTTTCCTTTTCCACACCCTAAAGAAAATAAAAGGATGGAAAAGATGGCGAGGGGTAAATCACCCGTTATAGGTGCTGAGGAGTGACACCCTTCTCAAAAGGGTGTCATTCTTTGGCCCTTTTCCACCCATTTCAGCTTGCAACATTCTGATCAGTATTTCTTATAATTTATTATACAAACTTTACCCATACATGTACATGTACCTGTATATATGCTACTTGTTCTTAAATTGATAAAGACTACTACTTTCTTGTTAACATTGTTTTGGGTTGTGAAATCCATTAAAAGACTAATATACTGAATATACTGTTGAGGCAATGTATTCATTAAGACTACATGTATGTACACTCGAACATACACTGTGCTTTAAAACCTGCTTGCTTATTTGTTGCCAATTTGAGGATCAGAAGTGATCCATATCTATAGACCTTTAGGAATCTTTTAAATCTATGGGAAACCTGGGGGGGGGGGGCATTTCATGAAAGGACTTGTCGGACGTTTTATCCGACAAATTTGCTCTCAGCCAATCAGATGGAAGCATTTCAGTAGCTTATAACAGTTTGTCGGATAAATCGTCTGACAAGTCCTTTGATGAAATGCCCCCCAGAAAGCGAAATCGTTTCTTGTCAGTTTTGGCTATTTTGGTGATCTTCAGTAGATGTGTAAATGTTTTATGTCCTACATGTACATGTAAGAGGAGAACCAGGGGCCCGTTTCACATAAACTTACGCATGACTTAAAGGCCCACAATGATCCACAGTTGCTTTCAGTATAGTATGCATCCAATAGCAAATCAAGCATCAACTTTAACAAAGAAAATTATTGGCCCATGCACAGGCATAGTATCCAGGCAACTGGGCTGATAAAATGCTTAATCAGGGGGGTGTTTCATGAAAGGACTTGTCGGACGTTTATCCGACAAATTGCTAAAAGCTACTGAAATGCTTGCATCTGATTGGCTGAGAGCAAATATGTCGGATAAAATGTCTGACAAGTACTTTGATGAAATGCCCCCCAGAGCTGGAGCTGGATCTATGCCTGACATCACCCCTTTGGCCTGATCGTGCTCAGGGGGTGCGTGCTGATGAGACATCTATCAATGAGACCACATATGTTTAAGGGATACGTTTACAATTGGGTCGACTTTCTAAAAAGTCATGTGTAACTCTTTGCGAGGGGGTGAGTTGACGTACATGTAACTTTCGCTTTAGAGCAATGTAAACAATTCACTAAAAAACAGGCCAAGAGCATTGGCGTAATGCCTGTTAAATATTTTGTTCAAGCGAGCTAATAGTTATGATCATGCATGGAGTTTCACGTTTTCATTACCTGCTAGGGGAGACTCATTGGAACGAAAGTACTTGGATTGTTACACCAGTATACCGAGTGAGTCAGAAAAAACTAGCCACCTAGAAAAATGTTAATAAAAAGAAAACCAATTTATAAATCCCAAATTGTTATACATATTCGAAAAGAGCAACTCTTCCCGCATCTTTTAGTACCAATTTTGTGTGTTTTATCTTTACGCTTGGATGAACACGGCACATTGTTGCAAATATGTATATTTTGAATGGTGCAAAAGTGGGAGTAAAATCAAAACCACAAAAAATAATTAAAAAGCAACCCCATCCTGATGAAAATAACATAAATTTTTAACAAAAATATCTTGCGCTTAAAAACTTGGCAGGGGTGTTGTTACACATATCGACTACATTTTGTATGAAAATGAGATAGATCCGTAGAGTCAGGCATGAGTGAGCACACGTCGAAGATGAAATAATCACTTTTTAAAAGTATGAAGAGGCCTTTTTAGGTATGTCAGTGACAATTTACTCTTTGATGTGTACTCATTCGTGGATTACTTGACGAATCAATCTAATTAATCTAGTCAATATCTGTAACAGTCTTGCCAAGTTATTTGGCTCAAAATATTTTCCTTAAAAAGTTATGCTATTTTATTCAGGATGGTGTTAGTTTTTGTCCGCTCTTGTTGTTTTAATCTTATCCCCACTCTTGCACAATCCGAAATCGACGTCACGTTCATCCAAGCGTAAAGATGTAACACACAAAATTGGTACCAAAAGATGCAGGAGGAGTTACTCTTTCAGACTATGTATAATAGTTTGGGGTTCATTAATTGGTTTTCTTTTTATTGACTTTTTTCTAGTTGTCTATTTTTTTCTGACTCACTCGGTATATAGTTTTATACCCAGTGTGCTTCTTTTAGTTCCCACCAAACAATGAATTCATTTCACATAATGCAGTAAACTTAGTCCTGAACTTGTTTGGCATACAGTTGAGATCAAAGGACAAACACATGTCTCTTTTCTCATTGTGATCTATGTGAAAGGTTAGCTCAATTATGCCATAGTCGGAGATCAATAGAAAGATTATTACTATTGACTGACAAATATAACTCTGGGTATATGGTTGCATTTATTGGGATTCAAGGATTATATTGCCTCTTTCGTCATATAGTATGTTTATGAAGAGCTTGCAAGCAAAAGGGACTAAATCCACTTTTATCACTTCAGAGGAAATGTCATTTGTTTACCCAATTTTGTATACACGTCTATGGAAAAGGGACATTACAAAATGCATTTTCATACAGTTGCAATCGATAATTAAGAAAATCCCTTTGTTCAAAGACAGGTATGTACCTGAACAATGGCCTGATATCAATAACTCAATTTTCATCAAAAGTGGATTTAGTCCCTTTTGCTTGCAAGCTCTTCATAATTATGCATGCTTGCCAATCCTATTGCTAATGTAGAAACTCCATATAAAGATTTCCAATATGTAACGAAATATCTGATATAACGAGCTATTTTTTTCAGACAAAACAACATTTAGTATTGTATTGTATTCTTTATTGCCTATCAATGATAAGATATCTGATAATAGGAACAAAATTTTGGGGTCCCAAATACCTTGTTATAAAGAGTTCCATGATTTAGTGCTTATTTTCCCTTTAAAAAAATCCTGATGGTTTCCGTACAGCCAAAGAGTAAAATTCTACTGAGATTTTACATTGTAGTTACAGTAAACAAAGATTTTGTCTGCAATTCTGGCAAATAATAATAATAATACTGTTTGTAAATAGTTTCTAGTCTAGTTTATAGTATTTTTGACCTTTTATACTTTCTCTTCTTTAGCTACATTGTGTATGTTTAAAATGCAAATATTGATTATATGTGTCTGATATACATGTACATGTAATGTACACACGTTACATCATGTTAACTTTACCATGTTTAATATTCATGTACATGTACTTTTGAACTATTCTGTAGATTAGTATCTCATGTATATCTTGTTATTATTCACTACGGGGCCCCCACTCACAAGCCTAGCTTCTAAAGGGGTCCTAAAACCAATTCATATACGCTGTAATCTAATTGATGTGTTATTGTACTCACTTTATATTTAGGGGAGACTGGGGTAATTATGGCCCCCTTTTTCACATTTCCTATTACTACCATTAAATGAAAAGTCCAATCATATTCTAATTATGTAAAAATACAGTCAATCTATATACCTATAATATACAAAAGAAAGTATAAACCTGCTACTTCTCATTTGAATATTAATTACCATTATGTTAACAACTTTGGGGGGCCATAATTACCCCACGGGTTGGGGTAATTATGGCCCCTATTGTAATGACTGTATGAATTCAAAGATATTATGCTAATTAATGATGGTAATGTATAATAAATGTTGTTGGGTATTCCTAATACACTTATCAACCACCAACAATGATTTAGTCAATAATTGGTTCAGCCAAAATGTTGAAATTTTGCAATCAAAGCAATACATATATTTATGTACAAAATCGTACAAGTTAATTTCCCCATCTACGCTTATCTGCGCTTATACACTGTTTATGCATTGGGGGCCATAATTACCCCAAATGACATTTTCAATTTGATCCCCCTTTACAGCTCTACTATTGAAGATATTCAGGTGGAAGTTTTTCTGTTGTGTTTTTTACTTCCTATTGTTTCAGTTTCAATCAAAATTTCATCTTAAATGATTTTAATTAATGATATCACACCCCACATAAAAAAGCAGACTTGCCACTTTCCAACGAACAGAACTGTAATTGCCGTACATTTTAGGCTCCCCTAAGCACAAAATTTCATGTAAATGGCTTATTTTTCTCATATGATAGTAGGAAGAGGTTAGCTAGGCATGTGTAAAAAAATAATTATCATTGTGTAATGCAGCAAAGAATTATAAGCTCTCAAAGACAAGGGGGCCATAATTACCCCGGGGCCATAATTACCCCAGGGCCATAATTACCCCAGTCTCCCCTATATATGTATATTAATGTGATTATACTGTAATGATTTTGGTTTTGAACTTTTGAATAAATGAACTTGGATTTCTATAGCTCCATTTTCCTTTTTAGATAAAATGCTCAAGGCACTTTTACAAAGTATTACAAAGAATATTTCACAAAGATGAATGTCCATCTTCAAGAATATACATAAGTGAACAAATAAGACTTAAGATTTGTCTTGAATGTTTCCAGTGAAGATAAATTTTTCAGCTCCTGTGGAAGTGTGTTCCACAGGGCTGGCCCGGCATGAGCAAGAGCTCGTTCCCCCCTGGATTTTTTTTGACAAGGGAATTTGCAAAAGACCAGCGGAAGACGATCATAAGGTATTTAGTTGATGAAGATCTATTGTACTCGGGAGCTGTTTCATTGATTTGTTGATTTGATTGATTTGTTCTTTTACGGGCAACCAGTGGAGATTTTATAAAATCGGTGTGATATGACTTTGTCTGCTTGTCAAAGTTAGTTATATAAAAAAAATAAATATGTTTATTGGCCATATTTTAATTGCAGACTTTACATTTAAAAACAACATTAAAAAAATGGATTTCATCTCTTTCGAAATCATGAAATAAATCACGATGTCAAATCACAAGATGTTTTTCCCAGGATTGTCGCATCTTCTTCTCTCATCCGTAAATGATGCATCATCACTCTAAAAAGGTGATGAAGATGTTCGGAGGATGCTTCAATCGTCATGGTAACGACACTCTTGGACACCCACATCCATCAGCTGTGCTAAGTCTTCAGGCTTCACAGCTGTGCGCCCCAGAAGGCGGTCTAATTACTTAGATTATGGCACGGCTCATGATCAGCGAATCGTATGTAGCGGCATGATCAAACTTGTTTGTTTGGTAATGTCGTCAAAGATTTCGAAATGATGCGATTCACTTTTCTTCCTTATTCGTTCAATTATCTTCATGAAACTTTCTTTCTCTACTATGTTAATCTTCGATTTGCCAATTTGTGCTGATATCAAACTATATGTACATGTACATAATATAAATTATTGTTTTTCTTTTATTTAATTTGCACCTCTCCTGTTTCTTCGTAGCACTGGAATAAAATTGGAACTAAATGGAATTAAAATCTAAGGGATTCATGCATTAACTTGAAATGTGCTCCTTTAAACCATTGACAGGTGAGCAGCTGCATGATCTAGTTTTGGTTTGTTGTTTACATTAAACATTAATGATTCTATTTTCCATATAATATATATAGGTTGTCCCAGAACTGAATTGCTAATTTTTTTTCTCTGTCAGTTCAAGCAAATAATTTTTTTTTAAATGCTTCATTTGAAAGTTCAATCTATCTTCTTGCTGATGAAACGTAAAAGCCACACAGTCTTGAACATGAAGCGTTTGAAATTAAATTGTAAAATTTTGAATATGCACAGAATGAATGGGCAAGATTTAACTACCGTAGGGAACAATGGAATGGTTCATTATCATTTTTTAAAATGTCCTTTCTAAAGTTCAATTCATCAAATCAGTCATTGACAGTGAGGTCGTCCTTGATCCAGAATCAAGTGCCATTCCTATTGCATTGATTTGCACAAATCGGTTTTGACATTTAAATCTCAAAATCATCTTGGTCATCCATGTGTGACTCTTTTGTGTCATATTTAAAAGAAAGAAGAAAAGTTCAACTTAAATATAAAGATGCACTCAATATTTCTCTCATTTCTTGCTTTCATCAAGAAAAATGACTTCCTTTCTACATTAATCGACTTTTTGTGAGCCCCTCGTTCCTTTTTAATTTCTGCTGTTTCATGTGTTTTTGTCCCTGTTTTGCTGATGTCAAAGGAACAAAAGCATGTATTTGGTTGAATTTGTATTGCTAATTTCTTCCCCCATATTTTTGACTTCCATTGTCTACTTGAAAGATGCTTTTCTGTTCTATTTTCTATTTCATTCGTTTAATAATTATTGTCATCCACACTTTATGGAGCTGTCTTTCACAGATGCGCTCCCTATTAAAGAGGGATTACATGTGTTGTACATGTGGGACTAATTACTCATAGTCTGTGCTTGCCGACTACATGTATAATGGAAGGCCTTATGCATTAAATGTTTTAAATTGTTCCAAATTTTATTGACCAAAACGGAAATTCCTTTTGCCCATTTGATCGCGGGCCCGGCAGCTCCTACTTCCGCTTGTGAGGTAAACGCTCTATCAACTGAGCCAACATATCGGTCTTGTAAACATTTAGCATCACCTCAAGTCCTCAAATTCTATATTTCTGAGGGGGTAGTTGTCCTGGGGGGAATTGTTTAGGGGTAGTTGTCCTGGGGGGAATTGTTTAGGGGTAGTTGTACTGGGGGGAATTGTTTAGGGGTAGTTGTCCTGATTTCATTAGAAGACTAGCTTTTTTAACACGTATTCAATGACAGCCCTCATGCAGTGGGGATCAGTTCGGTCTCTCTCAACAGCAGAGTCAACATCCTTTTTTGCCTAACGTTACTGGATCCTTTTAAACAAGACACAAAGTATTGCGCACTTGCGTCAAATTGGAAACTGTGTCCGTAGACTATTCTTCCTTGTAATGTATACAATATAAGTGCTGCTGAGAACAAAAAAGCCATTAGTTGCATGTTACAGTATATGATTTAACGTCCTTCTAGCTTTCAACCGATGATATATACTTGAAGTAATATGGAGGGGATAATCACTTGCATCAAATTGGAAACTGTGCTTGTAGACTATTCTTCTTTGTTATGTATGCATATTAGTGCTGCTGAGAACAAAAAAGTCATTAGTTGCATGTTACAGTATATGGTTTAACGTCCTAGCTTTCAACCGATGATGTATACTTGATGTAACATGGAGGGGATAACCAATCGTCCTTGTGGTGTCGCTCACGACCTGGTATCTCACTAATGCTAAGAATTAACAAACATCTCTCGCTAGACTGTCTTCAAAGTCAAGACCAAGAGTATAGGGAGTCCTACATGTACATGTAGAAGATAGATTCCAAGTTCAGTCTTAGCCATTGAAAGAAAATACATAAAGAGTAAATATATTGATAGAACTCGGGATACCCGTGGAAAACTGGAAATAGGTCTGTCTGATATAACTCAAACAATGAAGATAAGTGCCTGTAGTAGAATTATCAAACATTTCTTGCTAGACTGTCCTGGAATGTAGATTGATTTAAGTACGGATAGCCCCAAAAGACCCCTGGAAAACTGGAATTAATATGTATGTGCGTGTACATATAAAGTTAAGACTTGTACTAAACTTAGCAAGCATCTCTTGCTAGGCTGGCTGTGAGTTTTCCAATGGTCGGCTAAGTATAGGGGTAACATGACAGATTTAAAGGTCAGTCTCAGCTAATGAAAGAAAAAAATGTAGGCCTAAAAATGTATAGAGCGAATTTTAATCTAACTCTGGATAGCCCCCCCCATAGCTTTGATAATGTATGTACTACACTACTGTACTGTCCTACTACTACTACTATCTTTGACACTTACGATGCCCAGCTGTAGTATAGGGACTTGCAAGACAGATTTAAATTTCTGACTTTAGTTGAAAAAAAAAATTATAGAAAGGAGGAGTGAAGAAATATTTAGCTCTGGGTAACCCCAAAAGTTGTGAAAAGCTAAAATATCTCTGATAATATCCACCCCTGCACAGACATTTGCAACTACATTTGAAAATCACGTCGCAGGACTGACTACATGTAGCTTGTCCACTGAAATGCTAAACTGCTGAAGCCCATGAGCAAGATTTAAAGTTTAGGCTTTAGGAAAACAAATCTGAAGCAAAAAATGATTAAGCTAAATGTATGGATAGAGCCAAAAGACCTCTGGATAACAAAAAATATCTGTGAAAACACCCACTCAGTACAATAAAAGCTTTGTGCTAATAGGTATTAGGACTCATATTGCCAAAATGTCTTTGTTACTTGATCCTCCCGTAAAAATACTAAACCTGTAAAAACCCACACACAGGATTTCGATTTCAATCCTACATGTAGCCAGAAAAAAAAACAAAAAAACATCATATCTGGAGCATAGATCGATTCGACTCTAGAAAGCCGACAAAAAGGCTGACAAAAGCTCCAGTTTTCCTCCATGTACTCGAAAAATAAAGACATGTGCTATTAGGAATTACAAACATGACGCTGCACTCTTTGTTTCTCGGACTGTCTGGCAAGCTCTTGATGCCACTGTTCTGCAATACAGTGTCAAATGTCTGGCAAAGTGTGTTATTGACAGAGGAACTGAGAAAAAAATATGTTCCAATGACGCATAATTTGCTTTATGGTAGATAGAAATTAGTGATATTCATTTATAAAACTTTGCAGAAAATTAGTGAACATCTTCTTCTGCCAAAGTCCTTTCTCTTGATTCTTATTTTTCTTCTTTTTTTTTAAATTTATTTTTTCATTGATCTTTTATTTTAATGTGTTCTATCGTTTTGCTTATTTTAATACCGAAAGTGTGTTCTCCGTGTACATATAAAAAGTTTCATACCATAAGGGACTAAATCTACTTTTGTGAAATTATAAAATGAATTTTTTTAGGATTGTACTTTTGATCAAAGATGGATATGTATCAGCCCAATGGTCTAATATCAATAATTCAATATTCATCAAAAGTGGAATTGGTCCGTTTTGGAAAAACTGAACTACTTTGCCTATATTTGAATGTATGGATTATATATTTTATGAGGGAACGTGAAAGATCATTATGCTTCAATCTAAATGGTGCCCCAGTAAAATATTTTATGACGATGAACATCTCAGGGAAAGGTCTCTCTAATCGTACATGGAAATGAAATTGGTATCTTTAATTGGCACATTTTTCAAGATTTATGAGCCTCGAAATGGAATGGTTAGCATTCGCTTTCTTTTGATTTATGGTATACAACTGTCAACTCCCCAAAAGAGTTATTAGCCTAATGTGAGAAGGATAAATAGGTGTAAAGCATTCCTTTCATTTTCAGGGATCAAGAGTTTGTCGAGTGGTAACACTCATTGTTACGCTCTGCCTTTAGGGTGCTATCTCACTTCGCGGAGACATCTCCGCGACAGAATAGAAAATTTGTCTCCGCGACTGATAAATAGTATTGGAGACGTCTCGGAGACGTCTCCTGAATTTGGGAGACGGATTTTTTTTCATAAATTGTCGCGGAGACGTCTCCTGAATTTTGGTGACTGACTTTTTTTTCTCACAAATTGCTGCGGAGACGTCTCGGGGACGTCTCTAATACTGTTTATCCGTCACGGAGACGTCTCCGCGAAGTGAGATAGCACCCTTACTGACGTGGATCAGACCCAGGTTTAAATCCCAGTCCCTTCTTTTGGGCGGTGACATTAAAGGTTGATCCCAAATTTAAATCATTGATGTAATCTGATACTGTCAAAACCAATTGTTCTTATTTTCAAAAAGGAGATTAGTCAGAAACCTAAAATAAAACCCTATTATATTTCCAATATAACCCTAACCTCATATATTAGGTGAAATAAAGCATGGAACAATTGTTGCAGCAGCAAATGTTTTGTCACAGTTTTCCCTTTATTTTTTGACAAATTTCACATGATAGATAATTCTTCCTTTGAAAATGTAGCTTTATCACAGAGACGTCACTTTCAGGAAATTTCTTATCACCCAATATTACCGCATTTTTTTGTATTTTCAACTCAAAATTTTTTCAGCATTTTTGCCCACATATGCAAGTTTGTTCAGGATTAAAAAAAAAAAACAATTTCAGGATTTTTGAAAGATACAAAGTGGCATCTCTGTTCATCAGCTGTAAAACCCAAGTGATTTCTTCTCTTCTGTGGTGTTAAGTGTCCCTTAACTGCAGGTGTTATTGCAGGATAACATGTCAGTGATCACTACATGTATGTAAATGTATACTGGAGAAACATTGACATGTCGAGTAAGGTTAGCCTCAAATGTATTAATTGAATCGTAAGATTCTTCTTGTTAGACAAACACATTGATACCGCAGTTGTATGGAAGGTGAGCTGGGATGCCCAGCAGGGTAGGTGCGGGGAATTCATAACCCAGAATACGCTTTACATTCTAAGTCGTGGCAGAATGATACTGTTTGAAAAGTATTTTCAAAATCTGGATATAAAATTGTAGATATCTGGATAGTAAAGGAAGTATAAATTGGCTTGTAAATTTCAAGGGATTCCAGACTTACCTGTGTTGACAAAATGAGCTATTTCAATAAATTACAATTTGAATTCTCTTTACTACTACTGCATCCCTTTTACATCCCTCTATCCCACAGTCACAAATATCAATCTAAACATGATATTACTATGAATAGCTAATATTGTGTTGCAATGGTCTGCAGAATTCCAGCAACATTACCAATAAACTTTAAAATAGGTGGTGTTTACATGTACAAACAGGGTTTTATAGGGATCAGACTCTACACGAGAAATACATTTTATAAAATTCTTTATACTGTGCTTTAATCAAGAAAGTTTATTTGACATTTTCTTCTTGAGAGTAATAGACATTATTGTGATTGCAAATGCCATTTTGGAACCTCATTCTGATACAGCTTGTAATCTAATGACATTGTAATTCTTTCCAAGTTCAGGCATCTTTGTAGTTGGGTTCTTATGTGTGTCCTTGACTGAAGATTGTCTACAATTCACCAAATGACTTTATAGTATTCCCATCCCTCCTAGCTTATTACATTCTATCAAACGATATTGCTCATTGAACTGAAAAGAGGAGTACAATGTCACCATGGTAACAGTGAACAAATTCAATATGCATGAAAACACTTGGTTACCAAATTTTGCCTCCAAGTTGAGGAAAGGTAATTTGCAGAATATCTGTAGTTATCTATAGTAGTTTTGCTCTTGTCTGAATGATGTTGACTACTGAAGGGTAATTCCTTTCTTCTTCTTATTCTTATATTTTCTTCTTCTTCTGCCTCCTTCAATTCTGAAGATTCTTGCAGTATTCTGGGAAGGGGCTATGTGCAATACAACTGGTGAAACACGCTTCTCTTTTTCGAATAGTGTATTGGTTTTAACGTGCATAGGTTTTAACTGAGTGATAAAAGCATCATGTCTATCCAAAAATAATTTGCTGTCGTACTTGTTTATTCCCCTATTATTAAAGAAAAAAAGCATTCTCTCAACAAAATTTGAATAGGGTGTAAACAAAATAATAATTGATTTCATAAAAATATAAATAAGAAAATATATCCAACCTAATGCTTTAAGTGCTAAGTGTTAACCTATCATTGTTGAACCTCAATTTGAGTTGTTGGTTTTGAAACTGCTGTTGTTTTGAAAATTTCACCATGACTACTCAAGATGATTTTTAATTGATGACCAGTTTTAGAGGGATGGGGGAGCAGCTAATTGACCGGTCAGCAAATTAGGTCTGGCAGCCCCATTTAAAAATTAATCTAGGTAGCGATGCCCTTGAGTTTACATATGTAGCTGTACCTTTACAGATTTGGGGCTTGAAATATACCATACATAATTCTTTTCTATATTTATGCATTTACGCATCCACCTGACCCTGCATTAATTGTGATGTGTCTCTAGAGGGCGGTATGCATGTCCGATCATTTATATTTCCGCACGGAATTCACCCTTTCAAAGCAGATATCGTAGAGCAGCTGCGAAGTTTGCTTACATTTTTTTTTCTTCATACAGACTGGCCTAAGATTTGGCTTTTGAAAAACAGGACGGTGTTAATTCCGCCTTCTGGCTGAGTTATCTGAACTGGCAGAAAATGTGAATATGTTTGAGAAAATAAGTTTATTCTTTAGATTGTGTTCTTTTGATTCCATGAAACCTGATATTTTCAATGAGATTATCCATCGCATCAAAACTATGGAAATATATTTCTTGAGGGTGTAAAAATGCTTACTGTGCATATGTATGTTTTTGAAAGTTAATTAAGTTCATGTGATTACATGTATGTCTGTCATGAAGATAGAAGAGGGTCTATTTTCACGATAAATTTGAATGTTAACATGTACGTGAATAGTTTGCATATTGCAATAAATATTGCCCTGACCTTTGTATTTTATTTCATGCATGATATTGCATTGGCCTGAATGATTTATAATAATCTCCCTTTTTTATTGGCTACTTGTAATATCGGAATGCTGAGTATATGAACTATACCGAGCTTTATGCTGATTCCTCTCAGAAAGTTATTGCGTCATTGAAGAGACAGGAGGACGTAAACAATAAACCCCTACGTATTTAATAGGATACGAGTTAAGGGTGGTTTTACGATCAGGGTACACCGTCAAAAAATGGCCTTCTTTGCACCATAAAAAGAAATAGAGGTATGGTAATGTCTAATCTACGATGGCAAGCTATTGGGTATTGTTAGAGCAACCTACAAGAGAAAAATAAATCATTGAAATACACATTTACTTTAAAAAATTGACCATTATATGGCATTTTAGGGCAAAATTTCTGTCTCATTCTATTTTTTCTAATTTTGAGTCTGCGCATCTTGATTATTAGCAATCATTCGGCTTGCTTTTCCAATCAGAATTGACTACTGAAATGCGATTGCTTAAAAACTAAAAACCCCAGAAGCTAGATTTAATTTGATTTTTTGTGACCATTAAACCAAAATGGGGTGTCAATTCTGTCAAAAAATGTCCTCTCTGAAATCGGTGGTTTTACGCATAGTTAGACATCACTTGATGAACAATGTTTTTGTCTGTAAGAACACTTGTATATACATGTATGCCACAAACATATAATGTTTACTTCACCCACATTCATTTATTTTTCAGACAGTCCACGTTACAATGTTGTCAAATCACGTTCTGTCAAAAACGTCCTCTCCGAAAAATGAAGCAATTGACTTTACGTGTAATAAAAAATATGAACCCCTATAGAAAAATAAGTTGGTGACCTCATGCCTCCAAATTTAAAAGCAATATCATTTTAGTTGTCTAGAACACATACACACAAATTGAGGGAAAACAAGACAACTTTTTTTTGGTCCAGTGAGACAAAATGGTGTAACCTGATCGTAAGACAACCCTTAACAGCCTTTTGGCTATCAGGGGTAGATATGAACACCCTGGTTTGACGCTAAAAGGGTATTTGGTGACTGTAAAGGTACATCCTGGACTTTAAAGGTGGACTCTAGATTGCATAATACCTTTAAGAGTCCAAAAAGGATAAAATGTTGATATTACATGATACGTTTTAAAGCCCTTCTTGCTTTCAGAGGTAGATATGAACGTCCCGGCTTGATGCTGAATAGATATTTAGTGATTTTAAAGGTGCACACTGGATTTGATTCAAGTCGTGACAAATGTAAATTATTTACTTCTGGGACCGCCCTTTAATGTCACCATCTGAGAGACGTGACTGGGACTCGAACCTAGGTCTGCTCCATGTCAGTTTGTAGGCTCATGCAGAGAGTTGACAATGAGCGTTACCGCTCGACAAACTCCTGATTGTTTTTGCAAGTCTATTCTCATGGAAATTTATATTTCAATGTAATGCTACTTTGATGTATACTATTTAGTATTACACACATAATCATGAAAAGAATCACGAAAATCATTAAATTTCCCCAACTATTCCAAATTAATTACATGCAAAAAAATATTGGTTTGTAAATACAGTATAACAGAATTGTATGGAAGTGAATTGTTAAAGTTTGTTACTGGATAACTTATTGATAGTTGTTATGACTGGCAGATAAATTTGTAAACCTTGAAGTGGGCATATATTCTAAGATGACATGAATGCAAGAATTATTGTATTGGGCAGTTTGAGTAGTTCATTGTTGATGAGATACTGTACAAGGATGCTACTTTTAAGTTCTATCATGACTTTTAAAAGAGATAGAAAGGTGAAGAATCATGGGGAAATTTAGTTATCTCGGACGAAATAACAACCTCGCACTCAGAGCCTGAGGGATGTTACGTAATCCGCAGTGCCAACGCGTCCGGTTGAGGGAAAAGAGTAACCTTGGAGTGAATAATTCATGGCTAGACTGATCACCCAGAATTCTGAAGTGAAATCAACCTATATATGTTGTATTTTGAAATGGAGAATTGTACAAGGTGTCTCTTTGAGTTAATATGATTGAGACCTGTTTATAGTCTAAAACTGAGGTTTGTTAAGAACTACAAGCACCCGCAGGCTATGGACTTAGTGAATTTGATCAACTTCGTCATGGTCGTGCTATCCAAAATTTATCACATGTAGTCTAATTGGCTTGTCTGACCGTAAACGTAAAGATGGACTGGTTATAATATACAAGAAAACTAGCCATTGTTCAAATTCTCTACGATTCCACTCTCCCCATGATCTCTCAGATTCAAGGTCCTACCAGTCCTCATCTCTCGATAACACTTGCTATCAGCGGTAGATATGACGTTCTTGGTACCCATTTGCACCTGGGTGGAGTGAAGCAAATGTAGAGAGAATGCCGTGCCCAATGTGATTCTCTACAGGGATGCTAAGTTCTGTTGTTACTTTAAAAGCCAGAAAGTATACAATCTACCAATCCTCAAATCTCAATGTAATATGTTTTGAAGGTCTTCTTGCTATTCACAGTAGATATGAAAATCTTGGTACCCATTTACACCTGGGTGGAGTGAAGCAAATGTAGATAGAATGTATTGTCCAATGTATTGTGACTTTAAGAGTCAGAAGGGTATTCCTCTACCAATCCTCAAATCTCGATGTAACTTATTGATATGTTTTTACAGCCTTTTGACTATCAGTAGTAGATATTAAGTTCTTGACTACTGAAAGGGTGTTTCATCATGCGCCTTGCAGAAGGGCATTTAAGTGCTTTCTCATAACATGTACATGTAAATGGAATGATATACAAACACTCTTTTCATCAGTGGAATACCCAGGGTTTGAAAATGATGGGGGGGGGGGGGGGTTGCCTTCCAAAAATTTGAAAAATAGGGGAGCGCAATGTTTTCATTTTTAACGCGTTCTGTAAATTAGTGTTTTTTTTTAATGGTGCCTGTTGTGCCCCCTTGATCCACCATCTTTCTGCCAGCCTCACGATGATTTGGTCGCTGTAAGTGAAGTGATATTATTGCCCTTGACGGGGGATTGCAAAAAGTCTTTTGTATGAATTCTGGATGAATACTTCCAACAAATAGATGCAGAAAAATACATGGCAAGATGAATGTGCAGTGAAACTATTCTGTAAAAGCTGCACGAAGCATGAAATAAAGCACTACTTCATGTACTTGTACATGTATGTAGGCCTAGATGGTCTTTGTAGAAAATTTGATAAAATAGAGGTTTTCATGAAGAGCTATTTTTAAAGAAAACAAAATTGTCTTTATTGTTGTAAATCTGATGTAAAAAGAATTTCCAAATGGACAATGAATATATTCAATTCAATTCAATTCAGTTCAATTCAATTCATATTAGTCTTTTTAATAAAGAGTGAATAACTCTTTGCTTGTCATAGTTCAATTTTGTCACAATTCTACTTATTTAGCTGTGCAATCACAGTCATTTGACTTTCCTTTTATTCTGGTCTAGAGACTTGAAACAGCAATTCAATGAGATGAAATAACTATATGCATTCTTACTGCTAAAATGTTAAATTTCAGACAAATCATATAATAGTTTTAGCCTTCTCTCCTTTAGCCACTGCTCACAATAATGCATGAAATTGCATGATGATTTAATTAACCATCACACACGCACATTGTATTGTATCCGTGTACGATGGCTATCTTTGGTACATGGCCGCTATATGGGCAGACAGGTCGTGGGCAAATGAATTAGGTGACCTATCTATTTGTCAAGCCCTTAATTATTTTTACCTTTTTTGATCTTCAGAGCCGGCTAAAAGCCATTTTCCCTGGAATTCCTCTGTGTCCAATTACCCTGTGTGCACATTGACATGCCTAGATAATTATGACGAGAGAGAGAGAAAGAGAGATGGGGGGGGGAAGGAAGGGAGGAGGGAAAATACATTTTGTAAGGAAAAAAAAAAGAATGAAATCGGGATGGAGACCGCTGGAAAGGAAAGAAATAGTCTGCAAAGACTGAGAAATATAGGGAAAGAGAGATACATTTTAGCTAAGGGAAAAAAATGTCAAGCGAAAGAGAGAGGGAGGGATAGAGGGGTTGGAGGAAAAGAAAAAGAAAGAAAAGATTTAAACAAGAAAAAGCAAAAGGAAAGAAGGAATAAAGCAAACGAGGGGAAGAAAGAGGAGAGATAGAGCCAGACAGACATAAAGCAAGGACAATAAAAGAGAGGGCGGGAAATACATTTAGGGAGAGAGATGACTTGGGGAGAAAGAACAAGAGAGAGAGAGAGATTGGGGGGGGGGAACAGAGAGAAATGAGAGATAAAAACAGGAAGAGAGAATGAAAGAAAGAAGAAGAGATAGAGCAAATGAGTTGACGATAGAGGAGGGAGACAGAGAAACAGACGGACAGAGTGAGTGAGAATGATAGTAAGACAATAATATATGCAATTATATACATACCTTCAAGCCCGTGCTATTTCAAGAATATTTCAGAATAACTGCGGGCTTTTATCTTGAGAAAAGAAACATTTAAATTTTGTTTTCGAATCAGTCTTGTTTTTCCAATTTTCATTTGTATCTTTAGGCAAGGATTTTTTGTTGATCGAGATAAAACTCCAAGATCACTTATATCCTGAATTCAAGTCTGTTTTCTAACAAATAAGATCATTTGAAGACATTGCTTAAATAACGTTTCTTTTTAAAATTGACCAGACCAGAAGGAAAGCATCCTTCCCATTGTGCTTGTACGTAAATATTCACCAGACTAATATCCAACATAAAAAGTTAATTCCTGGTGGTCATAAATTTGAATATGAATAATGAGTTCTTGCAAATCTCTGGAGTTTTCAAGTTTGTAAGATTCATAGATGAAGCTTGCTTTTTTACAGCTCTCTTGCGACTTTCTTATGGAAGGGGGGTTTCGTACAAAGCTGAATGCGATCTTGGACAAGACTATTAATCAATCGTCAAATTCATGAATGGTAGTTTTGTACAGACTTTTTAAGAAGTTATTACAAAGTTCTTACGTAGTTCTTGTCAGATTCTTACGAAATGGTCTGAAAATCATTCCCACAGCATCCTTAAAGGGATTAAGTAGCTTTCAAAAACAAGAGCAATTATATCAAGATTAATAAAATTATATTGATCCTACAGTAAAAACAAACTACTGAAAGTTTCAGATCAAATGGAAGTCATTTACTACCTTAAAACAGTGTAACAAACAATGCCAAGCATACAGCTGAACACCAGTACCCTCTTCTGATAGGCGCACCAGGCCGCTAGAGACGGGGGACTTTACAACAGGAAATGGGTGTGTGGAAAAGCACATGGTTTTATAAACCATCCGGTGTCGGTTTATAAATTTTGAGTATGAAATCATTGATATCTCGAAGGTAAAGCAAGCAATTAGCTTGCAATTTTGAAGAGATACCAGACTGACCTAAGTGTTTATAATTATGTTGGCAAAATAAGCTAAATCGAATAAATGTGATTTGAATATCATTCAATGTTACTGCATCCCTTTAACCTGTTGTAATATTTGGCATTTGTGACCAAGGCTTTATACACACTTTACAACTTTGAGAATATTGCTGTATTATCATAAAAGCATTTTAGATTTAATTTGAATTTTTGTGTCTTTGAGATATCTACTTATTTCGATAAAGTTCTCCTTTATTCAAACTACTTTACCTTCTCACGTCTTGACTACAGCAAAGATCTTTTTAGCAGAGGCTTACAAAAGCGCTCAAAATCAATTTGTCGCCTATTGTTATTATTATTATTGTTATTTAAGTTAACCTGAACACCAGTCAATCGATCGATCGATGTCATACAGGTCATGTCTGACCCTTTGTGACCCTGTTGATGATGCTTTTCCAAATAGCTCTGTCTTGTGCCAGGTGATGAGCTGCAACTAGGGAGAGGCCTGTTAATTGTTTTATGCCATCTGCACCCTGTTGCATAAAACTTCTAACCGGAGTTTTTTCCGGTTAAAATCTGAAAACTCCGGTTAAAGTCCAAAAACTCCGGTTACAATATTTTTCTGGATTTTTTACTGTTTTTTCCATTGCATAAAAACATACCAGAGTTTTCAAAAGTATTAATGCAATAAATTTTTAGGGCGTTTTAAAACTCAGGTTGAATAACCTAAGAAATAGGTCTACATAAGCTGAGTTTTTGAACCCGAGAAAACTCGGGTTAGAAAAAAAGTTTTATGCAACACCACCCTGGCCATCTCATTTTCTGTCTGCCTTGTCTCCGACTACCTTCAATGCAACCTTGCATAATTATTTTTTCAATGTTATCATCCTGTTGTCTGCATATATGACCAAAACAATGCAATTTGCTACCATCTATCTTATTAACCACCGTAGGTTTTTGCCCAATTTGGTTAAGTACGTATTCATTTGTCTTATGCTCCGTCCAGGATATTCTCAGCATCCTCCGCCAATACCACATCTCAAACGCTAATATTTTCTTCCTATCAGCCATTCTCACTGACCATGTCTCACATCCATACAATGCAATTGGGAAAACAAGCGTTTGCATAATGTGTATTTTAGTTTCTTTCGATATCCCTCTGTCCTTCCATATATCGCCTATTAAAGGTAATACAGGATGATCTCGCCATGGCTAGTCTTCTCTTGATTTCCTGAGAACTTCCTCCTTTGTTGCTTATATATGAGCCAAAGAAGTTAAAATAATCAACTTCTTCCACATTTTATCCATCCACCGTCACCACCTTGTTTGCATCTCCTCCGCAGATCGTGACCTTTGTTTTCTTAACATTGAGACGAAGTCCCTACTCCTCGCTGCATAACTTGACTCTGTCGATGAGATTCTGGAGTTCTTCTGCCGATCTCGCAATGAGTGTTGTATCATCAGCATATCTGAGATTTGATCAGGAAACACCAGTATAAAGTGCTATATAAATGAAATTATTATTATTATTATTAAATTTAAAAAAATGTTGTTACAAAATGTTACAAAATAAAAATAGTTTTAAATAAGAATCTTGACAGGGATTGAATCAGCAACTGGGTAAATTGTACTGAAAATATGATCTTATTATATGGTCATTTGGTCAGGAAGCATTCGTTCGTTTTCAGCATCTGGACATGAAATTGTAGAAATCTGGATAGTAAAGCAAGCAATTACCCGGGGGGCAAAACCCATATTTTTAGAGTTACCTGCATCGGCGAGATCTAAAAAGTAGTCCTATGTAATATGATTCTTTGTACCCATAGCAACACCGCTAGGGTGGACTACTCGGTGGTAAAGTGACACGAGGGTCTCTACAGGCGGGGGCGCCCAAAATAGCCGCCCTTTTAACAAAAAATAGTATTTTAAAGAAAATGACTAGAAATAATTCTCTAAACTCAATGAGTTGGGTCTCATATGAAAGAGTATTAAATTTCCTTTACAACAATGCTAACTTTTGTGAGAATTGAAATTAAATAAATTCAGTTTTGTACTTAAAAAAATAATTTTTTGAATTTTTTTTCCAAAAATAAATTTTTTACACATTTTTTAATTGAATGTATCAAAATTTCTAAAAAGAGCTGAGAGTTGTTACTTTGCGAAAAATTGCCCATTGGTATGTCCTATGATCTGTAAAAAGATTGGGGTAAAAAAAAAATTCTGTTAAAAGCTATTAAAACGCTATACCTATGAGCGTAAAATACAAAAAATCCCAACTTTCGCCCAATTATAGCGAAAACCCGTATATACATGTACACGTGTTATACCGTACATACTGTACACGTTTACTGTATTGTGACTGACTAGGCTTATCTTTCAGATTTAATGAACTTTTGGGAGCATGATTAGGTTTCCAAATGGATTTAATAAAACACTACCAAATTTTCTGGTGTGTATATAGAAATGGAGCACATGTGCGTTAATGGGGGAGGGAGGTTTTATTATTATTAATATTTTTTATGAAGAATACATTGTTCTAATATCCATAGTTTTATTATGCATTTTTTTTAACCTAAACGAATATGTACATACTAAAATGATTGGATGAGTGTCAATTAAATTATCAAATATCCGGTGGTGGGGGTCTGACAGTTTCACCCGAACCCAAAATTTAGTGGGAAAATTAAAACGGGAATTTTGTACTTTTACACCTACACCCCCACCCCAGGAAAAAAGAAAAACAAAATAAAATCTGAACGGGTGACCGACAAAATTAATTTAAATATCTTTACCACCCATCCATTAATTCCTTTTGTAATTTATTTATTTATTTATTTATTTATTTATTCATTCATTCATTTATATATATTTATTCATTTGTTCACGTCTTATTTATACAGGTTGACATCTGAAATAACGAATATTGTTCTTTCAAGGGGCAATTCTATACAGTTAAGAAGAAGTAAATCATTGCACGTATGGTCAGTGATGGTATACATACAAATAAGATAAATCTATAAAGTTAATACAAATACTCTCATTTGAAAATTGATAACTCATTATAAGACCGAAGGATGATTTCCTTTTCACAACACAACACCCCCTCCCCACCCTGAGAGCAATTTTGTATCCTGTGACCTAAAAAATGTGGGCGTACCTTTTTACTCAGCTCGTGTGTCCTAACAAATTCTTGGGGTGTCGAACTTGATAAATCTGAAATTCAGATTTTGGCATCCCACTCTCAAGAAATCTGAATCTGTGCCCAATTTATAAGGGAATTTAAATATTAACACCATCATGGAAATTTGAATCACTGTAAACTCCTTATTAAAAGGTCATGGGGCAGTTATGGGATTAAATACCTTTTACAATAAAACACATTTTAAAAAATGTAATAAAATATACGGCCTCCTTTGTCTTTTTATATTGCTTTTTACGACATATTAGATTTAAAGCTACATTATCGAAAGTCTCTCATGAAAATATGTTCCCTATATATTTCACCGAGGGAGATAGAGTCATTAATTTTTTTTGCCTCAAAATTTGAACTTCATATTTATTCGATATAATCGTTTCAAATTGAAATGATTATAGTGTTAGCAAAAATGATTACAACTGCTCACAATCTTAAACTGGATACTGACCGCAATTTAGAAGCATGTCGTTCATGTCATGTGACAGGTA
>CALNVZ010003433.1:44802703-44838562 GCA_940671915.1 Paracentrotus lividus
GTATAGACAGGGGCCCTTGAAGAGTAATATTCCTCATTAAAAGGGCCACTTTGTATAAAGAAGATATGAATGAATAAATAAATTAATAAAAAAAGAGCCATGGGGATAACCCACTTCACTTTGGTCTGACATCCACATATATTTCTTTCCCCTTTTTTCCCCCGAGGAGGGGGTGGGGGTTAAGCACCGAATTCCCGATTTTAGGGATTTCCCCTATTTTTTGGTTAGGGCGGACCTATGAGGCCCCCCCCCCCCCCCCAGGTTCCCCGTTGATAATGGACCCAATTTCATTATTTTTGTGCCGTGACTCTGATTGAATTTGTACGATGTATATGCATTTTACAGATAATTATGCGTGCACAAGGTCAAAATGTATTGTCAATGTATTCTTTATTAAAAAAAAAATTAAACCTGCCGCCCCCACACATGGGCTCCATTTCTAAATACAAAACATCAGATGTTGTCGGGTTTTATTAAATCTCTTTAAAAAACTTTTATTGTGCTCCCAAAAGTTCATTAAATCTGTAAAAGAATTGTAAGATTAGCCACGGTCATTCACAATGTTTCCTACACATACATGTATATGTTATGTACGGTATAACCCGTATATATGCGGGTTTTCAACATAAATAGACGAAATTTTGATTTGTTTGTATATTACATTCATATTTTTAGCGTATTATAACTTTTTATAGAAATAAGGTTTTGCTCAAATTCTTTTTACAGATGATAGAAAATACCAATGGGCAATTTTTCAGGAAGTAGCAACTTTCAGCTCTCATTAGAAATTTTAATACATTAGATTAAAAAATATGTATTAAAAATATTTTTGGAAAAAAATGCAAAAAATGATGTTTTTAAGTACAAAACTGAATTTATTTAATTTTAATTATCATTAAAGTTAGCATTGTTGTAAAGGAAATTTAATACTCTTTCATATGAGACCCAACTCATTGAATTGAAATAATTATTTCTAGTCATTTTCTTTAAAATACTATTTTTTGTAAAAAGGGCGGCTATTTTGGGCGCCCCCGCCTGTAGAGACCCTCGTGTCACTTTACCACCGGGTAGTCCACCCTAGCGGTGTTGCTATGGGTACATAGAACAATATTAGATAGGACTACTTTTTAGATCTCGCCAAGTCAGGTCCACACCTCTTGCCCCCTGGGTAAATTGGCTTGTAAATTTCAAGGGATCCCGGACTTAATCTTTGTTCATAATCATGTTGATAAAATGAGCTATTTCAATAAATTACGAGTTAAATTCTCGTTTGATGTTACTGCATCCTTTTAAAGGGATTTAGTAACTTCCAAAAACAAGTGCAAAAGAGATCGAAATGAATAGAATTCTATTGCTCTGACCGTAAAAACGAACTACTTAAAGTTTCAGATCAAATGTAGGTCATTTACTCTGTTAAAACAGCGAAATTTCAAACGAGGCTAAGGATACTACTGCGCATGATTAATTTATACTGCTCCGTTGCAAGCTTAGCAGCCCGGTAGGCACAGGGACCTCATGACAGGAAATGTGGTGAAAACCACATGCGTTGAAACGCCCGCGGTTTTCAAAATCATCTGGGAATGGGTTTGAAATTTGAGTATAAAATCATAGATATGAGAGTAAAGCAAGCAAGTAGACTGCAATTTTTAAGGAATACCAGACTGGCCTATGTGTTCATAATCATGTTGGCAAAATGAGCTAAATCCAATAAATTGCAATTTGAATATCATTCAATGTTTATACTGCATCCCTTTAAGGATGATATGAATATGAGACAGCTGACCATCATCATATACCCCTCTCTGTGTAACCTTTGTCATTCATGTTGGACTAGTCTGAACTTACTAGTCTCCAGATCGAGTAAGACCATGATATTTTACACTTGACACAAATTACCAGATTGTCTTGAACATGACATTACTTCGAGAGTCTTTCTCTTTTTAATGTGGCACCCTTTAATAGTAAATTCTGACTATTTGCTAGACAGTGTCAAAGTTAACAAACATCCCCTTCCACTCTCTGTCTCTTTGTAAATTTAGTTTGATGGCACAAATTAGCGTCATCATCGTAAGATGAAGCCTGGGCATTGAAAGTGTACTTAATGGCACATGTCCTGTATCGTACATGTAGCTGTTTTGTTTGACAAGCTTTATGTAGAGTGTTAAAACAAAGTCTGTGCGTGCAGACTAGAGTCAAATAATCACAGATAGTCTGTAAAGGTGGCGTCACACTATCCCGATGTTGAGCAACGATGGATACACGATGGTGCAATATTAGGGTTCGTGCGAAGTCAGCTGATGCCTACAGAAAGTGGTACACGATTGCGCGTTTCTAATCTTTAGCGGGATGACGCTTTGTATTATTATGTAATATCTCACAGATGAATAGCATTCTTTGCGGATTTGTGCCAATGCGAAGGACACACGAAGGGTACACGAATGGACCGCTGCTTTCGTGATCAGAGCAATTAAATTTATAAATTTCCATGACATTGGGTCCATCCTTGCTAAACTTCGGGAAAGTTCGATGCGGGCTTGACAATACTATACGATTTCTACATGATGGCATTGAGAGGGCGTCAAGAAGTCGTGTTGCCTTTGCATTGCCTTCATATGGCAAAAATGCCCAATGTTACGATGCTCTAACAAAGTGAACCTTCGCATAGTCCATCGGGATTTTTTTTGGCTGCCAAAGATTTTGTCGATGCTTCGGAAGTTGCTGCCGAAGCCTGAAAAAAACGCCCTCAATGGTCATGCTTTTTTTAAAAATGGCTAAGAATGTACTCTAAACAATGCTAAATTGGCCCAATGCTGCCCGATGCTTTCGTGATCGGAGCAAAATTTGAAATTTTCCATGTTCGTGTGTCCATCGTTAATCAACTGTGTGACGCGGGCTTTAGACTCATACTCTGTTTTGCAAGGATTTGCATCTTCAATCTTCAAACTGGAATAGGTGTTAATCAGGGGGGCATTTCATCAAAGGACTTGTCGGATAAAATGTCCGACAAGTCCTTTCATGAAATACCCCCCTGGTGTAATTATTTATGTCTGGGATGGATCTTGAAAGTCACCATCCAAGAGACGTGACTGATATTCAAACCTGTGTCTGATCACAGTCATTAGTTGGCAAATACTGACAGCTGACAATGAGCATTACCGATTGATCAACTCTGGGGTTGATCAGGCACAGATCCAACATTTCAAATTTCTATAGATTGTGCAGGCCCAATTGTCTGGGCACAATAGCGGCTCTATTATGTTTGGGTATAATAGCGGCTCTATTATGTTTGGGTATGGGCTGATACTTTTAATTGTGTGATGTACAGCTGGGTACTCTACTACTGGTAATTCACTAAAAGCTAAAATCAATCCCAACTGGGAGTGGGGTAAAACCAATTAAGGATCAATAGCCATGATATAGTTCCATATGTCCATGGGATTGATTGTAGCTGTAGGTGAATCAGCCCATGGGCCCATATTCACAAAGGTGTCCTGACGTTAATTTAAGCCTAGCTTAAATCTACGGCTTAACTACGGCTAGCAAAATGGGACTCAATCCTGAAGAGTAGATGCTCGATTTGTCAGAAGTTTTGGTAGTGAAAGTATTAAAAAGTGCCTGGGAAGGATAAGTACAAAGGTTTCCCTTACAATTAAAGCACGTTTCCAGAACATGCAACATAGACAGATTGAGTCCCATTTTGCTAGCCATAGTTAAACCACAGATTTATTTAGGCTTAACTTTAGGCCACCTTAGTGAATACCGGCCATGATCTCTATCCTGATACATGTACAATTTATGTATGTGTATCTCACATTTAATAGCATCTCAAAAGTTCATCCGTTGACGAGAAAGGACATCTTACCTTTCATCTGCCCGAACCACAGACTTGCCGCGGCATCAAGAGCGACTGTTGAGTGATGCTGTCAGACTAAATTGGCGGTAATTGGCTCCAGTTACAGTAACATAGTCATAACAGTCAACCGTAACTGACAGGATAAAATATGTTTCCACATATGAACTCGGGCTTTCACACATATCACACTCTCAATAGGTGAAGGTATAAATTGACAATTGAAAAAGGTTGATTTTAAGGGGAAATATGATTGAAAATGATAGAAAATATTTTGTCACAGTAAAACACAGGCTGCTGGACATGCACTCGAAAAGACCTGCATGATTGTTTATAACCTTGGCCTTACATTAGTTTCTGCTCTTTGAATCTAAATTCTTTGATTCCTGTGGAGGATTTAAAATTGATATTGCTTCTCTTAATGCATGTCCTTCATAGTTCTATTTGGTTTATTGCGAGGTCATTACTAATTGAATGAAATAAATTATTTGTATAGCAATTTTTATTCCATAAAGCTGACATGTTTAAAAAGAAATGAGAAGTAGCCTGTTCCTTCAATTTTATTTTACGTGTATACATACGCACATGCACCGAAGGCACAAAAGTAAGGCTCCACTCAAACACACAACTACGGTGCGTCTATCTTCGGTATTTTGGAAGCAGCACTTCAACTGGACGAAGAAGAAGAATAACAATAGGAATAATAATAATAATAAAGATAATAATGATTATGATAATAGTTATAATATTAATGATTATTTCAATTTATATTGGTCCTGATCATACTTTTTTTAATGGTTGCATCACAAGGAGTCAGGAGTAAAAACATTGAAGGCCCATGTCTCAGGCATTTATTAATTGTAGAATTCTTCGTATATCAAATAAAATTATGAATCCACCAACAAACACACACACACACACACACACACACACACACACACAAACAAAAATACTTTAATGTTGTATTTAAATTATTAATACATTTTATCAGTCATGCATTCTTTCTTACCACATTCAAGAGCTTTGTCATTTGGTCTAAGAGCGTGTTCAATGTCCAGTTTTAAATTCATACGCCAACATGAATCATGATACAAAACGCAATTACAAAACGCTGATATAAAGAGAAACAAAGTGTGTGTTCATTGTCCCCCATCCCCGGTCGTAAAAGTAAACGTGTTTCAAATATCCATTCGGAGGAAAATTTAAACACCGAAAAAGATGCGTTTTGAAACATAATCAGCTTCAATTTTACGACCTTGAGCATCGCGATTGCAACGAAATGCGACACTGAACAGGATTGAGTTTTCAAACGTGTTTAAATGTGCCCTCACAATGGAAGCTTTCGGTGCAAGTGAAAAAAGAGAAGATGTTCGTTTTTTGGAGCGGGGAATTTAAAGACAATGGAAATATAATCAGCTTTAAATTTTTGACACTGCACGGTGCACCACTGATTGCGTTTGTGTTTGTGTTTTGTAATTGCATTTTGTATCATGATTCATGTTGCCATATAAATTTGAAACTGGACATTGAACACACCCTTAATACAATTTATTAACCATTAAGCCGTGTGCAAACAACTTTATTATTGTTATTCTCAAGAAGGCCTGTCTTTAAGAGGATGTCATATTGTGAAAACATATTAATGTCTACATGTATTATGCTTTAATATTAATGCCAGCAATATTTCAAGTCTTTGTGCCTCAGGCATGATGCATTTTCCCTCCTGTGTTTATCTTCTCAAATCATTAGTGTTTCTCACGGGAGCACTGGATAGGCATAAGAAAGAATAACAGAATGTTTTAACAATTTAGAAAAAGAGATTTAAATGATAACATTTATTAAGTGCTTCATATGATGTTGCTAAGTGCAATATTTCAACAAGGAATGGAGAGCGAGTGAGAGAAAGAGAGGAAGAAAGAGAGATAGAGAGAACGAGAGAGATATAGAGATAGAAAGAGAGAGATATAGAGAGAGAAAGAGAGAGAGAAAGAGAACGATAGAGAGAATAAGAGAGAGAGATAGAGAGAGAGAGAGAGAGAAAGAGAGAGAGAAAGAGAGAAAGAAAGAAAGAAAGAGAGATAGAGAGAAAGAGAGAGAAAGAAAGAGAGAGAGGTAAGATCAAATAAGAAAAAAAAAAAAGACCTGTATATATTTTAAAAATATGGCAAATGATGTACATCTGGAGGGGTCTAGTAACTATCAAGATATCAATTTTAATAGAATCTAACATATTTACCTCCAAATTATTAAAATTTGCAGATAAATAGTATTTGCAAAATGAGTCTGATAAATAGTTTGAACCAAACATTTGATATTTAAAGGTTTTTTTTAACACTAGGGTTTGGATGTTATTGCAAATTTTGTACTAATAGTTAGCACAGATATGAATTATCTACGTCATCATATACTTCTCTCATTATCAGATGTCATATTTCTTCACCTCGCAACTAATACAATTTGAGCCTCCAAATTGGCCCCAGTAGGCTACAGGCTCACCAAGAGATGAATTGAGTTTGATATTCATGCAGCAAATATTACCTTGTAATCAGCATAACAAGTTATCATTTATTCATCTTTCTTTTTTTTCTCCCAACTCCTATTCGTAGTTTGAGCTTATCAAAGATTTAAAGGGTGCATGTAGGCAAGATTTGCATTATCAACCAACTTTAAAGCTGCATCTACATGTGTCATTGGGTAGGAATATTTTGAATGACCATTTTTTCAGAGCTTGATTTTTTTAGAAATTATGTCACGACTCATTACTTTTAAACTCTCAGTATTCTTAAAGAGAGTTATAATATCTATTATCCTAAATGCTCAAATGTTTTGTCACTGAATAAATGATGTTCAATTTAACTTGTTACGTTAAAAAAAATATATATATATACTTGATATATCACCATGAAATCCCCAAGATTCTGATGTCATGTTTTATGGTAAATATTGTGTACATTCATCATAAAGTGTGTTCAATGTCCAGTTTCAAATTTATACGCCAACATGAATCATGATACAAAACGCAGTTACTAAACGCTGATATAAAGAGAAACAAAGTGTGTGTTCATTGTCCCCCAACCCCGGTCGTAAAAGTATTAAAACGTGTTTCAAATCTTGATTCGGAGGAAAATTTAAACGCCAAACAAGATGCGTTTTGAAACACAATCAGCTTCAATTTTACGACCTTGAGCATCACGATTGCAACGAAATGCGACACTGAACAGGATTGAGTTTTCAAACGTGTTTAAATGTGCTCTCGCAGTGGAAGCTTCCGGTGCAAGGGAAAAAGTAGAGGATGTTTGTTTTTTGAGAGCAGGAAATTTAAAGACGATGGAAATATAATCAGCTTTAAATTTTTGACACTGAACGGTGTACCGCTGATCGCCTGCTTTGTGTTTTGTAATTGCGTTTTGTATCATGATTCATGTTGGCGTATAAATTTGAAACTGGACATTGAACACACCCATACTCCAATTCAAATTTCAAAGCTTGTTTGAAAATCTTGTCTTTATTAATTTTAGTGTCTGTCTCCTTTTTTGTTCTTGTTTATGCATCTCGAAAAGATTACTATCCATAAATTGCACAATATGAGTTTGAAATAATATAATTCTATAATCATTACAAAATGGCCTGCCATTTAAAAGTTTCTGTACTTTAGATGGAACAATTATTTCAATAGGATGTCACCTATTACAATTTATTTCTTGTATAACCTGTAGCCCTTTTGACTTGTACATTATGTATTTGTAATTCAAATTAAAGTTGTAATTCCACAAGGAGATTATTATTGGTGAAATCCAATGCATGCCTCCAGACTGTTAATCAAACAATGGGTGGTGTCTCACTAGTTTGAGTTTGACACAACTGTGCTATTTCTGATCTTATGAATATATCAGGCTTTTCTTCTCAAATAAGCGCATTACATGGGCTTATTTACAAACTCAAGTTATTAATTTTGTGTGTTTGGCTATAGAAATAGCATGATAGATTGATCTCCTTGGTACTTAAATGAAAGTTAATATTATGTACATATGCATTTAAGGCACTATCTGCACCCAAAGATATTTTAGTTATTTTCTTTAAGATAAAAATTATAATAACATCATTAAATTATTACAAGAATTTCTTATTCTATCCTACATGTACATTTTGCAATACTAAGAAGCTCTCTGCTTCTCAATTTTCTTTTGTGCTTGTTCCCATAATTCAAAGACATTTCCTGTACACATCTATTTAAGTCAAACAGTGGGAACGTGCTGAATAATTATCAAGGGCTTAGGTAGTCTGAAAAAAAAAAAATCGTAAATAGCAGGTATTTTCTCTGATTGGGGACTGTGAAAGCCCTTGGTACTGTGCGTGCTTGTGAATTGATTGATTTTTATCCGGAAAATAACCTGTCCTAGGTTTATTGACCCTATCAAGTACTCAATTGTTTTCATCTTGAATCAACTGTTTCACTTTTATACTGATGCCACTCATACCGATCTTGCAATAACATCATCTAAAACAAATGTAAGAAGTCATGTTGTGTTATTTTTCATTTAAACTTGCGTTTTTGCGATAACTTTAACTGAAACGATGGTAGTAATTAGAGTTATGCAGATTGCCTATAGAATATCGATTACCAGACCTATTTCTGTGATTCAGAATTTTAAAAGTATTATAAAGCAGTAAATAGAAATTAGATACTTATCACTGGAGGGGGGGGGGGTAGGGATAGTCAGTGCTGGCAGATTAATAAAAAAAGATAATAAATTGGCCACTTTACCATTTTAATACATTGGGTTTTGGCCATTGACATGGCTGTGAGAGTTAAGTTTTTTTAGCTGATTTCAGTTTTTTATTATTTTTTAATTTTCAGCTTAAGTTCAGCCTATTTTAGTTAAAATTCAACTTTTTCCCAGCTGTTTTCAATTTTTTTTTTTTTTTTAAATTTGTGGTCACTCACACCCCTGCATTGAGCATAGTAAGCATATCGACCATAGCCCTAGTTATAATGATAAAAATGTTTAAATGTAAATTCTATTTATTTTTCTTAAATTGTTGAAACAAATCAATGGGCAATACAATACAATTCAGAAAACTTGTCTTGTAAAAGAGCGATGATAGGTTAAAAATGACATGCTCTAGAGTTGAGGTGGGTACTGTAAATGTGGAAATATTCGCAGTACATTAATTTTCGCGGATTTCGCGCAAAGTTTGTAAGGCGCGAATTTAAAAACGCGCGAATGTATGAGCATGCTTTCTTATGCATGCTTTGAATGGGTACAATTGCGTTCACACGTAAATGGAGCACGAATTTAAAAACCCCACAAATCTGATTTGAGACCTAATCGCGAAAAATTAATTGCGAAAATAACAACAAGTACAGTATCCCTTTTTTAAGGGCCTTCAATGAAGGCTCATTCATGTTACAGTTCATACATGTGGCCTGTGTTAAAGTATCTTTCATGTACGCCTTTGCTGATTTGATATTCATGAGAAATTAAATTGCATAGAGCTTATTAAACAGGTTCATGAGATTATATTGGAAGACAGATCTCCCATGGGAAGTAGGAAATTTCTATAATTATTTTTGTAATTATTAGAAATGGTTTCACATCTTTTAAAAATGTGAACTCGCAAACAACCCCTTCCCTGGCTTCATACATGTAATGTATAACAGCTCATGAACAGTGATGGGGGCTACCCCCCCCCATTTAAAAAAAAGGAAATGAATGTATATCAACTCTAGATGATAAGTTTTGATTGCATCCTAAGTGAATAGATAGAAAGTACAATTGCTGTATTCGTGGTACATTAATTTTCGCGGATTTCGCGCAAAGAACAGCAGGCGCAAACTTAAAAACCCGCGAATATATAGGCATGATTTCCTATGCATGTATTGCTTGGGTTCAATTGTGAGCTTACGAACATGCAACGCGAATTTAAGAACCTGTGAACATGTTTTGAGGCCACTCAGCGCGAAAATAACAGCGAATACAGTACTGGTAAAACTGTATTCTTAAAAAATTGAAGAAAATAAAATGAAATAGTGCGTTTAAAAAAGAAAAGTCCCTTTAAAAAAATGATTAAAAAATCCTGAAGGAATCCCTCTTTTCTTTGCTCGTTTTTTAAATATTTCTGGTCGGTTTCACTTTTTGTTCAATCTAATGATGGTATCTCACTTCACGGAGATTGGTTTGAGACTGATTTGGGACTTCTTGGAGACCTTTTTGAGATTCCTGAGACTGATGAAACATTGCGGGGACTCGGGAGATGTCTCCGCAACAAGTTTCAAAACCGTCTCGAAGTAATCCCAAATCCATCTCAAATCCGTCTCTGCGAAGTGAGATACCACCATAAAAAAAAGGACGGAATGGAAGTCTAAAAATCTTTAAAGAATACAATCTGCCCGTGGTCACTACATAAATATATCCTGATTTAAATATTTAATTTAATACAAATCTACAAACAGAATTGGGGTTTTGTAACAAATCTGTCGTTAGAGACAACCGGGTTATTTCTTCATGAAATAATGCACCAAGATTAATCTTGACCTTTGATTTCTATTTGTGCCGGTACTGGCAGTGTCACATTACAGGCGATAGGATCTACTTTCTATTCGTGTTATCGGTTAATCAATAAGGGATGCATGCAATGATGGGAGGTCAGGTTGTAATTAAGATCAAATCCATAGGAGATGCTTCGGCAAATGGAGAAAACATCAAAGAATGCCTACTTTTTTTATCATCATTCAAACAAGATATTAAAGGGATTGTTGAACTTCATTTAGGAAAAAAACAACTCTTCCAGCAAATGCTGTAATCATAATTACAAAAGTTTAGCTCAGACAGAAATTGCCTGAGATTTTGAAGCATATCAGTCATTTAATTTCTGAGATATTGGTGACTCAATATCACCATAGTCATAAGCATACCTGGGTACGCTTAAGATAACATTGTAGTCTATGGATGGAAAATCAATTGCCTTTTTGCTTGTTGTGAAGCATTTAATGATGCATAGGAAATGTAGTTTTCAGTGTTTCCTCTAGATACATAATTACATCCACAGATTTTTGCAAGCCTCCACAATTTAACTCAATTCCTCTGAAATATATGTAAAAATGTTGCTATGTGCTTATTTGCGCTTTCCTCGAAATTATTACATGTACCTCAATTATCTTTTCATTTTATTTTTTATATTTTTTGTTGTTGTTGTAACTTTTCATATGAAGGGATTCATCTTTGAGAATCTTTGAAAAAAAACCTGTGACCCTCTGCCTGAAAACCACTCATAATTAAGTCGTAAAACAACAGAGTAAATGGCAGGAGACAGAGTTCTCTTTATGTATAGGATTTAATTCTGGGTTCTTCTTCAGTGATATTTAACTTTGTTATGCATTCAAAATCTACAGTTTTTTTATATTGGAAAGCGTGGAACCTTCAGAAAATGCATTTAAAACAAAAATATGAATTCTTGCGACTTACATTGTATGGTGGTTTTGAGACGACAAAACACCTATGTAGCAAAGAAGGATATGTGGATGTCAGGTTCGATAGCCTGAAGCTAATCGTTGCTAAGTACATGTATATCTTGTCACCCAAGATCCAGAGATATATTCCATTTCATCCTTTTCGCTAATTTCCTTGATATGTCTGTTTTGTAGGATGTTTGAAATACAACACCGGAGGCCAGATGGCTACAGAATACTCATCCACTATGCTAAACCTGCAGGAAGTTTGGTTTTACAATTCTGTCATTTTAGTCATCTGCTTTGGAAATATAAAACAAAAGATGTTGGAAAATATCAGATGTTTTAGCAATGCAATCTGGAGAACAGATACATCAGGATTTAATGATAACAATACCTTGTATTGTGATTGTTTTGTACTTTGCTAGTTACAAATCTTGATATGAGCATATGAACTTGTAAGTAAAAAAGACTACTTGAATCAGACCTCCGAACGTAATGTATTTTTTAATGGATTAAATGTGTTTCCTTCTTTAGGACCTTGTTAAGTACTGTATATTTTAAAAGAACACCCCCCCCCCCCATAGGGAAGTAAATATTTTGAAGGTTAAATTACCTTTAAGCCTAATGAATATTTAAAGTCTAATATCTTTTAAATCCCTCAAATTCTGCTGTAACTAACGTCTTGGTATATCATGTTCCCTTTCTCTCTCCCTTGCAGGGACGTCCACGCCTCTGACATGGTGGAGTTATCAAACATAGCCTCCGCAGTTGCCCTCCTATTGACGGATGCCTAACGTCGCATGTAAACGATTCGCCCATCCATCGCATCTCATTGCCTCTTGGGAAATGCATACACCCTTGTGACATATCTGTGTCTGTAGTCTAGTCTCCAGGCATATCCAGTGCCTTGACCTCGCTTGACCTTGCTTGACCTTGCGTGACCTCGCTTCGTTAACGGGCGAATGGATTGGTTCCTGGGATTGAGCTTACGCAAGGGAGCTGTGATTTGAAACGAGAGAACAGCCGGTGGAATGACAGCGTATGTTTTGCAGGATTAATCTTTGTTTAGACACATTAGGACCGGGGAAACGCATACCCCTTCACATGGTATTAATGTTCGTTCATAGTCCATACTCCTTCCACATCTAATTATTGACCTTACCTCATTAATACAACTACAGATAAGTCTCTGCAACGGGACAGGATTTCATTCGATAAAGCCATCTCGGACATGAGAGTTGCTGATCTTTTGGAGTGATCAATGTTTCAGACACGGATGATGTTTAAAAGTCTTGAAGGGAGACTGGATTAGTTTGCTACCAGCCGTATACATCACGATAACTTGCAAGATAACTCGCAATGGATCTGAACAACTTGCTGGAGGTGTTAATTGTAACCGACCCCCTCGCTCGTCACGCATTATAGCTTTACAGCCGGAGTAGAAGATCTTCCTGCCCATTTCGATCACGCATCTCCCTGTTTCTTTCTCCCCACCCCTCCGGTTTTCGTTAACCCAGCCCAAGATTTGATTAAACGGCCCCAAATTAAATTTGATTTTCCCCACGCCTAGAGTGATACCATCCAGCTTAACCAAATGATTGCTCACTTGTAATGGATGCCAAGACAGATTAAGAAGACTTTATTCCAAACTATGTTTATTGGGAAGTCCTCTGATTTAAGACGAGAGCATTTTCTTAACAAGAGGAAGCTAAACACTTATACCCTATTTCAGTTAAAATCTCTTTTTAGTATGCGAGAGATTTTTTGGATTTACCATTGCCAAAGTGAAAATCCCTTGAGGTGACGACTCTTGTTTTGATTAAAAAAAAAAAAAAACCTTTTAAAGCTTACCTGATCTAAATCACTGTATTGTTTTGCTGCATTTGTCTCGAAATCTAACGTGGTTATCTAATCTCGCGTAAATCGTGGGTCAAAGAAATCAGGACATCTCATCTCGTCTCCCGGAAGAAGATTAAGACCTGGTAGTCTCCATCGACCATCGTCAGACATCGGGCAGGGAAAACCTGGAAAGTCGCTGGAGTTCATCTGGATTTTAGGAGGATTCTCTATCTATTGTCTGCATCAATGTGAGTGGAAAATATGGAGCATTCAGACAAAAGAATTCAATTTAATTATACTTTATTAACATGAAATCCTCACCCAGTAATATAGTTCTGGTTCTATACCAGGGATTGATTTTACTTCTCAAATTTGATTAGCAGTTTTGCGTGATTTGGCAGTACGTTCAACAGTGTATGTACAGTCCTTTGTAAATAAAAAAAAAGTTGCTTTACAAAAGAAATTTTATGTTGCATTCATATGAATCTTCAAAGCGAATTGCGATGCGATACCAGGAAAATTATCCCCTGGATACAATTTTCACATTGGATAGTGTTCCTTGACTTTGTTTCACACACTAAAATGTATCCGTATGAACCATCTTCGTTTGATATCAATTGTTGTACAGTGTGTCCCAGAAAAAAGTATACCCAACTTTGAGAGCCTCATATTAAAATATTATAGCTTGTGTGACCTTGAAATATATATCATGGTAAAGAGCAACTCATATTCTTTTGGATGGTCCCAAACTTATACCTGTGTTGTGACGGATGACTAAGCAGTTGGGCTTTAAAAAACAAGCGTAAAAAGTGCCCTGTCCCAAGTTTGAGCAAAAGCAGCCCTTGCATTTCAATAGATCAAGTAATCCTTTGTGCCTAATGAATGGACCTAGGAAGGCTGACCTCAAACAAACAATGAATGATCAGAAAGCCAGGGCTGCTTCTCAGATAACTTGGTACAGATCACTTTTGACCAATGTTTTTAAACACTTGAGTGTTCAGTCATCCATGACATTATCGCTATTAATTTGGTATCATTTGATAGAATATGGGTTACTCTTAGTCATGAAATCAAAATTAATTACACATAAGTTATTCAATTTTAATATGAGGCTCTCAAAGTTGGGTATACTTTTATCTGGGACGCACTGTATATTATTTCCCGAATTAACATTCACATCACAAAACTCATTCCTATACCTGCACAATTATTTTTCTGGGTCTGAATGAGAGAGATTTGGACAGGTAATGATTATTCAAAACAGATTTTATTGATGGGGAAAGGAGATTTCTACCCTATTATCCATTTCATTTTCACTTTGGTTGACAAAGAAATGTAATTATTTCTCCCAATCCAATTTTAGAACATCAGAGCTGTTTCCAATAAAGGCAGGGGAGAATGGAAATCCCGCTCTGCATAATCATGCGTCGTGAAAACAAAGATCCTGATTCTAAATAAGGAGTTCATGAATCCCAACTTACAAAGGAACTAGGCAAATTGTACCAAGTATTTCAATTTATAGGTAAAGTTGGTCTGTATGAAAATAAGTAGCTTTGCACAAAGCCATGTTAAAGCTCCTTAGGAAGATGGAAAATGTCAGGATGTCTTTACTCAAATCTGCTTTAATGTCTAGAAAGGTCGTCATTTTAATTGGATTGACAAGCTAAATTCTAGAGATTAGTTGGCAATTAGATATTCAAATCGCCTCAGCGGTGTTTGGATGTAAAACAGATATTTGGCATTCCTTATAAAGTCACTTTGGATAGTTGATTTGGTTTTATATTTTTTCTATATTCATCTCTCAAAGTATTTTGAGTGTCATGCAGGACTCTGTTCAAACCCCAAGCACAAATATCTTTCTTTCTACAGTGGTACGGGGAACACTTCTGATCGTTTTTCCGATATTTTTGTTACTACAATGTACATTTGTAGAAAGATTTGTTTTACGAACTTGCACAAATTTCTGAAGGTTTTTTCTCAGAAAATAAGATAGGGTTCAGTTATTCAAATGGATGGATTCTATAAAAATCAGGTATTGTGAATCTGAAAGAGAAATTGATTTGATTAATATGACAGTGAATAACTGAGGTTTGTTAATCTAACATAGAAATGGGTTTAGTGCGGGGGCTATTTCTTTCTTGGATTAGCGAAAGCTATTCATTGTCCTTCTGTATCAAGCAACCCGACTTCATTTTTGGAGAATGGAACCTTTGGAATAACTTGTGAATGATCAAACCTTTGGAACAATGAGCTGTCGCCATTATTTAAATACATTTGGAGATCTCCTCGTATTTTGCCATCTTGAATACAGTCTGCTGAGAGCCAAAAGATTGTTATCCTATATACAGCAGTAGCGGCCTCAAAGAATGTCCACTGGTTCTTGGATTCACGCTGCATGTTAGTAAGCAAGCAATTGAACGTACCCAATACATGCATAAAGAACTATGCTCATATATTCGCGTGCTTTTAAATTTGCACCTGCCGAACTTCGCGCGAAAATTAATGTACCACAAATATTTCCACGATTACAGTATACTGGATGCCTACAGCAAGTGAACAAGTCATTTTTTAATCTGTCAATGAGAGAATTTAGTGAAAGAAACCCAACAATGAATATAAAATAAATTCTAATGAACCATCTCTTTATTCAACAAGGTCATTGTATCCTTACTAAAAACTTGCCCATTTATTATTCTACTCAATTTGATGAGAGATTAAGTGAAAGAAACATAACCGAGAACATTTAAAAGAAATGCTAATGAACCATCTGTTTATAATAGAAGATCACTGCATCCTTACAAAACTTGCCCATTTACTAGTACTAGTATTCTACGAATTTTCATTTTGACATTTAGATTTTAAATACTTTAAACATTTATGTTTTCCATGGGCTTTTCATATTTTATGAGTTGTCAATAGATAGCAGAAAAAATGAAATTAAATGCATTATGATATTTCTTTAATTGCTTGCTTTCACCCTTAAAAGATATGTGACAAATCCTGGTTTCATTTTTTTTTTGTGGGACACACCGTAGTGGTGTACTAACAACCAGGAGAAACCCTAGGATTTATGTCTACTGACAATGTTTTTTTTTTCTTTTTCTGGGACACATTGTAGTGGTAAACTAAGAACCAGAGGAAACCCTAAGATTGATGTCTGCTGACAATATTTTTTTCTTTTTCTGGGACACATTGTAGTGGTAAACTAAGAACCAGAAGAAACCCTAAGATTGATGTCTGCTGCCAATGTATTTTTTTTTCTGGGACACACTGTAATGTTAGAATGACAACCTGCAGAAAACCTAAGATTGATGTCTGCTGCCAATGTTTTTTTTTTCTGGGACAGACTGTAATGGTAAACTAAGAATCAGAAGAAAACCTAAGATTGATGTCTGCTGCCAATGTATTTTTTTTTCTTCTGAGACACACTGTAAATAATGGTAGAATGACAACCAGCAGAAAACCTAGGATTGATGTCTGGTTGATGTGGTTCACCTCAAACATTGTAACTACTGTATCTTCTCCTCTGCTGTTTCTCTCCTAGAAAATTACATCAGTCAGCCGAAGCTAAAAAAACTACTTCTGCATGAACGACGGTGGAGAAATGAGATGAAGAATTGTGTCGACGTTCTCTCAGAGGAATACAGATATTGTGAGCAGTGATTAAGGAGCTGACGACAAGTTACAATTCCTCCTCCTTGTTTATTCTACTTCATCAGTCTGCCTATCGGTATTTTTATTTCGCATTCACCGTGGAGAACGTTGTAACCAAGTAACGCAGGTAAGGGAAACAAAATTTCTACTCCTACATGTAAGTAAATGAAAAATTGTTTTTGAAATGAATCCTTCTTGTTTATTGTTCCTATGCTTGAATGTACTGTATTCATTGTGTAATGCATGCCATGATGTCGATAGTTGAAAGCTTTACATGAGAGCTCAGACATTGTAAAAAGCAAAAGTACTGGTACCCTATTTTCTGCTCATTTTTTACATATTAAATATCTCTGGTCATTTTCCTTCGTTGTTCAAAGCAAAATTACTGGCAGAGAATATCTTTTCTGCACTTTTCGGAATTTAGTGTTTAGGGATTGTATTCATTTGGGCCCTGTTTATTATTATTATTATTTTTTTTTTTTTTTGGGGGGGGGGGCTGGAGTTAAGATTTTACATGTAGGAGCTTTGTGTTTGTGCAGAACAGGTGCCAAAAGAAGGGAATAAACATCTCAAGCAAATTCATTCAAATTTTATGATAAATTAATGAACAACTCATACATGTACATCAAGTATTGGTATAGGAGTGAGAAGAAAATGACAACAAAAATCGTCATGCCTTTGAACATGGTGAATGGTTTTCTTTTTTTTTTCCATTTTCGGTAAGTTATGATATAGCAAGATTATGAACAATTAAACTGGCAGGATGAATATTTCATGAAAAAATGTGACGACTCCAAAAGCCAGGTTAGACACTAGCTATTCTGAATGCACAGACACTTTGAAAATTTATCATTTTGGTATTCAGGACACTGCCACTGTACATTAAACGGTTCTTGAATTAGAACACTTTAAATGAAAATGATCATTGAAATCTCTAAATTGGCAACGCGAAGAAAAATGAATAATAGCTATTTTCAAACGCAAATTAGCAATTTTTTCAATGCATTTTGTAATTTTCGTTTAATGTGCTGTTCGTTATTAAAATTTTTTTTTTAAAGGTTGCAGGAGTGAAATAAAGATATAAAATTTGCCAATTTGAGGACCAAAAAGGGATTCATTTTGACCACTGGGGAAATCTCTGTCATCTATGAGTTAAACCTAATTTTGTCTGTCTCTGGCTGTCACTTTGTAGGTGCTACAGTTTAGGACCTATAACATGAAGTATGTAATTTTGAACCCCTATTTTGGGCATGTTAGGACTGACGAAGGTTTGTTTATGCAAACTAAAATAGAAACGGTCGATATTCGGTCCCTGTTTATTGGTTATATTTGTACTCTGGTGTTTTTGTCAGGAACTGCACCATTGTTTTTTTGTTATTTTAATTTTTTGTTTACATGGTTTTCTAACCGCACACCGCAGTACGCGTTTGCAATGTACCTCTATGATGGATTCCTCAAACCGAATTAGTATCAATTTTTAATCAGCGTTCGGGTCTGTTGGACAACTTGTTTATATCGGTTTGTCTTTGACTGCAAGGGGAAGAGTAGGAAAGCTTGTTTTGGAAGCAGGTCATGTATGTTCATTCAAAAAATAAAAAATATTCTTAATTTATAAAGTCATACAAAGAAGACCGTAGTTACAGTTCATGCTAACTTTCGATTGACCCAATGTGCTATCCGATTGATAGCTTCAGTGGTGGATCCAGGGGAGGGGGGGGGGGTGCAGGGGATGCACTCCACCTCTATAATTTGAAAACCACTCATTGACTGTACATGTTAAAATCAGAAAATTTTGGTGGGTTACCCCCTTTTTGGGCCTGGTGCCCCCTCTATTTTCAAATCCTGGATCCGCCACTCGGCTTTATTATCAAAGATAAAAATGTCTACTTTTTCTTCTATAGTTATTTACCTGGATGATAAATGTGTGATCCTTGTGCCTTGTAAAATAAAATCTACCCTATTAATAATTAATATTAATCCTTTGTCTCTTTACAGTGCAAATAGAAGGCAGAGAGGATATTTTTAAATTGGAAATCAATGGATGTCTCCCAAGTTCATCAATAAGAAGTTATATCCCAGGAACGTCATTTAAATGTGCCTGAAGTCTCCCAGTTTGGAATAACGGATCAATTGGACAAAAAACTTTTAATGAATTTGAATTGATCCCGCTTCTTTGAAATAAAGGATTGTAAGAGCAGTTACTGATATCCAGTCTTACGTTTGGAGGGACGGAATACTTTTAAAAGACAAACAATTTGCACCTCCTCTACAATTTCTGTGTCACGTGACTTCAGAGACTCATTTTGACTTCCCCTATTGTCAGATCTTTGAAACATTGGCTGCTTTGTGAGGATCAGGAGGATAAGGAATAATCCCATTTAATTGAAGGTGAGTGAAATTTTTTTTTTCTAACTTCACACTTCTAATCATATAAGGACAACTAGCCCAGGCTGGACAATTACCCCCTAGGACAACCACCCCCTGAAATAGGGTAAGGGGTCAGGTGGTAGATTTTTTGGTGAGGGGTACATGTAGTTGTCCAGGGGGTAATAATGTCCTGGAACCCATAGTAAAATATGAATTGCATGGATACCAGCACTAGAAGCCATCTTCATTATGTCAAATATTTTTATCAAAAATATGCTAAAAAATTCATATCGCCCGGGGTCAGTTCCTCATATTACAAGAAACTGAGGCGTCTTAAGACTACATGTATGAAGGACTGACATGGTGCCATAGTCACACCTGGGCCAGCCCTACTTGTACCTTTCTGTGTCTTGTTGTGTCAGATGTCTGGTTGTGTAAGGGTGTGTTCAATGTCCATTTTCAAATTTATACGCCAGCATGAATCATGATACAAAACGCAATTACAAAACACAAACACAAACGCGATCAGTGGTGCACCGTTCAGTGACAAAAATTTAAAGCTGATTATATTTCCATCGTCTTTAAATTCTCTGCTCTCAAAAAACAAACATCTTCGCCTTTTTTCACTTGCACCGGAAGCTTCTATTGCGAGAGCACATTTAAACACGTTTGAAAACTCAATCCTGTTTAGTGTCGCATTTCGTTGCAATCGCGATGCTCAAGGTTGTAAAATTGAAGCTGATTGTGTTTGAAAATTCATCTTTTCGGCGTTTAAATTTTCCTCCGAATCGAGATTTGAAACACGTTTACTTTTACGACCGGGGATGGGGACAATGAACACACACTTTGTTTCTCTTTACATCAGCGTTTTGTAATTGCGTTTTGTATCATGATTCATGTTGGCGTATAAATTTGAAAACTGGACATTGAAAACACCCTAAGATGCAGTGAGGTGCATATCTTTGCTCCAGGCAGGCAGGAGAAACGTGGTGGCGCTATTCTCTTGCGACAGCCATGTCCGAACGCAAGGAATCAAAGGGGTTGGCAGCTGCCTGGGGGCCGTTTCACGAAAGGACTTGTCAGACGTTTCATCTGACAAACTGTTATAAGCTACTGAAATGCTTGCATCTGATTGGCTGAGAGCAAATTTGTCGGATAAAATGTCCGACAAGTCCTTTGATGAAATGCCCCCCTGAGGTGAATTTCCAATTGGTCTAAACCCACTTTGACTAATGCCTATTTGGTCTAATCCCACACGGTCTATTCATTTCGTCTACAACCAGTTTGTCTAATTACCAGTTGGTTAATTACCCATTCGCCTATTTACCTTTTTGTCTAATTCCCATTATGTCTAATGTCCACTTGGTCTAACACCGCTTGGTCAATTACTGTAACAAATGGGTAATAGACAGAATATTTATTTGGTGATTAGACTAAAATGCAATTAGACAATTTGGCTATTAAATGAATTGGCAATTAGAAGAATGGGCAATTAGACCAAATGGACACTAGACCAAGTGAAAATTAGAACAGTGTATTAGACCAAGGAGAACTTAAACCAAGTTTTAAGTAGACCAAATAGGCTTAGCCCATGTGCTACTAGACAGAGACTTGGACGGACTGCTGTTAGACCAAGTGGATGAAAACTGCTGCCCGATGATGAAGGCTGCGGGAACCCCATTGCAAAAACATGCATCACTGTTTGGTATGAATTCAGTATGCATGAGCCTGTCATACTAGATGGGAAGCTATAACGGTGATGAAAAAAAACAAACAATTGTTCAAGAAACCAGGGGAATTACCCCTCCATTCAATGGAATTTACACCATGCCCTTCCTGTTTCTTGAACGTAAGAAAATCTGACGTTGATTGTGAATTATTTATTATTGTTGAGAAGATGGATACTGTATCGCCATGGTAATATGGGATGAGAGATAGAAATAAGGAGGTGTGCCCCCAAGAAATTTTGGGAGAGGACGAGATGATAGATGCTGTGGTTACAACTGATTGTGCATGTTTATCAGGCAACTGCCAATTTCTGTTATTCCTTCCGATTTGATATGTACCTATCTGAAGAAAAAAAAAATGAGTGCATGATGCTAGGATATTCTGTGTTAACAGACGCTGACAATAAGACACCCAAAAATTATTAATATGGCTTGGGGATGTCTCTTGCATAGTAAACCTGCAAAGGCAAGTCTGAGTGAAAGTGAGAGAGAGAGAGAGAGAAAGGGGGGGGGGGGAGAGAGAGAGGACGAGATTACTATTGTGTTTCCTTCACAAGCTTAGGTGTAACATGCCCTACGTTTTTATATTCTATGACCAGCATTCATCACGTTGGAAAGAGATATTTTTGTCTCGAGAAGCAAATGGTCAAGAATGGGAAATATCATTCTCAAAGAAAGTCCTATTGAGGATTAATACAATCTATACAATAGTGATCTCATTTGTCAGGGTTTTCTTTTTTCTTTTTTTTTTAAAGAGAGTGTAGACATTCTCAAACAAGATTTTCCTAGTGCTAATTGTCTAAAAAAAACACACCAGAAGGAAAAATAAATCATGCACAAACTTGGGACTATTTCTGAAATGTGCCCTCTTGAGTTTCAATAGAGCACAATGTCTCTGTTCAACTTTCTGTCTGTGTTGTTTTGTTGCTAATCGTCTAAAATCGTCTAAAAAAAGCCACACACACCAGAAGGAAAAATAAATCATGCACAAACTTGAGACTATTTATGAAATGTGCCCTCTTGAGTTTCAGTAGAGCACAATGTCTCTGTTCAACTTTCTGTCTGCGTTGTTTTGTTCTGATGTATCAATTATTTAGTATTCTGAAACAAATTTTTATGCATGCATCCTCTTTCATCCGAAATGTCTAGAAGGGGAGATGAATAATGAAAAAAGACCATATCTTAAGTGAGCCCTCTAGAGTTTCATACAGCACAACCTCACTTTCCCTCCAATATGATCTGATTGGTCAGTTATTTTTGTTATAAAAGATAAGAAGTTTGTGACATTTCCAACGGATCTTTCCCAACATCCTTTTTATGACAAACCGTTTCGGAAAACTGAATAATGAGCAAAGACCTTTCTCAAAGTGAGCCCTCTTGAGTTAAAATACAGCACAATGTCTCTGCTCGGCTTTGAGTGTGTGCAGTCTTGATCTGATTAGTTTTGGAAGATATGTTATTTTGATTGTTCCGTGGAGCGTAGATCCACTTTATGAATGAGCTACAGAGCATAGAACAAGCATACAATTCAAAATGGAAATCATTATATCATGTTACTCTCTATTCACAATAGAAACACAACCAGATTGAAGAGTGTCCTCACAAATACAACCAACTAGTAGTTCCTCAATTTGTTCTGTCCTCTTTTTAAAAAAAGACAAAAATGATTCCTTTATGAAGAAACTAACTACATGCATTATTATTTTTTTAATTTCTACTAACTAAATTTCCAAGTATAATCTATTTTTTTTTTGTCTTTCAAGTTTCATGTGTGAAATCTGAGCTGCAGCAAACCAATGTGACATGCCTACGTGTACGTACTTGGGACTCACCCTCTGAGTGTGCTGGCATGCCCAGTTGTCAACAATTGATTATTAATGTCCTAGGTGGCTATTCGTTTGTAATTGCATATACATGTAAATATAATATAGGCCTACCTCCAAAAACTTGGGAAGGGGGGTGGAATGGTCTTTTTTACACCATTGATCCACTGATAGTTTCCCCGAACCTAAAAGATAACCTGGTTTTTTTTATTTAAAAAAAATTTGTGACCCATTGTTGATTCACGAACATCAAGCCACCTCAAATATATTGCATATAAATATGCCTTTGTTGTCATAGTTCTTTTGTTTTCTTTAATATCCTATTAGTGGTTGAAAATGGAGATTTATAAATGTACATACATGTCCAAATAATTAATTGTTGAAGTCCTTTAAAAAATTGTCATCTTTATTTTGTTGTCAATCTGTGATGTCCGTCACGGAAGACTAAGAGGGTCAGAGTTTAGATGACATACCGCTGGCATCTGATCCGCTAGAGTGGCGGCGTAATGGGCCCCCTGAATCAATACACGGTCTCAAGATATTTTGGGGCATCTCGGTAGATACTTTATTAAGTTAGGATGCGTTTCAAAAGTGCAGGCTTGATCAATACCTAGAGTCTAGTCACCTACTAGTGAGAGAGAGAGAGAGAGAGAGAGAGGGGAGATAGGGAGAGAGAAGAGATGGACATGTACGTGAGTAAAAAATATGTGTTCATGTTTGTTTTTGAGAGATAATGGAAAACAAATATGAGGGATAGATGATTCAAGAGCAGATTGAGAGAGAGAAATAGACAGATATCTACTTGAACTTACACGTAAGATATGCCTTTATGAAAATTAAGAGAATAAAAATAATTTTTGACACTGTTGACTTTTGCCACTAATGTGCACTACCATTGTAGAGAGTAAACATGTGTTCGCTCCTGCATAACTTTACTTTTGTGACTTTCTGGTGTGCGGAATCAATTTGTTCAATGGTAGTTTCTCTTCTCTTTATTTATTCTACCATATTTTTCTTTGTCCCCTCACTTTAGAATGTACATGGATTACGTATATATGTAGGATAGGTTTGAGATTCTATACTTTTAATCAATATTTACAGAATTTTTCTCCTGTTGTGTTTTAGAAGTGTTTGTAGCTTCCATATCAAAGTGCATAGGCCTACAATGACTATACTTTTAGCCTTTTCAAGGAGAGGGTTAGAGAATAGCAAAGTTTGGGATCATGGAATATTTGCTTGTTTGAATGTGGGGATAAATAAGGACTTTTAAACTTTGGTGATGTCCATTAGTATGCATGGTTGAATGGCAAATAGTTGCAAAATTGCAATTTTACGCACAAGTTAACCCTGAGTCAGAGAGGTGATACCACAAACATACAAAGACACATGTGGGGCTAACGTCATTGTAAAGCAGTTGTTGTCTAATTCCTGGCCAAATAATCTAAATGGAATGGATAGCATAATAGTAGGGAGTTATTGTTCTTGGCAAAATCATGTAAATAGAATGGATAGCATAATAGTAGGGAGTTATTGTTCTTCAGCTTGCCTTCATAAGGAGTTTAGGAATAACTACATACATGAAAGGAATATCTTTGCTCACTTTTTTGAGGACGAATCATGTTGAAGTTCAGGTATGTATTCCTGTGTTTATTTTCTAAAAATAGAATCAAGTACCGCTAAAGTTCTTTTTAAAGATAGCCAGCGAACGATTTGATTTAACATTCGCTTGCTTGATTTATGCTGTACCTTGCACATGAAATAATATAATTAAGATGGAAAAGAGAGTTTATCTTAAACAAAAAGTCTTATTTTTTCATTGTAAAAGGTAGATTCATTCATTTCTACTGTAGGTTCGTATCATTTTGAGATCCTCTTTTAAAAAAAAATAGAATAGCGAGAGAGAGAGAGAGAGGGAGAGAGAGAGAGAGAGAGAGACGAGTGCTATAAGACAGTACAGTCTGTGTCAAAAAAAATGGTACAGTCGCGGAAAAAATAAATTAGGTATGAAATCTTTTCAAATGCTACGTATATATGGTATCAAATTAAAGCCAATATTTTTTTCTTGCTGATGCAATTTCTTTCAAATAATTTGCTTTTGTAGAACAAAAGTTATGCTAATATTTCTGTGAAGACAAGATATTTAGTTCTGCACAAACCTATTGTTCTTTTAGGTCAATTTCGGCGGCTTATGTTCGAAACCTACACAAAGGCATGGCAAGGCGCGCGCAAAATGGATTTTTAATTATTATAGAAAACTAATCATATCTCAAGATCTACTGCCCCAATTGAGATGAAAAAAATTGCAGAAGAAAGCTTATTTTCACTGCTTTATGAAAATACCAAGCATTACCAAGTGGTTACTAATCTTCATACAATAAAAAAATGTTTCCCAACTGTACCATTTTATTTGACATAGACTGTATAAGAGGGAGAAAGAAAAAAAGACTGCTGCTTGCTCAACCATTTCACAACAATCATGTCAGAAGTTTCTTTGTATATTCGTTCTTGAAAGAGTGTATTCAAAAAGTAGGTTAAAATCAGTCTAATGCAAAAATACAGTATAAATAGAAGTAAGGGGGAAATAGAGAGAGTAAAGACACATGCCCACTCAACCATTTCACAACAAACCCAAAGAGTCTTTTGTATAAAATCTTTCTTGAATTTTATAATAGTATATGAAGGTTGAAGTCAGACGATTACATTTATTTTGTAAGTCAAATGACAATTGCACTTATCCTTGTACTACGTCAAATCTAGTTCTTAAGTGATTAAGTCCACAACAAAAATGTATCAACTATAAAATTTTCTCACCGCCTCTGTTAAAGTAAGTCAGAAGAAGCTACAGTTTATTGCCCACATGGTGAAAATTTTCAAACCTCATGTTTTGTGTTACATCTGTCAAAGCTTTCTACTGCTAATAGTAGTGAAATTTGCTTGGTACCAGCAGAATTGAAATATGGGTTCTCTTCACAAGACTTGAAGGTTGACATGTCGCGATTGTTCAGTCCTTTCTAAAGCCTTTTGTGCTGCAGTGCTGTGATAGAAAGAATTATATATTTGAAGACAGGACGGGCGTCCTAGCTAACGTCTTTGGGTGTCATATGCTGTTGTCATCCAAGCTTTCAACACCATGCCTTTTCGTCTTCCAAAAATTAAATTAAGGTAGGGATGTATTAAAATTGACTGATGATTTTGATATTAATCATAATTGGTTTTGATATTAATTAGCATATATATTCCAGCTTCAAATAATATTGTGATGGGTTGTTGTGTAATCTGGGGGGCATTTCATCAAAGGACTTGTCAGACGTTTTATCCGACAAATTTGCTCTTAGCCAATCACATGCAAGCATTTCAGTAGCTTATAACAGTCTGTTGGATAAAACGTCCGACAAGTCCTTTCATGAAATGCCCCCCTGCTTTTGAAATACCTGGGTGGTGTTTCACCATGTCTTTCGTAAAGTTACAAATGACTTTACAATCGACTGGAACATGTTCTAAGGTGCTGTACTTATCACCATGCTATAAAATCATTTATCCCGAGAACTGATCACCAGTCGTTCATTAAGTTGTGAAACACCACCCGTTACCTTGTACATGTAGGGTTTGAGTATGCTTTCAAAAGTTTCATAATTTAAACAAAACAAAAAAGGGCCAGTTACATTGTACCTTTACTTTGTAGGGTTTGAATAAGTTTTCAAAAGTTTCATCATTTAAACAAAACAAAAAAGGGTCAGTTACAAATGTACTTTTACTTTGTAGGGTTTGAATATGCTTTCAAAAGTTTCATCATATAAACAAAACAAAAAAGGGCCAGTTACATTTTGCCTTTACTTTGTAGGGTTTGAGTATGCTTTCAAAAGTTTCATCATTTAAACAAAACAAAAAAGGGCCAGTTACAAAGTGCCTTTACTTTGTAGGGTGTTATATGTTTCAAAAGGTTTCATCTATATAAACACAACAAAAAAGGGCCAGTTACATTGTGCCTATACTTTGTAGGGTTTGAATTAGTTTTCAAAAGTTTCATCAGATATAAACAAAACAATAAAGGGCCAGTTACATTGTGCCTTTACTTTGTAGGGTTTGAATATGCTTTCAAAAGTTTCATAATTTAAACAAAACAAAAAAGGGTCAGTTACAAATGTACTTTTACCTTGTAAGGTTTGAATAAACTTTCAAAAGTCTATCATAAAAAGAAATACGAAAAAAAAAGGGCCACTTACCTTTACTTTGTAGGGTTTAAATAAATTTTCAAGTCTATCCTAAACACAAATAAAAAAAAGAGGCTATTTCCACCACTTTCACAACATGTGTATTGTTTCACTAGCGCGAGCTACACGCGGACAAATTTTACGATGCGCCGTGGATCAGGGGGAAAAAAAAAAATCAGTCAATTGCGAAGTTGACGCTGCACTAGCCCCTGTTGAGTCTTGATTCAAGATTGAAAGATTCAAGATGTATTTATTTGAATTAGTTGAGATACACTCTGACCTCGAGGTTGCGCTAACAAGCTTGATATATGCATGATGCTTGGGCTTAGGTTTCAGTTGGCGTGATATTTGGGGCAAAAGTAGCTTGAGTTTGGAAAAAATCCCAAGATTACTTGGGCTGAGATTTAGACCAATTTATATTACGCTATTTGAGAGAAAAAGCCTGATATTATCTGAACGGGCTAATTCATCGGATTAAAAATAGCGCGATATTTGTGAAGCTTGAGGTAATGAAGGACCGCCTTATTGACTGTGATATAGTTCTATTAATCCTCCAGGATATTTCATCTTATAAAAGTAAGGATTAAAGATGTATTTTCATGAGAAAACTCCGGGAAAGGAAAAGATATAAATAAAGAGACAAACAATGAAAGGAAGGGGCTGCAATTCCACAATGAAACCTTATAAAGGTACAAAAATACGTAGTAAATTGGATTTCACTGATATTATTCCGTGTACATGTAAGTTTCCAATAACAAGATTTATTTGTTTTTTGTGGGCTTTCGGTAAACTACCAATATTTGTTGTTGTTAAGTTCCATTTTCAGAAGAAACCTTTAAAGTTTTAGCAAAAGTTAAGTGTATTTCATTTATTTTATTCATTATTTTTTCTTACAGATGTTATAGGCCTACAGTTTACCTCAGAATATATTTGTCTTTTTGTTATTCTGGTAATGTTCATATTAAAGAGGACTGGTACCACAAGCGTCATCCATATATACTCAAGATTTTTTGGTTGAAAAATATGTTTATCTTGGAGTATGGAATTGTTATAAAAAATCTCCATTATAAAAACTATTTAATACATTACATGTAAAGTGATAATAATGTTCATATACATTAGACCAGTACATATTCAAATTTTTATGCATACTTTTTAAACAAATGTTGTTCATTACAACCTGAAAGCTTGCCGGAGGCTTGCCTGACATAGCAATAACTAATTATATGCAAACTAGATTCTATGTATTATGGTCATTCTTTTATTACAGGTTGTTTGAATACCTTGTTACTCTGTCGCCAGGAAAAAATATGAATAAAATTAGAAAATATTAGTAAACTGGTCTATTGTGCATGTGAACACCCTTTTTGCCATTGCTCAAATACAATTTCAAATAGTGCTCCTCACCTCTATAAAATATCATTAATCTTAACTGATGACTGCTGACTCCATTGAAAAGTAAATAATAGTTTCCTAATTCCCTAGAGAGCAAACAAGTAATAATGGTCGTCCAGGTGCTGTAGTAATGAGCCTCGATTCTCAATTGATTAGAGTGGGATTATCCACACCTGGGTACACACTCCCCGCCACCCCCCCCCGGGCAAAAAAAATAAATGGTGCCCCCCCCCACAGTTGGGCGACTAAGGGTGTGTTCAGTGTTCATTTTCAAATTTAAACGCCAACATGAATCATGATACAAAACGCAATTACAAAACACAGAACACAAATGTGATCAGTAGTACACTGTTCAGTGGCGAAAATTTAAAGCTGATTATATGTCCATCGTCTTTAAATTCCCCGCTCTCAAAACAAACATCTGCGCCTTTTTTTCACTTGCTCCGGAAGCTTCCACTGCGAGAGCACATTTAAACACGTTTGAAAACTTAGTTGTGTTCAAGGTCGTAAAATCAAAGCTGATCATGATTCAAAACGTATCTTTTTTGGGCGTTTAAATTTTCCTCCGAATGGAGATCTGAAACACATTTACTTTTACTACCGGGGATGGGGGACAATGAACACACACTTTGTTTCTCTTTATATCAGCGTTTTGTAATTGCGTTTTGTATCATGATTCATGCTGGCGTATAAATTTAGATAATTTTAGATTTAGATAAATTTAGATAAATTTAGATTTAGATAGGACTAGGATGAACCTATTTCGCTTTGGGGTGAACAGTTTTGATAAACAAATTTTCATGGATCTTGACCTTTTTTTAAGGTGTACAGAGATTTTAAAAATCGGCAATCTGTGTTTCTTTTATGTTTGAGATATGCGCTATAATAGAAATATTCATTAATATTATTATCATCATCATTATCATCATCATCATCATCATCATCATCAGTATTATTATTGTTAATGTTATCATTTCATATATATTGAAAGCTGGAAATAGGAAAGATACATTTCCTTATTCTTTATTTATACATTCTGTTTAAAATATAATACACTTTATATCGTGGCTTCAGTTTCTGGATAAATGAAAGTAGAAAACAGGAAAGATTAATTTCCTTAATTTCACTTTATACCTTGTAATACATTTCTTTGGTCATACACTACAATTCATTACATGGCTTCATTTTCAGGATAAACTCATAAAGAAAAAGAAAAGACAGGAAAGGTTAATATGTAACGATACATTTTATATATCCCTATCAAAGAATTTCTTTAAGAATATTAAATTTACTTTTCATACCATGGCTTCGGGATAAATTCATGATTTATAGCAGAAAACAGGAAAGATTTATTTCCCTAATTACACTAAAAACATCTACCCATCAATACATGTCTATGATATGATTAGGGTCTGGTTATAGAAAATTTACCAAAATCCTACATTTAATTATTTGTATACAAAAAATGAGATTGAAGATATTTGATAGTGGAATTTAAGAAGTAAAAGCAAAACTAAAAATAATGTTGTCAGGAAGCAATTTTGCTATGGAAGTTTGCATGAGCTCTGGCCACTTTAGACAAAATGATTTGTAAACAATGACATTTGTAGAAATGAACATGAGCATACATTTGTACATGTATGTGTACGTGATTAAATGTAGGCATCTTTAAAATGAACCCAAGTGAACCTAAGTAGATTTTTTTTCTTTTAGGATATGGGTCATACATCAGTTAACTCACAATTCAATTTATTGAAATTAGTCATATTTGTTTGTCATTTATGATACAGAAACCAATTATTATTCAGAAAAAGTGCATCTATGCCCTTGAGACCTTGGTAATTTGAGAATGAATGAATATATTATGTGGACAGTGAATCAGTGTTGGTATTGATTTCAAATGTAAGTATGACAAATCATGACTCCTTATGTATTCCAGTCCATTAAACAGTGGTACTGATGCTGAAGAAATGACCAATGTTCAAATGTGAGTTTTGTCACAGGTTTGCTGTGACTTCACCCAAGTGATGCATCGTGTAATTTCATATTATATTGCTAAAAATAGGTTTTTTTTAAAATGGTACTTCAATGATGATTTTTTTGTTTGGGGGTTGTTTTTTGTTTAGGGTATTATACATGTAGGCTTGACAGCAAAGGTTTAGTATAACATTTTATTGATATTACTTTTGATCTTCATTACTTTATCTGCAAAATGTATTTAATTTTTTTAACTTACTGGAAATGTGATTGGAGGAGAATGATGGAGGAAGAGAGGTGAGGAGAAAAAGAAAGAAGGAATGAGATGGAGGGAAGTAGAAGGAAGAGAGGGCAGAAAGGCATAGGGAGGGAGGGGAAGGGGTGGATAGAGGGTGGGAGGGAGGATAGAGAGAGAGAGAGAGAGAGAGAGAGAGAGAGAGAGAGAGAGAGAGAGAGAGAGAGAGAGAGAGAGAGAGAGAGAGAGAGAGAGAGAGAGAAGGGGGGGGTTTAGAAACTTATAGAGAGAAAGGAGTTAGATAGGGATGGGCAGAAGGTAAGATGGAGGGTGAAGATAGAGAGAGGGTAGGGAGTGGAGATCGAGAGTGAGAGGATAAAGAAAGCTAAAGGGAGAGGGATGAAGTGGATGGAAGAGATGGAGGGAGGAGAAAAAAAGATGTTGAGAGAAGAGGTTTTGTTATCATTGGATGGAGGCAGACGGAAAGAAATTGAGGGAGGAGGGAAAATAGATGTTGAGTGGAGAAATCTGTAGTGGAAGTCTCCTCTAGGAAGGCATCCCCATCTTGTTATCATTGGACGGAGGCAGAGTAAACTTTGATAGCAGTGACAAGTATATTGCTCTGTCTACCAGATACCAGTGATGCATTCCTAGAATGGTTTAGGACCGGTTTAAGGGATGGAGATATAAACCAGAGGATTAAAGGATACCCCCATCATCAAAGTCAGACACTGATGATTGCGTCTGAGATTTACTCCCTTTTTCAATGAAAATATGAATATTTCTATGAACTACACCCCAAAATAAATATATAGAAATTTTTAGATGATATAAATTATATGTTCCCTCATAAATTGTATTTTCATCTTACACGTGCATTTATATTTTGTATACTCCTCCTGTTGATTCTATAGATTACTGTATAAAATTAATTATCAGTAATAAGAACAATCAAGGTAATGAAAATAAATACACTACTTATTTCATAATCATCTTAAGAAAAAAAATAATTTCACATGAATGAATATAGAAACAGGAATTTGAAAAGAATCAAATAAATCCATGTGTTACAAGTAGTATGATAGATTGAACATCTTGAATTTGATTTTAAAAATTTTATTTAAAAAAGGATACATATGTCTAAGAGAAATACATTGTCAGGTATGTTGAAGGATGCCCCCTATCTGGTAGAGATTTATAGTTCAAGTTCATTCAGAAATATGACTCACTGACATTTAACTACAGATGAATCAGACTGTGTATCAATAACATCATTTAACCTTGTATCTTCAGTGCATGGATTCATTATTGCACAAACTACATTGTAACATATTACTCTTGTCTTTCGCCCAATCGAAGCTGAGCGATAGAAATTCTGCGAACAATCGAACATGATTTGATATACATCTGCTGATAGTTGGAAAAGGTGTTGATTCTGTGTTGAGTCAAAGCCCTGGAAAGCCAGCAAACAATTGAGTCATGATTTGATAATACCACCTAATGGTAATAAATATGGTCTGATTAGAGGCAAAAAAGAAGTAAATCTGCATTGAATAAAACATGCATTTAAAGCTCCTGTGGCTTGTGGTGGACAACATGTAAAATAACAAGCTTCTTACCATGTTTACGTTTTGGTAAGCGACAGAAATTCTGCAAACAATTGAATAATGATATGATATTAATAATGATAATACCGGTTTCTTTGAAAGTGCTTTACCCGTTAAAATGAAAGCGCTTACGGTATTACCATCTAATGGTAATATAAATGATGTTGAGAGCCAGGAGGGAGTTAACTCCATGTTTGATTTGACAAGGTATGAGTAATTCAATGCCCTTTTGCAATGGACACAGCAGACGGTATTGAAAAAATAACATGCTTTAGTAACTGCAATAGCTAGCGAATTTCTTACAAATGACAGATATTCTCTGAACATTTGATATGATTTGATCTGCTGCAAATCCAGAAAGGCTTTGGATGTAATGAACAGGGGTGATATTCCTGCGATTTAAATCGGATTTGCGATTTTCTATTTTTTTTGGTCAATTTTTTATTTAAATTTTTTTGGGGGGTCATTTTTTTGGAGGTCAATTTCCCCCCCCCCCCATCCAGGTATGCACAAAATTGCACAATTTAAAGTCCCAAAATGCAAAAAGTCCCTACCGTGGGAGGGGGGACAACTCCCTCCCACACTCTCTTCCCCTTGGTCACTTCGCTCCCTAGTATGTCTATTTTTTTTTCCTCAAGAGTGAATATCACCCCTGTATGAAACATCCAAGTTGATCAGTGCCCTTTTTAGTCGATGTAGATAATGGCTGATATTCTCGAAGGGTGACTATAGTTGGTAGGCCCATTAAAGACCGTTGACGGAGTAAATACAACCTTACATCGATTGAAAGCTAAGTAGGCGTATAACATAAATACCCCCAAAATAAATTAAATTTTCATAACAGTATTCATAAAAAGATGATCGAACCTCAACCAGGCCATCCCTCCCAAGTACTCATAAAAGTACCCCTATTATATAATGCGGCTGATGACGTCAAAGAAGTTTAAGGGAATGCTACTGCCAGGCATGATTGGGTTTTGCCTTTAGAAAACACGTTTGTATTGCTATATCAGAACAATAGAATTCTAGCACACATGGGGTCTATTGTTCTGACATAGCAATACAAACGTGTTTTCTAAAGCCGAAACCCTATCATGCCTGGCAGCAGCATTCCCTTAAACTTCTTTGACGTCATCAGCCGCATTATATAATAGGGGTACTTTTACGAGTACTTGGGAGGGATGGCCTGGTTGAGGTTCGATCACCTTTTTAATGAAATACTTTCTAAATGGAAGATAAAAATGCTTAAATTGGGAATTGTTGTATTAGGAAGAAATATTAGCTTTCGTTTTATATGTAATTTTGGTTTTCATTTCTCGGTCCGGTCTGGGACTTTAAGTATGTCACCCTATTGTTTGAGACACTACATGTAGCAAGGCCTTCTAAATACTTTTTTTGTAGGCCTACTATTAAACTTTAGTCACCCTTCGAGAACACCGGCCAATATTAATAAAAATAATAATGTGCTTCAGTCACTTCACAAGCTTGCTTTCTTGCAAGTGACAGACATTTTGTGAACCATTGAATATTATTAGATGTAATACATTGAACCATTTACTGGGGATCAAGAAAGGCTTTGGCTTCGTAATAAAACATCTAAACATTTGAGTTTACCAATACTCTTCTTGCTTGTTCTTTTCAGGCAGTATTAAAAAAATACATTATTCTTTACATGATTGCTTTCTGATAATGAATAGAAATCCTTTAACAATTCGATGGATTCACAATACGATGCGCCACCTATCGGTTGCAGCGGACAGGCTAATCTCTAACTTCGGGGTCGACATCGCGGGCGCAGCGCATGTACTAGAACTTTTAAAAGTGGGGGACCCAGCTGTTTCTTGGCGAATGCGGGTCGACAAACTAAAAAAATATTTGACTGAAGTGGCATACTGGCCAGCGCAATATAATACTCCCATTTTATCATTGTTATTTTATTATGCAAATATCTGCTAGAGAGCTACATGTATCTGAGGTGTTAAGCCTTTGACTACTGACTTCTCTTATTTTTTATAGATTTATTGAAGGGAGCACCTCCTGGGTATCTCACCAAGTCGTTTGTAAAGTTACAAATGGTTTTACGAATGATTGGAACATGTTTTGGGTTTTATACTTATCACCCTGCTTAATAATTTAGCACAAGAACTGATCACCAGTCTTTTAAAAAGTCATTCAGAACTGTAAGAACAACTTGGAGCATCACCCAGGTAAATCAACTCCTTCTAGCTATCAGCAGTAGATATTTAAAAAAAAACATGTTTTCACATGTTTGTTTTTTGGATTGGCTTGTATTTAGAAGCAAGTTGAAAAAATTATAATTATGCAATTTATAAAGTGCCATTTCTAATGGATACAAAGCAGTGTTCTTGCTATAACATCAAATTTAAATAGAAAAAAAGATATCATGGGCATGGTGATGGTGGATACATTTATATACACAACAAAAAAAGTAAGTCCCCCCCTAATCAAAATGATGTAAATTTTGAACGGGATTGTTTTGAGCAAAATAATTGGGAGGGGGGTTTTCTACACTTATTGAGTACCTTCTGTGAAAAAATGACATCGATCCCCTGAGACATGCATGAGTGATCAACGTTTAAAGAAAAAATGGACATTCTCAAAAAGTCACCAGGGTCATTTTTTGGTCTGTAAAAATAACAATTTTCTAAAATTTTCTTTTTACCTTGTGTTGAATTGTTTGGGTGGTTTTATCATCCAAAATTTGACCATCCAACACCAATACCGATACATTGCACTATTTTTCATGGATGAGTGAGCACAATTTTAAGAATTATGTTTATACCTCTAAAAACGGTAAAAATCCAACAATTTTATTTAAAGAATAGCCATCAGATTTTATCATCAACATGATCGACACACTGTATGAGAACATGAGCACTATTCGTCATGTCATGGACGAGGGAGCACACTTTAAAGGTGAGTTTTGTGACTTTTGTCATGACAAATTTGCCTTTAATGTGTGTTTATTCATGCATTACAATACGGTTTTATCTCATATTCGCACATAAATTAGTCGATGAGTGTATAAACATAATTGCCAAATGTTATTGTTCAACACCTTTTTGTTAAAAAGTTCCAGGATGTTGATTCAGGGTTTGTTTTTGCCTCGAAATTGTACACAATGTCAATGGAGAGAAAATCTAAATGTCAACAAAATTGAAATTCGGCTGAATTTCATTGATAATTTTTGTTAATTCTACTGAGAGTTTTTTCACGAAACTTGGCACACAACTTCATGGTGGTACTAATTAACAGGAACAAGCGCTAAATTGAGAATCTGATAAAGCACGGGGTAGGGCTAAAGCTCTGAATTTTCTTTTTTTTCCCATGTTATTTTTAATATCTTCTGCTCACTGAAGCATAAAACACTGAAATTTTCGTGAAACTCAAATCGAATGAACTATCCAAGAAGGTTTGTGACAATTGTCCAAAGTCAGCAATTGAATTTTAGTCCACAAACGACAAAATGGCTTTTCACGTATCACATGTTCATTGAAGCTTGAATTTTTGATAAAATTCCATAGCATGATTTGAAAAAAAAATTATTTTACATACATATAACAAAACATTGCTGATAACATGATTTTCACCACACAAAAGGGAACAATACTTATAGGCCGGGAGCCCAGAAGGTTTATTTAGTTGAGAAGAGACATAAGGTTTGATGGTCTCATCATGTCAGGACATAGCCAAGAGTCAA
>CALNVZ010003433.1:44838587-44853231 GCA_940671915.1 Paracentrotus lividus
ATAAAAAAAAGTAATAATCTTAATTTTTGAATTTCCTTCTTTCTTCCTCGTCCCAGCGATAACCACGGGCAATGTCAATGGGCATGCGGATTTCAACTCGAAATTAAATTAAGCAGTTTTTCTATTGTGATTTGGTGTGATGCCTTCGAGTTGTTACAGTACTCGCCTGAAGATCTTAGTTCGCTTTGGGCTGGTACGATTTTTTTTGGGAGGTTAATGTGGGGTTACGAATCATGTTACTTCAAACTATTTGTAGAAGCAAAATCTATTTCAGCGGTGTAAGCCTTAAATGTACAGGGACCCCAAGAGTTGACCGAAGGGGATTAGCTTATTGCCTATTGTTTGTTCATAACTGTGATATGGTATTTCTTGTTCGAGTGCAACTAATTGAGTCTTACTAAGGTAAAGGTTGTTTATTTTTTACATCTGATCACTTGTTACTCATAATGTTATCAGAATGCACTGAAATGTCTTGTAACTCCATGCTAGTTGGCTTGAGAGGCAAAATTGTCGGATAAGAACGTAACCCGATCAATGCAATTTTTTTTTCATGAAACGCCCTCCGGTTTAAAGGCCTATCTGCGTGGGCCATTATTTCCAGTGAGGACTCCGTAATGTTAAAATTCGTCGACCCGACTATGTCTCCAACAGTCGCCACGATGGTCTACCTTCGCAGAGATGAGCGGACAACAGATTCAAGACGAGCTGTGATCTAAGATTTTTTAAGCGCTCAGTTATGTGGCTCTTCTTTTTTTTCTCAAATCTAGTTAAGCAAAATTTCCTTATTAATTTTTGTTTTGATCAAATTGGGTATGGAACAATTGGGTATTGAGGGGCAGAACTCATTGTAAAAACATGGTCTTTTAATTTGTTCAACGGGTACCCTTTACATCCTTTCATTCTCGGGGCCATGGCCTTTGTTTGGATTCTAGACCACGAAATAAGAACCTCAAAGGTGTTGATATCATTCTCATTTTGTTGCTAAACCTTCCTCGATCACTCATGTGGCGCGCCCTATTTGAGCTTAACCTTCATAGCACTAAACAGTGGCCGGATAGCAGGCAAGGGGGGGGGGGGGGCTCCGCAAAATTTTCGCGAATTTAACATGTACGACAGTACGAATGAGCGGTTTTTATCAGATTATAGGGGGTACACCCGTGGGGCGGCGTCCTCGCGCCCCCGCCATGGATCCGCTCACTCGCTACCATACGGAATCACTTTAATCCCTAATTATTATTCATGGCTTGATCCTGCTGTGGTTTCCATGAGGTCAAGTGTTCAAACTTGAGAAAGGTCCGTAATAACCGTATTATAAAAAAACAGGGTTCGGATTGACGCTAAAATATAGTTTGCTTCGAACCTAGATATATACTGTAAGGTTGTCGCAGCAAAAATTGTTCATCCACTCCTGACATTTTTTAACAGATTTTTTAATTTGGCTTTAGACAATGAGTTTCTCAAATCTTTTGGTGATCCAGTATGTTACCTGAACCATGTGGACTATCTAGGAAACATTTGATGTGTTTCCGAAAGGCAATAATTTGGTATTCCACGGGGCATTTGTTATCTAGACAGATTTCCCTGAAAAATCAGCCATGATATCATTCTTAATTCCCATTATGACGACCCTAACGGAGTACCCAGTCGCGAATTTCTGTATCAAGATACACTCACAAATTATAAATTATGTCGGGGTCTGTCAAATCAACACTACCATACTGAAATAGTTTTTTGGGCAAACGTCCTACTAGTCTTTCTTCATGGCTGTGTGGGGTCTGGCCAGTGTGTCTCTGGAAAACCATATCAGACGGTCAATTTTACTGAAAAAATTTAGATATGGTGAGTGAGTCTTTTGAGCCTACCATTGATGTAAATTTCAGCTTTCAAAACACTTCTATATAGTTTCTTTAACACGTCGGACGAGCGACTCTTGAATATTTTCTCACTGGTAGGGAAAATATCAAATTGAAATGTTAACTTTTAAGAAATACACAAGGATAACCGGCGCGCTCTCAACTTCCGCACACGGACTTTCTTCAATGTTACGCTGAACCATGATATAAAAACAAACCTTCAGTGCTTCTTTCAAATGACGCACCATATATAAGATACATTGGGAGAAACAGCTACATAGTAAGTAGCTGACTAAAAGTGGGACAAGATGTTGGTCCTTGACTCCATGCAAATCATAGTTATAGCTCAGAGTGTGCCTATAAAACACACAGATCACAACGCAAAGATCGAATTGAACACCATAACCTGGATCCAGCCACGAGACGAGGTGCATTATAATGTAGCCAATAACTGCTGATGGATAGAAAAGGAAATTATTCTTTCAATAGGGTAAACAGCGACACACTGGTATTCTTATATGGGATGGAGCATTTTAGGAAGGTTGAACCCTAGTTACCTCCTGCAGATCAGAAATATGTGACCTAAGCGGTGAGTGTGGTCATGACGACGCTGGTGGGCTTCATTTTAATTGGGTAGCAGACTGGGGGTTAACTATGGACGGCTATGGGGAATTATGATAGGGGTAACAGTTGTATGAGAGAAAATAAAGAGTTTACGAGTGAAATGGGACTGTTCTGGCAATTTGGGGGCCTCGGAAAAATGATAAAAGATCAAATTTGACCCCCCTTCCAATCCTAGCACCCTAATAACATAGAACCCTGTAGGGGTTGTTTGGGGGGGGTCCGGTGAGTTATTGGAGTCAGATGGTCATTCCATAACCTGCCGTTGGGAGAAATTTCTACACTAACATTAAGTATACCTTGGAAGCAAGTAGTGCCACTGGAATAGGGGGCAGTGTTCAGAGATAAGAGTGCGCATCGCCCGGTGACGCGATATTTTATTGATTCAAGATACCTAGGCCTGTAAAAACTCGGCGTTCTCCTTTTTTTGGGGGGGTATTTGGTCTCTCTCTCGGGCCCCTTAGAGCTATTAAATCAGAGGTCACCCCCTGTAAACCCGCGTGGCTAATTAGTGGCGGGGGCCGGAAATTGACTTGGAACATATATATAATCTTAAACATTGTTGTTACATTGCGGGGATCATATGATCGATGTCATCTATTTTAGTACTAGACCTCTGGACATGGGCTATATTGGGGAAAGTTTGGCAACCTGTCAATGTTGTTGATCTTAAGGTTATTTTTCTCGCTTTTTGGTGCAATCATTTCTGCTTAGTTTTTCGTATCAACTAGTAGTTATATCCATTGGTTGTAGTTATGTACAAGTTGAATAAGTTTCTGGAAAATTTGAAATAAAATCCATAGGAAAAATAAACATGAACTTTACTTTGTTTTTTCCCTCCTTACCGCTAACGTGCGGCGGAAATTTATAGAAGTGGTTCTAAAATAGATTTTTTTTCTCCAAGAAGTATAAAGAACTGAAACTCAGGGTATGAGGAAGTCAAACAGCTGCCGACAATATACACCGATCTCAGGTTTGCGAAAGATTAAGTGATGTAATTTTTTAAAAAAGTTGAATATTAAGTTTGGTTCTGAAAGTTTCCTTCGGAGAGTTAGAAGTAGATTGTCATTGTTGTGCAGCAGATAGTTCAGTGTTTGTGTTGCGGGGAGGATTTATATATTGAAAGGGCGCCGCCCCTATAATAATTGTTTGTTTGTAGACTGCGCTCTCGGTTAAGTATGGTTGATATGAATCGGTTTTTGAGTCGTAGAAGCAAATCCAATTGATTTTAATAAATAAGTATTAGATATGATGAGATGAATAATAGGGGTATGCGGTTATGAATAGGGCTTCATGGAGAAAGTGCATCTCAAAAAATCAGTATATTTACAATAATAATTGTGAAACTGCACAGTTTCATTGATGAAGCATTTCACTCCGTATGACATCATCGATCATTATTAGAGTGTAGTCTCAAATATATACGTGACTAATTAAGTATAAAACCTAAGGGTATGGTTAAAATGTAAGCAAATGATCGAGTTAGAGTCCAGTTATTCCGGCGGGCGCGATATCGGAGAAGTAGGCGAAGAAGTAGACAAGCGGATAATTAACAATTCACGCTAAGGCAGTAATGCAACCTAAATCGTTTTTTGTCTTTTTTCATTTGGATAAGGGGTACACTATTAATGTAATAGATTATTCGATATAAAAAGTATCTCATCTACCTGTGACCTAAAACCTTTTATTATTCTTATTATTCATAGAAAAAAGGTAAGATATGCCAAACATTTTGACAGTGTTGTCATCCTGCACCAAGGCATTTCGTGTCTGGGTAAATGAGGGGACTTGGATTTTGAAAATTAAGTATTTTTCTATGAAGACGGTGCGATGGTTAGTTGATGATGGTGTAGTGCATTCATAGATCAGTCTATAGATTTGATACGCCTTAAGAAGCGAAAGAGATAGAAGTACGGTAACGATTTGGTTGGGTTGCAGTTCTGATAAGGTTGTTGATTGAGAGAAGCTTTGATCAGAAGGCATGGAGGGAATAAATCCATTTTTAATCGAATATTTTTTTAAGCTTAAAAGCTTTTACTTCACAAGGAAATCAAACTTTTTTTTTTTTTTCTTTTTTTTTTTTTTTTTAAAGAAGTAACGTTTAAATTGCGTACTGATGACGTATAAACACATTTTTGTCAAAAAGTTTTTATATTGTAGTTTCCATTTTATGTTGTGTGTAGGCTACGTGCTTAGAATTATACGCGAATTAAATACACTTTATTCTCGCAGCATGAAGCAAAATTGATCATAAGTGAGAAAAAAAAAATTGTACACATGGCTTAGAAAGAAAATAAATTTTACAAATAGGCCTAGTATAGCGTACATCAGGACCCCTCGGACGATCCCAAGCACCTAACCCAAATAGGGTAAGGTCTAGGAGTAGATATTTTGCCAGGGGAGGGGTGTTGTCTAGAAAGTCTAGGGTGTAGTTTTCAGAAAAATCAGGTCTCAAATGAAATCGTTTATATATTTGAAACTCTAAACTGACTTTTATACTTATCTAATCAACCCTGCCTTTTGGTTCGGGTGTCGAATGAATAGGAAATACCCTATTTGGAATCTCTCACAAAAGCCGTAAATTTGATTGATTTTTTAAATTCTATGTGGTAGATGTTTGTTTAGAAGCTTTGGTTTTTTTAGTATTGTTATTTTTTTTTAGGTATTGTTTTTAGACAATTTCCTTGCTATCTCTCCGTGTGTTAGATCTTGACATTATTACATTGTTGCTTTTTGTTTATAAGTCAGGCACGGTCCAGCAAAGAAGGAAAAAAAAAAAATAAAAAAATGGTGGGGGGGGGGAGTTAAGATAATTGACCCTTAAACGATATGGTCGATATATGTTAACAGTTCGATGGGCCCAAGATACAATTACACCACCGTTTGAAGATATCCTGTTAGCACGGCCAGGTAACAATGAAACAAATGTACAGTGTACGTGGTTTTGCCATCCGGTGTATCAGGGAAAAATTGGATGTACCCAAATCTGAAATTCCAATTTGGCGCCCCCCCTCATCGATAAAGTTCTGATCGCAGTGTTCGAGGCTTGATATGATGGTCGAACTATTTGGATTGTAGTTAGAATATTGGTGAGTGTTAGATTACTGGTTGATGATGTTGGTATGGAAGTCTGACTAACTTGCGCAGTGGATCTGGATATGAGTCAGTACGAGGTATTGGAATTGTAAGTTGCTTTCGAAGCAGTGGTCTTCGCTGCTACGTATGGGTTGTCGGTCTGTGATTGTCGCGTATGTCGAGGGCTTCATTAAATTCATGTATTGATACTTTACAAACATCGTAATTGATAGGAATCATAGCTTGGAGGTATTCGATGAGGAGGTGCGGGCATTGGATCGTTCGTATATGATACTAAGCTCGATTCAGAGATACAAAATGTGAGAGGTATCTGGATTTGAATTGTAAAGGGGAATGGAGCGGGTGAGATATCATTATGGTTTCTGACTGGAAATCATATATTATGTCCATATATATGATAGGAATTTGAGCAGTATTCTGGAGCGCTGTGTCGGAGTGCCATTTCTTTGGTCTTTGTCCTATTTCTGTGGTAGATTTAGTGTGTTAGCTGAGGCGTGGAGGGTTCCTTAACATATATCTATTAATATTATAGCAAGCAGCTGGGGCAAGAGAGAAAGGGTCAGCAGGAAGCGGATCATTTTTTGGTGTACGTATGTTTTGAAACTGAAGAAATGAGGTTGGTATTATGTAAAGCAAGCAGAAGGTTAAGAAGTGGAGGAAATGTTGAAGTCCGTAATATATTCTAACAAAAAACTAGAACTGTAGATATAGGCAAGCGAGCCCTTTCAAGGCTAATAGTAATAGTAGAGAATAAGATGCTTGCGTATGATAAAAATATTCTCATATTAACAGTAAATTATCATCTAGAATTTTCACCACACTATAAAAGGAGATTTTCTGAAAATCTGAACATGCTAGCAGGAACATGACAGCAAATGTATGGTGACGGATGTAACTGAGAATATTGTCAGTCACATATCTGTGTCTAGGTATATAGAATCAAAAGTATACATTTTGAAAGCCAAAACATAGGTGTGTTATAAAAGGGAAGAGTAACCCATGTGAAATTGATCGTGTTTATATTGAATGAGCAAATCAGTGGTGATGGAGCAATTTAAAAAAGTTTGTTATGGCAGAAATAGGTCAGAATATATAAGGAGGTTAGTGGAGTTGAAAGAGTGAGGATGCTTTTGTTTTACTTACTGATTGGCGTACCTGATGACAACCTGGCGAACAATATTAATGGATAACGAAGAGATTACTCGAATAGTGTGACTGTAGATAGATCCGTATTTGCGGTATCTCTCAAAGATGGGGATTCAGATATCTTTGAGCTAGTACTCTTGCCGATTTGTTATTGTGTAGTGTAGCATGAATTATTCGAAGATTTCGATAAGGTGGCATTTTCTTTCAGAAATGAAGTTATAGTCTTATTTATGACTGCGGGAGCTCAAATATGATTTTGGAATAAATATTGAAGTTTAACTACGATTTGTCGAGTTGGCAGGAGGATGTGTTGTATGAGTATATATTGGGTTGTTTAGTTATACACACTACTCGCTCTCGCAGCTCAGAAGAGGCGTTATAGATATTATTGTCTGGAAACTCGAATAGATTGTGAGGGAATCTCGAATTTAAATGTACAAAACAAGGTAGAGTTGTCCTAAATCGGGCATTTTTAAGCTGACGTTGCATTTGAGGATCCCATAAAGGTAAAAAAGACTTTTAAACTTCCAAAACTGTCTCTTATTTTATAACGATTTTGATGAAACTTTTTTAAAATTGCTCTCTCTTAGGCTCTTTCTAGTGAAGTGATTATTTCCTTGGGTTATTGGTTTCTTAAATGCCTACTTGATATGTTTTTAAAAGTCATGTACACGCTGATAAATAAACATATAAAAAAAAATTGAAAACACATTCTAAGTTGGTTACTGTAGGTAGCTGGGTTTCTCTTCTAAATCTCTCAAAAGTTCCTACAGGACTCAACAAGTGAAAGTTCCGGAGTTTTCATCAGAGCCATGTGTTCTATCAACAGTTTATAAAAATTTGGGAAATGTAGTATTTGTAGAACAACAAATTTTTATGAAAGGACGGAATAACTTTTTATGTAATAAACAAATTGTAACAGAGAAGTGTCTATACATTTGTAGTTGCAAAAGGAGTGAAGTGTTTTTACAAGGATTTCATTAATAAGGAATAAATAAATCTTCAGGAATGATAAAACTAGAGAGTAATCTCCAAATTGACAAAATAACTCCACATTTTGAAACTGGATAAAGAGGAAAGAAGTAATCTTTCTCTTATTTAGCGCATGTTTGTGTATACACTCAAAATTGCATCTGATCAACATTGAAAAGGAAAAAGTTTACATACGGTACTTGGTACAAAATCTTGGTACACTGTGATTAGTATGAATAATGCAAAAAATGCTGATTGCTAATTGCCCTTTAATCTTGTTGGAAATGAAACATAAGTATTGATGCAACAAATAGGATAATGTACGAAACGAAAACTTTTTCGAAAAAGATAAATGTTTCTCTGATGATTAATTATCAATAATGATCAGGTTGGCTGTTTCAATTAGTTGTTATGTTGAATGTACTTTATGAACGATTTGTTCTTGGAGGGTGTATACTTAATTATAGTATACGTTCTGCGAAATGAGAGAGAAGGTGAGATGCAAGAATGCGAGTAATCGACAACTAATAAAAGTCAAGTTTGAGGAAATTTTTTTTGTTGAATTTTCTGGTTTTACATTCTTATCTTTCGGCTCAGTTAATAAAGCATGAGTGAAAAGTGGTAGGGAGGGTAAAGAAAGGCAGATTTTTCGGCGAGTGTTTTTTTTCGGTCATAATTTTTTTCCGTACATACAAGGGAACGTTCAGAATTCTCATTTCCCTTTCCGTTTGTCCGCCTTAGCAACGCATGCGCTTTGTCATGTGATGTGTGATTCAACTGGATTTGTTTCGTTTTTGTGGAGGTCGAAATCGCGGACATCTAATCCTCGTTAGCTGGCACGTCAGAAATTTGCGTGCGATGCATGATGGCTAGTGAGATAACACGCTAGCTCTTCATCGGGATGCGGAGCATGACACGCAACGAGTCATCTACAATCGGGGGGAGAGGGGGGGGGGGGGGTTAGTGGGGAAGCTAATATCTTGCTTGACTTGCTATCTGGATCAAATGAATGTTAATTTGATTTTATTTTAAGGGCAAGGATATCGTTGTCTGATGGAAATTAAAATCCCTATTTGCACTAATTTTGGTTTCATCAGGGAAACAGAGCATACAAAAAGTGACGTGTGATTTATTCTGATACAAGTATTGTGGGTCTAAAGTTTGTGTAGTTATATTCTATTATCGTGAGGTTAAGATGCGTGTTAAGCTGAAATGTAAGCAGCGTTTTGCTAGAACAGGGTTACATGGACAGATTATCAGATATTTCTTACAGGATCAGATGTCTCTGCGTGAGATATTATGAGTGTTCTATTTATGGTTATGAGTGGTTGGTGATCAGAGTGATAGTGAGCGGTGATTGGTCAAGAGATTTGATTGTACGTTTTTATTGTCATGGTTGTAGAAGGTCTATGATATGTCATCTCATGCAGAATCGTGGGGAATCGTAAGAGATAGGAAATTCTGAATACATGTTCGTATGTATGGGCGGCTTAAATATGTTTTTAAGGACGAGTATTTTGTGGGTTTAGTGGTATTTGTAGATTATTGTGTACTTTGAGTAAATATCAGGATAGCGTAGCAAAATTGCTAGGCCCTGTAAATAGATAATGTTTAGTTCTAAGGAGTCGGACATAGTATTTGTGTCGATCTTGTGAAGATGAGATGGTTATCAGACAACGAGATGCACTGCTCTCTATAGATAATTGAGTAAAAGGTGTTATGAAACTGTTTATCGCGGATTTGACAGTTCGAGAGTAGAGCGGATCGGAATAGCAGTGGACTGCTGAATAGTAGCTGATTCAAGACGGTGTCGTGTAAAGAGATAAGGTTTTGAATTTCGATGAAAATAATTGTAACAGGTCTATAGTGTTTGGGTAAAAGCAATTTCTGGCTTATAATAAAGAGCGGGTGGTCGTGAGGAATCTTTAGTCATATAACAATTAGATGAGAAGATTGGACGTTTTTGATTTGATTTGCGACGGAAGTATTTGTTAAGTAAGTACAATAATTCAGGGAGTTGTAGGTTCCTGTTGTTTTGAGAAGATTGAGATTGTTTTAGACAACATGGATTGCTGCGTTCATGTTGTCTGCCTCGTCTAATGGACGGTTGCGTGACGGGACGATGTATTGTTTCTGTTAAAGATCTGAATTGCCTGCATCGTCTTTTATGGTCTATTTATCGTTTTATCACATGTTTGTACACAAGCTTGTGGTTACTAAGGCGAAAGGACGTATGTGTTAGGTGAAGTGAGAGGTGCGAAGTGGTTCTTTAGATGTTTTTGGGTCAGTCGGTAGGTCAATTGCTCGAAAGTCAAATAGCGCTTATCGCTTAGTCATGTCTACTGTTGTTTTGTTCTTGTGTGTTATGATGATTCCAAGTGTACTGACAAGGTTCCTTTGCGTTATTAGGTCTTATATCTAATTTATGTTTATTTGTAGTCAAATGGTTGTCGGGTATCTATTCGATATTGATTTCAAGGAGCAAGAATCGATATAAGCTGATTACATGATAATATAAATGGCTATGTGCATCGAATTAAGATTGCTGATTGAGTGCTCGTGTTCTTATCGAGGTCGTGAAGCAGATCCACTGTTGCTCATCTATTTGAGGTGGCAATGAGCTGATTAGCTGGCATAGAGTCAGTGAGATATATACACATCAGCGTTAATTTTTGAATTTTGACTTGATTGATGTTTGCGCTAGTGAAACACGCCTAGCTCGATGCAATAAGTGTGTGATGAGGCTATTGAGAGGCGGTTGGGGTGTTCCAGTGCTTGAACGTGTAGTGGGTATGTTGTGGGGCTGTGACATTCGTAGATTTAAGTGCTGCATCTATCATGGTAGTTCCCTGTCGACCTCCCTCATTCGGAATGTTAGTATAACTGTGTGAATGCGACACTTTCTTTTGCAGCAAGAATGACAGAATTTCTGACCACTGATAATGAAATGGTGGCAACGTAATAGTCAGTGCGCATGAAGTGTAGATACTTATAAATTATAGATGTGATTAGGCTCGAGGCGTGTTTGAATTAGTATAGTAAAAGTGTACGTGTTGGTTGTTATTATGACGAGTGTGCAACACAGCTCGTGTAGAATCGATGATGTATATCATGGGGGGGCGTGTGAGGGGGTGATAGTGTGAGCGCGTTACATATAATGTAAAGATAGTGGTTGACTAGGTGGATTTTGAAGGAATCGATGATTGGTGCTTGATTGCTGATGAGTATGCGAGGCGGTTAATAATGGGTGCGGTGATGAATTGGATAGGGAGTCTGGTGTAGAGTGTGTGTGCTAGTCGAGATTAGAGAAGCTGGAGGTGTATCTTATGCCAGGCACGTGGACTGTAGGCGGTATGTTGGATAGAGATACGGATCTGTGATGTGTGGATGTGAGATGTATGTTAGTGAAGATGAGGTGTCTAGTGTGAGTATAGGTCGAGACACTACGAGCGAAAGAGATGGTGTCTAGCGATGTATTGTGATGGATACGAGAGTTGGTTGGTAGCTCCGATAGTGTGTAGAATTAGAGTGGTGGATGTTCGTTTGGTGTGGTGGAAGGTGGTGGTTGTTAGACTGGAAGTACTGATATTAATTGCGTAGATATTATCTGGTGGTCGTATCGGTAGTAGATTGTGCGGGGAAGGCTGCCTATGTGGGATGTGGTATTGGAGGTAAATTCATAGCTGCAATTGATAGTAGCAGGCTGAGATAGAAGTATGTCTTAGGATAGTGTGTGAATATCTGCCGTGAGCGGCACTGTATTTTAATTGTATGTCGAGGTTTGAATGGAGGTCTAGTGCGCGGGACGTTTTGGTGATCTGTATTCTTCGCTCCGCTTGATTACTGTACAAGGTTTGCCACCGCTGGGTATAAATATTTTTAGAGTTGTCCATGTCACGTTCCGTATGTATTACATATGTATTTACCTCGTATGGTAACACTACCATTTACGGGGTAGTTGTTCAAAAATGTCTAGTAATTAAGGCCGTAGTTATTGCTGTTTACATGTTTTCAGTTTTATGTGCGTTCAGGTTTTAGCGCAACATAATAGTTAAATACCGACCCAAAATGGAGTGTGTGGTTACTTGTATTTAGATTGGATCGGGCAAATATGTGAATTTTTTGTAACGGTCATAAGTAGGGTAAGGCCCGGTCGAGGGTATAATGGTGTTCCTAGTGGGAGTCGCGTATTGATGAGAAAGGGTGTTAAATTTCTTTATAGATGGGTGCCATCATAATGAGGTCAGCCCTAGCCGGATTAATCAATTAAATTGTATGCAATTAGGATGGCGAGGGGATGGACTGTGTGAACGTGAAGGTTAACGATGAGTATTGGAGTGAAGACGGACAAAAACAAAATGTAAAATTCGGAGACACAAGTTTTTGGGTTAGGGTAGTTTGCTGATTTATGAAATGAAGTTATATTCGAACTATATATTATACAATTAGTTTAACAATTGGTTCGAAAATTGCCTCTTTGAATATGTAATACATACTGACATATTTTAAAAATATGATTCCATTATTATCTCATGATAGTTGCCTACATGCAGGGAGCATAGTGGCGAGATCTCCGTTGGTCTAGTTGGTAATCATGGGTACTTTCATGTCTAGGTGAACGACGGTTCGATATCCATAAGCGACTCATGCATTTTTTTTGTTTAAATTGCACTTGGGTAAGTGTAAAGAGCCTTAAGGTGTCTGATTGCGCTTCAAGTGCAGTCTTATACGAAGCAATCATGATGTGGTAGAGGATTAGGTTATTTTAGAGTGTACCACTTCTTTCATAATCTTAAGAGCGGCATTTTTTAAATTAAAATGGTCTTATTGTCAGACAATGAAATGTGAAAAAAAAAGTCAACAACAATTTCTTTGTGAAGGGGGGACTCTTGTAAATAATTAGTAATGCTTTTTTGTCATCATTTAGGTTTTTTCAACAAATTCGTGGTCGAATGCGACTTCTTATTTTAGAAAAAATGCTATGCAATTCCCGCTGCTTGCGAGGGAATGATTGTGAAAAGTAGTGTTGTTTGGAAGATTGGCCTCTATAATGATGGAGGCTTAGGGTACTCCTTTAGTATGAATTCTTTTTATTGACTTTCTACAGGTTATGTTAAAAGGAGAGATATCTAATTACATGAAAGTAGATTTTATATTATAATCGTGTATTATAGTATCGAGAAAGGCATTATATCATTTTGCTTAAAGTTTTAAAAGAGGGAAGCTTTTGATGTCTTAAATTCATTTTATTGCCATACTCGGTGTTATGTTGGTCGCTTGCATTGGATATGTTAGCATAATTTATGATTGGTTTTTGGGAACAAAATCACTAAAAAAATTTTTGAGAGGATGGTTGTTTTTTACATACGCATCTAGTGTATGATTAGCGTCCCGCTTTAGTATGGCGCCCAGTAATTTTCATGATGTGAACTTTCTCTATTTGGTGCGACCCATTAGTTATTATGACTATAGCGACCTTTTGGTTCCTATTATGAACTGGTCGTTATGATAGTGGTTTTCACTGTTATGAATTAAGTCCTTTATTGATTATGATAGTGACCTAGTCTTTATTATGTAAGCGCCTGCTTGCTTTTTGAATTATGAATTAGGACTTCTGCATGTTTTTTGAAGGTCTTATAATGATGTTGGCCTTATCATATTAATGACTAGAGTCCTTGATTAGGGATATTTATGACTGCGGTCTTATGATAGCGGGTGGACCCCATAGACAATTGTTATACTTGTACCCTGCTGGTTACCACTATTTAAGCTATGATTGATTATTAGAAACTTCTGTGAAAACGGGCCAATTGGTGGTTTTAATTATGCTGTTGTGTATATATTTCCAGGGAAAGGAATTGGATGTTTCGTTGTCGTGGGAGGGGATTTTAGGGTACTGTTGGGTTGTAAGGATAAAAGTTGGATGTATTGCTGGGTTTTTGTTATCTCTGGTGTCTATCTTCGTTGCTAATGATTAGTATGTCCTCTTTTACTCATTTAATGTGTTAGGCTTATGGGATTTGGGGCTTAGGGTATGTTGGGCTTGTGGATAATTGCTGTATTGTGTTTTTGTTATTCTGGTGTTAATATGTCCATTGAAAGGATTTAGCATGTTCTTTTAATCATTTATGGTTTAGGCTTATGGGATTTGGGTGGCTTGTAGGGGCTATGTTGGGCCTTGTACAGGATAAATTTTTGGTGTATGGACTGTTTTGTTATCTCTGGTGTCTAATTTCCATTGAAAGGAATTAGCCGATGTTCTTTCAACTCATTTGATTAGTTATGGGATTTAGGGCTTAAGGGCTACTGTCTGGGCTTGTATAGGTAAAATTGCTCGTCTTGTGTTTGGTTTTTTGTGGTGTGTTATTTCATTGAGGATTTAGCACTAGTGTCTTTTTTTCACGTTTTAATGTATGGGTGGGGCGCTTTGGGGGCTCTGTTGGGCGTAAGGATAAATTGCTGTATTGCGATTTTTATTAGGTATAGGAGATTCATTTTTGTCATGTTCTTCTCATATTTATTTGCATTTTGAGGCCTTTTTGGTCTACGGTTCTGTACATGGATGTGGCGTGCCAGGATATGCCCTTTTTATTGAATCTGATCTAGACATGTAACAAGCCCTCCTTAATCCCCGTTTCTCTTACCGATTCTAAAAACTAATTTCAGTTAGGTTATTGTGGTAATCGGCCCCCTCCTGTATACTTTTATGACTGGCGAACCTTTTCTCCTATTATGATTGGCGACCTCCATCTATTATTATGATTAGCGACCCTTTTCTGCTATCATGACTGGCGACTCCCATCTAGGGGAGACCGGGGATGGACGTTACAAAATTCACATTTTGGCCCAGATAATTCTAATGAAAGTACCCTGACATGAATGGAGAGCTATCAAACATTAATGTCATCTTCTCAACTAAATAAACCCTTCTGGGCTCCCGGCCTATTACCTAACAA
>CALNVZ010003433.1:44861674-44942520 GCA_940671915.1 Paracentrotus lividus
TGTTTTTTTTTTTGGGGGGGGGTTTCATTTCATTCCAAAGATTCAAAACACTGAAACCCTTTATGAGAAAGAGGTTGGACTAATATTTTTTTGTAATTGTCTGAAGTAATGTGGCCTGACATTTTGTGCAAAATATCTGGCTACTGTAATTCAGAGAGTAAGTTTGATATTCATAAAAACCAAGTTAGGGTGCTATCTCACTTCGCGGAGACATCTCCGCAAAGTGAGATAGCACCCTTATTTCCAAACTTGAGGCTGATCATGTCACCTCCAGTGAATGTTATGAATGTGTGATGTTCATGATTTGTATACCAGCTGGCTAAGATGATTATCTGTCAAGACTCTCATCTCCTCTTCTCAACACATCTGATGATTGACGCTAAATCATCTAATGGATTGATCGGAATTCGGTCCTCACAGAATGCTGCATCCCCCAGAAAGTCAAGTCTCCAAGGCTGCAGACCAAAAGATTCCCTTCATGGGGCTAAGCATCCCTTGAACTTCAAGCTTTCTATCCTCATAGTCATAAATTACCAAATTCCTCTGATTGCCTTTAGTCCAGACCAGAGGGTTTTTTCTATTACTGCTACACCCCCTCCCCCAAAAAAAGTCAAGTTCCCAAGGCAACAGGTCTAAAGATCACTTTCATTGGACTAAGCATACCTTAAACTTCAAGCTTTCTGCCCCTCATAGTTGTAAATTACCAAATTTCTCTGATTGCCTTTAGTCCAGACCAGAGTTGTTTTATTTATGCCATGAAAACTGCCTTTGAATTAACAACCAATATCATTGACAATTCCTCACAGCCCAAAGAATCTATCTTGATGCATGCCTTTGACCCCTTCCTTATGGTCATAAACTACCATTTATATGTTAAAGGGGAAGTTCACCCTGGAATTTTATTGGTCTTAAAAAATGAAGAAAAATAAAAGAAAAATATGAGGGAAGGTTTGGAGAAAATCGACCAAAAAATTAAGAAGTTATGAATATTCAAAGTTTTGATTTTGTGTTATGTGGTGTAAATTCCATAAAATGTCATTTTTTTCAAAAGAAATTAATTATGTCACCTATGCGGTCGATATACCATCAAACATATGTTCATATACATGACTATATCAAATTGACCCATTCCTTTATCAAGAACCATGACAAAAAGATAAACTTATGGAATTTACATACACAACCAATGGGAGAGCTGCTCGCACGTGACGTCACACAATCAAAACTTGAAATAGTCATAACTTCGCTATTTTTTGGTCGATTTTCTTCAAACTTTCACTAATAATTTTCTTTTATTTTTTAAGACCAATAAAATTCCAGGGTGAACTTCCCCTTTAAATATCAGGAGGGTAATAACTTGAATCATTTTACCTGGAGATTAATGCCTTCTGCAATTAAAAAGATTTAATGGATTCCTGTGATTGTCTTTAGCGCAGACCAGAGGTGTTTTATAGATGCTACTAAAACTGCCCATGAATTTACTACCAATGTCATTGCCAAGTTCTTGAGGCTCTAAAGATTATCTTCACAGGCTGATGCATTCCTTGAAGTTCAATGAGCTCTCCTATTTTTTATCATAAACTGTATTTTTTGTTGAGCCTCGATCGTAAAGTCATTGGCTCATAGCATTTTATTTTTTTAATTCGATTCTGGTTCTCAGCAGAAGCAGAAGTAAATTCCCCTTATTGCCTCTCAGATGTCGTCGGCTGAGAACCAGAAGGGCGCTATTACAGATCAAAGATGTTCCGTATAGAACCAGAAGGGCGCTATTACCATTGACTTTTTACAGCAACAGCGCCCTTCTGGCTCTCAACAGACGATGTGTTTTATAGATACTAGGAAAACTGCTCATGAATTTACTACCATATCTTTGCCAAGTCCTCATGGACTTGTAAGATTTTCTTCACTGGATGATGTGTTCCTCAAACTTAAGGAGTTTTTCTCAATAGTCATAAACTACAAATATTTCATTTGGGTGTCAGAAGGGTTAAGGCACGTGATATTTTTTCTTTGAGTTGTTCCTACATTTTTAAATTCCTCACAGTGGAAAACAAGTGATGTGATGTTGTCTCAAGACAGAAAAACGTAAAATAAGAAAAGGGGGTTCGCCAAACGTGTCATTGTACAGGTCACCATCGATGACAACTGTCCTATTGGTGATGCAACATCTGCTTCAAGCTTTATTTCATGTAGTAGGTATAGGGTTACGGTTTATGTTAGGTTTAGAGTTTAGTTTAAAGGTAGTGTCAGCCTTTTGCAGGCAAAAGTATTAAATTTCTAGTTTTTGAGAGGATATAGTAGTATACCAATGACTATATCATCCCACAACATGATTAAGCTCAAATGTGTATGTTTGTCATTATATTGCGATTATCAAAATTCCTTCCTATTTTTTCGAACCTCGAAAAATATACCGTACGGTGCGAACCGCTGACCGTTAGCGCAGAGAATAATGCACGCTGATGCGCCGTGTGTATATTGCTGTGTGCGGTCCGTGCCGCACGCGCTGTAATATCAACGATGTTGATGGAGAGCTGGTCAAGATTGGTAGTCAGATTTTCGTTTCGTATTACTGATCTAGGCAACCTATGACAGTAAGATTGAATAGACAGTATAGGTCGATCATATTCTACAGTTATGCCGAGTTGCATTAGTTTTCGCAATTTGTGAAAAAGGCTGATACTACCTTTAATAGGGTATGGTATAGTGTTAAGTCCAGGATTGAAGTATCATTCGATTAGTGTATGGAATTTACAGCAGAGAAGTGTCGCTGGAGCAATCGTCATGAACTGTCCTATCAGGTGATTGTTTTGACTTGATACTGCTGTTGTTATGCAGAGAATCATTTTCCAAGAAGAGTAATTATCGGGATGACAGATTACATGGAAGTTTTTTTTCATTGGGATGATCATCCTGTTGATTGAGAGATGGTTTCCGGGAGAGTGTAGTTTGAGATCAGTTGCCCCAAACATTTTGCGTACCAATGTTCATGTTCATGCTGTACTGGGGGAGGTGGGGGGTCACTCACAACACGATGTGCTTTACATGCACATCAAATTCTATTGCTTTGTATTCTGTTTGCCATATCCGTCGTTGTCAATGCTTTCTTGAAATAGGGATGGTTTTCAACTTTTTCATAATTTTTGTTGAGACAAACGAAATCCAAGTTGGAATTTGGAGGATGTTTTCCACAATTACGTAGAAGTCATTAATGAATTTGCTGCCCATACATGTACATACTTGTATGTTTCATATATCAGAGTCCTACAAAGAATCTCTAAATCTCTCTAAAAAAAATGCTCAAATAATGATACTATAGTATCGTTCACACGGCAAGCTTTAACTCCAAGTTAACTCCAAGTTATCCTCAAGAACATAGTCCTCGAGGACAACTTGGAGTTAACTTGGAGTTAAGGCCCGTGTGAACTAACTCGGTGTTTATGTTCTCGAGGACAAGTCGGGGTTTATGTTTTCGACAGATCTTAGGGTTAAGGCTCGAAACTCCAAGCGGTGGGTGGTCTCCGATCGCGCGTTGACCGTGTGGACACGATTTTAACTTGGAGTTAGTGTTCTCGAGGATAAGAGTGACCTCTTGCAACGGTTAAACTTCCGGTTCAGTCAAGTGACATAGCTGAATAGTACGGGGAAATAAATAGCGCATGCTACATACAACTTGTACTTCCGGTCATAGAGCCTCTCACTTATCCTTGAGGATAACTATCCCCGAGGATAAGCACACCGTGTGAACCGGACTCGAGAACAAGCCATCAGGGTTTAAATTCTTAGGGATGCAATCCTCGAGGACTAAAATCTTGATGGTCCCGTGTGAACATAGCTATTGTGAACCAAAGTCTTCATATGAGATAGACTTTGTTTTGTCCATGCTTGATTAATTCACCCTAAAGCTTAAATGTATTTTTATCATATTATTAGTATTGCAAGTTTGATAATGCCATAGAATATGAAAATACAGGAAAATGTGATCTAGAAAATAAAACACAAGAAAAATAATTTGCTCTAATAAATAACCCTGAATCTTGACACAATATGATGATTAGTTTCTTCATACACATTCTTTGTCAAGATGTTATACAATACACGAAGGTAATATCATTTCACTGAAATAGCCATTCGGCATTAATATCTCTCAATATTTCAATTATGCACATTTATAAAAATATTTAGATCTTATTTTCCAGTGATATTTTATTATATAACATTTTGTTTTATCACAAAGTGAATTCAAAATTTGACACTCTATATTTTTAGATTTACAAGAACTCTGCCACAGCTTTAAAAACCTTCTGACTCCTATCGAATGAATTATTCAATTTTAATTCAATTAATTTATATTCTTTTCATAAAAACATTAAAATATGTATAATATTGTCGGCTTGGAGCCAGAAGGGCGCTATTGCAGATCAAGGATGTTCCGTTTGGAGCCAGAAGGGCGCTATTACCATTGACTTTGTACAGTAGTAGCACCCTTATGGCTCTCAACGGAACATCTATAAGATGCATTAACGCCCTTATGGCTCCCAACAGACGATATATGTTAATAAACAAAAAACATATATAACCATTAGGCCTACATGGTAAAAAGAAAATGGGGGAATAAAAAAAAACAAGTTGCTTTTGGTATGATCCCCATATACAAAATTTTAAACATAATTGTCTTTGAGGTGATGATAACAACAAAATAAACATATTCTGAACTTGGGATAGGACAGAGAAAAGTGAAGAAAATAGAGAAGGAGAAGAGAGATATCTATATGATGAGTGCCCTGTAACATAAAGACATACCGTCGATAAAAAGTTAGATTTTTTTTCCGGTAGCCTCATCGTGGACAGGGTCCTCCAAAGTTGATGATCTTAATCCTAACCCTAGCCCTAATCCTAATCTTAATCATATCCTAATCCATGACTGAACCTGTGTCTTCAAATGAGGCTATCAGAGATAAAATCAATCTTTACTTTTTATCAGTCGTAAGTCTTTATGTTACAGGGTACGGGCCTGTCCCATCAGATGGCTTATGTCCCTGCTACCAAGGAATGTGATATGATGTCCAATTTCCTCTATCATTCGAGCATGACATCATCATGCGCTTGCATTAATTTGAGATGCAATGACGTAGATCTATGTTAGTCATCTTGGTGCGACTAATGTTTTAGTCTAGACGACTAAAGTCTTAATGTAATTACTCGAAGTGAGATGTGTATGATGTCACGTAGTAATGGGTCGTGGTTCTGTGTTTTAGTTTAGACGACTAAAGTCTTAATGTAATTATACGTAGTGAGATATATGTATGATGTCACGTAGTAACAGTAATGAGTCGTGGTTCTGTGTATAAGTGGAGACAGGCAACGTCTTAATGTAATTATATTAAAGTGAAACGTACATGTGACGTCACCCCGCAGTAAGGAGATTGTGAAATAGTTAATGACCCGTTGCACATAGATGATGCCTTTCTATTGTTGAGCTTTCACGAATACCATTCAAATGTTTTATACTTGATTCCTTGATTCTCCAAAGTCAGAGATTAGTATTTGATCTTTTCTGGTTTGTGGCTTTCCTCAAAGGTAAACTACATTGTTACAGGGATATATCTTTTGTGCACCCATCATATAAAGCAAAACTTTTCCCACTTTCTTGACCAGTCTAATAGCTGCCTTGATTAGAGCTAAAAAAGTTTTTGAGGACCCTCAGATATTTTGAATCCATTAAAAAATGATTTTTTCACTGGATACTACAAAACATGGAAAATTTCTAAGAAAGAGTAAAAAGCAGAATTTTTCTAGCTCAGCAAAGAAGTAAGATTTGAGGTAGTTTTAATGCTGATAATAAACAACAAGAGAATATGTGATGCATCACATCGAAATCAGACACAAGTCGCCGAGCAAATTCAGCATAGTGTCGAGGAAATCGGCAAAATAATAAAACTTGTCTTATTTGGTGGGAAATATTTTTTTAAATTTTCTTATTTTCAATGTTTCTTGCATGCTCTAAAAAAGAAATGAGAAGAAATGATTAGGGGAAAGCCTTTAAAAATGGATTGTTTTGTTGGAATCTTTGACTCTTTTCTGGCGACTTGTGTCTGATTTTGATGTGATGAGTCACATATACAATGTATGATTTTCAACTCTATATACATTTGAGATTTTACAATTAATATGTTTTTTCTATCTACCGGTATTACAACAACAACAACATCAACAAAATAAAAGAAAAACAATTTAGTTACATAAAATAGAACCTTTCTTTTCTCCCATTTTACCAACAGTGGTTAATTGTTCATGAAAAGAACTCTACCCCTTTCAAAACTCGCAGACATACCGACCCGCCCCCACCCCTTACACATAGACACAAAGATAAATGATAAATGTGATATTTACTATTTCATTTGGCTTTGAAATAAAAGACAAGTTAGAATGATATTATGGTGGATCTTTTTATCGTTATTGTCTGTGCGACCAATGATGACATCAATTCAAACAGTAGGTTTTAACCTTGTATGACGTACATTAGGATTGCCCCTAAGCTTCGATCCTTAAAAGGGAAATAACTCGCTATTTTGTGGTTTGATTTCCTGGGGAAATATGTGTTTTGTTGATCAACATGGTTACCTGTAGCTACACATGTTGATGTTGACGTTTGCCGTCATCATGTTTTGCCAATGTAAGAGAGAGAGAGAGAGAGAAATACAAGTGTTTTGAATAATGTAGTCAGATGTCCTTCAGTTGTTGTCCATTGTATTAAACCTCTGTTTAAGCATGGACACTACTAGACTTATTATTTTGTAGTTTGAACATCATTTTTTTTCTTGTTTAACCCTTTTTGTCTTACTTGTTTTTTTGTTTCTTTTCTGTTTGTGTTCTTAATGCACTATTCCATGATCCCTACCAGTCTTCCCTCTCTCTTTTTCTTTCTCCTTGCCTCTCTATTTATATCTTGTTATTTCGTCTCTTTATCTCTTTTAATCCTTATCTTTCTCCCCCTTTTTCCTTCTTTCTGTCTTAACCCGTTGTAAACTAAGCCCGCATATCGTCGGCTTGGAGCCAAAAGGGCGCTATTACCATTGACTTTGTACGGTAATAGCGCCCTTCTGGCTCTCAACGGAACATCTATAAGATGCAATAACGCCCTTATGGCTCCCAACAGACGATATATGCGGGCTGAAGAAATATAGAACATCCCTCTTGTCGACCGTTTATTTCATTCTTGATTGCATAAACATATAAAGACCTTGTATAATTTAAATTATTTGACATTGATCTATTTGAGGCCGTCTTTGTTTCATCTTTAAATTTCCTTCGACTTTGTAAAAACTTCACAGTATACAACGGGTTAATAATATATTTGGAACATACTCAAATAAACTGTTGCATCATTTTCATTTTTTTTTCCATCTTCTCATGGCATTACAATGCAAAATATATAGCTTCATCCAGTGTGGTTTAGGTGTCAGTGGGGGATTTCCAATTCTAACTAATACTGAAGGGAAAATTACAAGTAAGTGGTTAATTACCACTAAGTGGATAATCTATATTTCTTACTTTTGCAAAATGATGGTAATAATAAGCATCATCTGTTTTTAATCTGAATTGGTCGTCAGATATGTGAGATACCACTAAATAGTATACTTCATGCTGATTAAGTGGGTTCTAGAGGGGTTTTAATGACGTTGTCTTTGACGTCTTGTTTAGAACAGTAATTGACAAGATGATTTACTTCCTATTACTTTAGAAATAAACCACCAAGGGTGTGTTCTATGTCCAGTTTCTAATTTATACGCCAACATGAATCGTGATACAAAACGCAATTACAAAACACAAACACAAACGCGATCAATGGTGCACCGTTCAGTGTCAAAAATATAAAGCTGATTATATTTCCATCGTCTTTAAATTCCCCGCTCTAAAAAAACAAACATCTTCTCCTTTTGTCACTTGCACCAGAAGCTTCCATTGCGAGAGCACATTTAAACACGTTTGAAAACTCAATCCTGTTCAGTGTCGCATTTCGTTGCAATCGCGATGCTCAAGGTCGTAAAATTGAAGCTGATTGTGTTTCAAAACGCATCTTTTTCGGCGTTTAAATTTTCCTCCGAATCGAGATTTGAAACGCGTTTATTTTTACGACCGGGGATGGGCGACAATGAACACACACTTTGTTTCTCTTTATATCAGCGTTTTATAATTGTGTTTTGTATCATGATTCATGTTGGCGTATAAATTTGAAACTGGACATTGAAAACACTCTAATTTACACAAGGAAACTTAATGCAGTACTGCATTAAGAGGCATGGTATAAATTAAACAATTGTAAAGCCAAAGGAAAGACACTTCGACAAAACAAAAATTAAGAAATATATACCTGTAGTGTTTGCAATTAAAGACAAGATATGTTTCGAGTTGGCTAGGTGATAATTTTGTGCAATTACAATCATTTTCACCAGAAAACTAGTCCTTTGCAACCCCCTCCCCTTTTTACAACTACCTCCAAGGTTCAGGGAGGAAAATAGTGTCTATGATAAATTAAATAAATAAAATATGTGTCTATAGGGGGTGGTTGTTTTGGAGGGTAGTTTTCCAGGGGGGGGGGGGTAGATGTCCAAAAATTGCCCAAACCAATTACATTATACAAAGTTTTCATGGTAATTCTTTTCTTTTTACAATAGTATTGTTCACATGGCAAGCCTTAATCTAAGTTAACTCCAAGTTATCCTCAAGAACATAGTCCTTGAGGATAATTTGGAGTTAACTTGGAGTTAAGGCCTGTGTGAACGAACTCGGTGTTTATGTTCTCGAGGACAAGTCAGGATTTATGTTCTCGACAGATCTTAGGGTTAAGGCTCAAAACTCCAAGCGGTGGGTGGTCTCAGATCGCGCGTTTGACCGTGTGGACACGATTTTAATTTGGAGTTAGTGTTCTCGAGGATAAGAGTGACCTCTTGCAACGGTTAAACTTCGGTTCAGTCAAGCAACATAGCCGAATAGTACGGGGAAATAAATAGCGCATGCTACATACTACTTGTACTTCCGGTCATCGAGCCTCTCACTTATCCTCGAGGATAAGCACACCGTGTGAACCCGACTCGAGAACAAGCTGTCGGTGTTTAAATTCTTAGGGATACAATCCTCGAGGACTAAAATCCCGATGGTCCCGTGTGAACATAGCTATTGTTGACACAGTGAAATTGATAGTATACCTCATGGACAACCATCCCCAGAAATATGGTTAGGTGGTAGATTTTTGGCGAGGGGTAGTTGTCCTAGAACCAAAATTTATAGTATGGATAGATCTATAAATAAAAACCTTTTCTGTATGTCTTGGGTGAAATTTATATGTCTGAATAGAGCAAGCAGATGGGAGATGTACATTCCAATGATAACGGAGACTCATTTTAAGCAAATATTTAGACGATATGTCAGGCAATGATTTATTGATTGTTTTGTTAGAATTGTAATCAAGAGACATTTCCACTTCGTTCTGCCACTTTTATCGTTTGTTTATAAAGAAACACTTTCTTGGTTAATTTTGAAGGGTTTTGCAACAAGAAAAACTCTTAAAAGTCATGATTTTAAAGGTACATGTACTGTTGGGTTCTGTGAAATAAATGGAACTGAAGGCAACTAATGACTCAATTACAAAAATAAAGCAAATAAAATTCTTTTCTTCTTTTTTAAACTCCAGAGGCAATTTGGCAATCATTTACATCTATTTTGACGAAAGATGGTAGGCCTACAGTATAAAGAACAGGAGCTCCTTGGAATAATATATGACTTGTATTGGCTCTTAAAGCCCAACTTGAGTTGTTGTAGCCAAAAGTAAATTGGAATTAATTGTATACATATGTCCTCACATTGCTCCATTTACATATAAATATGCTTACACGAAATATGTTTATCTTCCATGCACGATTTCAGTTGAAATTTAAAGTAAATTTTAGTGAGGACGGTTAAATTGATGCAGCTCGTAACTCCGCTATCTCGTCAGAACTCCCCGCACACAATACCGCACTCACACGGTACGAACTTCGGGCATGCCACTGTTCAATATTCTTTGCACGTGGTCACCGCGCGGCTGTGAGAGGTGACCACGTGGTGACAGCCCGACAATTTTTGCTTTATTTGCTCATTACTCAGCCATTTTAGATTATCTACCAGAATCATTTGGCAATTATCATTTATATTCAGTTCCACTAATTGTAGTGTAAACTTGCTTTGATTCTGTTGGACATTATTTTTTCATTATTACTACAACTCAAGTTTATCTTTAAAGGCCCTCGCAAGTCGGAGATCATGGGGAATGCGCGTTTTTCTTGAGCTCCATTGACTCATACACAATCTACAGTGAGGCTTACGCAAGGGTCGGCCTACTGGGGATTAACCTTCGGACAGCACGAACATGACGAAGTTTACCGAATTCAGCCAGTCAATAGGGCCAGTAGCTTCGGATTAGTTTATAGACTCTCAACGGGTCTCTTCGTATTAATTCAAAGAGAGGACTTGTATAATACTCCATTTCAAAAACAAAACATAGGTTAGATTTACTTCGGACTTCTGGTTAGTTAGTCTAGCCATGAAGGATTAACCGGATTATACTCCAGACGGGTTGGCGCTGAAGATTACGCAACACGCCTCAGGCTCTGATTGGAATGTTATCATTTCACCCGAGATAAGGTGAATTCCCCATGTTTTATCAATTATACGTCCCTTTAAGATGCTTGGTGAAGGCTCATTCACCCTATGAAGCATGAAGTATGAGCATTGGTCCATACTCCTTTCAGGTACTGACTACGCATACAACTGGAAGAAACATTTGTTCCGCATACATCTCGTTACAATCGGACGCAATATTATTACGTCTGGTTCCCAAGGTCCAATCAGATATGAATTGACATCATCGGTTAAGCAGCTGGAACTGGCATGCACTTTAAACTCGGCTAATTAAAGTATAGTCTCAAGATTTAGACCTTTTGTGTAATACCCTAACGAGCCTTCCCTGAAATGTTTAAGTGGCATAGATAATTAGCATACTAAAGATAAAGTTATGAACAAGCCCACTCTTTGCATATTATCTAAGATAATGTACTTAGTATGATTATGATACAAGTAAAGCTTGCATGAGGTCTGCCTTATATTACACCACATTAACATTAATCACATATTTATCCACTGGTGAACCAACATTTGCTCTCAGTCTTGCAACAATTACTAAAGGCTTAGGGGTAGGGCTCTAATAGGGTATTATGTTAGGTTTAGGAAAGGGTTAAAGTTTTAAAAGTGTATGTAATTTGTAGTTGAGCAGTAGCAGTAGCAAATTTCATGGAGTCATTAATCTCCTTGACTCTTTTTCATTTAAGTATTATTCATAATTGACACCAAATACTGACTGCAGCGGATCCAGCCTTACATCACTCAACTTAAAGGCCCTCGCAAGTCGGAGATCGTGGGGAATGCGCGTTTTTCCTGATCTCCATTGACTTGTACACAATGTTAGTGAGGCTTACGCATGGGTCGGACTAATGGGGATTAACATTCGGACAGCACAAACATGACGAAGTTGGCCGAATTCAGTCTCTCGGTCGGTTTCTCGATTCATCAACAATCCTTAGAGTGTGTTCAATGTCCAGTTTCAAATTTATACGCCAACATGAATCATGATACCAAACGCAATCACAAAACTCAAACACAAACGCGATCAACGGTGCACCGTTCAGTGTCCAAAATTTAAACGTGTTTATACGTCGATCGTCTTTAAATTCCCCACTCTCAAAAAACAAATATCTTCTCCTGTTTTCAATTGCACCGGAAGCTTCCATTGCGAGAGCACATTTAAACACGTTTGAAAACTCAATCCTGTTCAATGTCGCATTTCGTTGCAATCGCAATGCTCAAGGTCGTAAAATTGAAGCTGATTGTGTTTGTAAACGCATCTTTTTCGGCGTTTAAATTTTCGGCGTATAAATTTAAATTGAGATTTGAAACACGTTTATTTTTACGACCGGGGATGGGGGACAATGAACACCTCTTTGTTTTTCTTTATATCAGCGTTTTGTAATTGCGTTTTGTATCATGATTCATGTTGGCGTATAAATTTGAAATTGGACATTGAACACACTCTTAGACTCTCAACGGGTCTCTTCGTATAAATTCAAAGAGAGGACTTGTATAATGCTCCATTTAAAAAACAAAACATAGGTTAGATTTACTTCTGAATTCTGGTCAGTTAGTCTATAGCCATGAAGGATTACCGGATTACCTCCAGACGGGTTGTCGCTGGAGATTACGCAACACGCCTCAGGCTCTGATTGGAATGTTATTATTTCATCCGAGATAAGGTGAATTCCCCATGTTTTATCAATTATACGTCCCTTTAAAGTATTGGCCAATGCTCAAACATCACAGAGGCTAAAATTGGGCCTGCTAAACCTATTGAAATTGCGAATCCTTAATCCGTGTCCTACTTAATAGGATTTTATTCACGCCAAACTCTTGAAATTGAGAGGTCAATTTGAGAGGTAATCATAGAATTATGAAGGATTCTTGAATCGTCTTAGTTCTTTTCCTGTTTCCTGTGTGACCAAGCATGTTGATACGTTGCTAGGGATAGGACTGTTGATGCGTTGCTAGGGATAGAAGGAAGATGGGTGGGAAAACTTGTAGGTAATATATGTTTCCTGTTGGATAGGTCAAGGTTCATCATTATTTTCTGTCATAAAGATCTCTCTTTCTGTTTACTTTTCTTTCTCTATCTATAACATTTCTCCTTTTTTTTATATAGGCTTACATGTATCTCTCTTTCATTCTCTGTCACTCTATCTTTTTTTGTTTTGTTTTATTTTTTTTTAAATTTCATTTTTACTTTTGTGATACGCTGTATCTTTCTATACATATTTTTTTTTTCATTTCCCTTTTGTCTCTCACTTTCTCTCAAAGATTTACCCAATATATTCAAATCAATTTTAATTAAGTTCTGTCCTCCCTTTTGTAGCCTTTATATGTTAGTCTCATAAATATTCATGTTGCTCTGGATGGCAAAACATTGAATATTCAACATGCAATTTAAAAACAATTACAATCCTTCATTAGGCCTCAATGAGAAGCACATTGCCTTGTATTACCTGCATGTTTGACATGATACATCGCATGATAATGCTCTATCTATCTATGACATCATTTGTCTTATCCAGGCCAGGTGGTATAGCCATTAACATTCATGTCTAAATGTAGTCTATAGTAGTCTTCATCCGAGACTTTGATGAATATTTGCTGTGTTTAATTAAATCATGTAAGCTCTGTGTATCTTAAGAAAAAAAATGGTTTGTGAATAATTGAACATCAAAATATGAATAAATTAGCACTTTAGCATTTAATTAACATTTATGTCTAATTGTAGTCTGTAGTAGTCTTCATCCGAGTCTTTGATGAATATTTCCTGTGTTTAATTAAATCATGTAAGCTCTCTGTGTATCTTAAGAAAAAAAAATGGTTTGTGAATAATTGAACATCAAAATATGAATAAATGAGCAATTTAGCATTTAATTAACATTCATGTCTAATTGTAGTCTGTAGTAGTCTTCACCCTAGGCTTTGATGAATATTTGCTGTGTTTAATTAAATCATGGAGGCTCTATGTACATGTATCCGAAGGAAAAACTGCTTTATGAATAATTTAATATTCAAATAGGAATAAATCAGCAATTTGGCATTTAATTAACATTAATGTCTAAATGTAGAAATCTTCACCCTAAAGGCCACCGCACACCTTACGACTGGTCTACGATCCGATTTTGGAACAAATCGCATTTTGCTTATTTTCCGAAAGTATGAATGAATAGGATCTTATCATTAGAGGTTTAAATTAACCATAAGAATACTGATATCGAATTTCGGAAAATTGCAAGTCTCTATTTAGGAGTAAAGGGCAAATTGGTTTGAAATCGTAGCCAGTCATGCGATTGCTGTGACGTCATTACGATTAGGTATTGAATTCGCTTTTATTCTAATAAGGAGGTTACATAATTACTAATTTGAACATATTAGTATTCCTGAGATGATTTAGGACTCTGCACAGTATGATGTTATATTTCTAAATTATCCCCATCAATGTTATGACGTTTTATTCCACAATCGGGTCGCAGACCAATCGTAAGGTGTGCGGTGGCCTTAAGATATGATGAATATTAGATTTGGTGCCTTTAATCACAGGAAGTAAGTAGCATAGGATTAAAAATTCTGAGCTATGGACCCTGCATGATGCCAGTGTATGTAATAATGTGTTAAGAGGAAACCCCAAAAATGTCATTTCAAAATCATCATTACATGCTTCACACTAAGTAAACAAGTGATTATTTCCCTCCATAGACTGCAGTTTTATCTTAAGCATACCCAGGTACGCTTATGAATATGATGATGTTCAGTCATCAATATCTCAGAAATTAAATGACAAATTAGCTTCAAAATCTCAAACAATTTCTGTGTTACGTAAAGGTTTGCAATTATGATTATAGCATTGGCTGACAGAGTAATTTATTTTTTAGGCCCTGAACAAAGTTAAATGATCCCTATAAATCATATAAGCTCTATGTATCGTAACGAAAAAAAGAATACCCTCACTTTAGCATTTAATCAGTAGACCTACAGTATTGATTAATTGATACTATCATTATTGGGTAGGTAAAAAAAAATTAAGTTTGCTGCGAGCTGGCATTGATATTGTTGCACTACAACATTTCAAGTATGATTTCCTGTAAATAATTGGAAATGAGGAATATACGGGCTCTGTATTTTCTCAATAAAAGAGATTGTTATTTTAATCAATAATTCACTTTGTCTGAAAGGTATCATGATCTGCTATACCTGGTAATATTCCATTGATTACCTTATTAGACATGTTATTGAAGCTATGATGTCATACCTAGACAGCTGCAATTCTCATCTGCTTCTTATGCACTAATTTGATCCTGTAGCCTGAATTCACAGCCCCCTTTTTTATTTACTCTTTTTGCCATTAAAGGGGAATGAACCCCTCAGAGAAATTTGGCTTCAATGAATTGAAAGAAACCAAACAAACATATTGGTAAAAGTTTCAGAAAAATTAGGCAATGATTAAGAGAGATATGAATCTTTACAATTTGAGATCATTTATGGTATGGGGATCCTCCAATTGGCAACACGACTATGATGTGTGATGTAATGCAGGGAGAACTTTCCTATTTCTATAGTACACATTTTACTAAAATCATCTATTTCCTTACTTCTAAAGGTAGAATAAAGTATCTTTTCATGGGATGACATGTAAATATATGAAACACAGTAATTCATGACCACAAAACTGTTCTATTATTAGAATAGGAAAAAAAAAAGACATTTTGAGTAAGCCAACTATCTTTAAAGGGACACTTCTCCTTTAATCAATTAGTTAAAAAGGGAGATTTTGATATCAGAACCTGTCCTGTCGAGGCCCTTACAAGTTTGTAATGATGTACAGAGATCATGATTGTCTCAATAATATGAATTCCAATGACTTTTATTTTGAGTTTTGTTCCAAACACTTTTTACAAAATCGCACTAAGCTGTTAAAAAGAAAGGAAGGAAGAAAAATACTTCCAAGACAAGACAAAATCCGTAATTATACGGTCCTGTTATTATGAATATCAAAGTAGGCATAGATTGTACTTTAAATCACTGTTGGAATACGATACTTTAAAATATATTTGACTACATTTAGTTTAGCCCTGAAACCTAACCCAACACATGTACATGTATATAATAGTAATAATCAATTGATTAAATTCAATTCATTTATTTTCCATAATAATAAAAGTGCATACATGTTCATTTTATATAAGATATATATAAAAAGTAAAATTTATGTTGAAATTGACAAAGAAAAAAAAAAAAAAGCATAAAGATTGATTATTTACATTTAGAAAAGTACACGAAGAGCTCATTTAAAAAAAAAAAATAATAATAATAAAGCCACCTAGATCCTTTTCTTATCTAAATTGAAATAATTTTTGAGGATTCAGAATTAAGAAGAGGATATAGCGTCTGATGAAGACAGACTAGCTGCTGAAGCCTGGACTAGTGGCTTCTAATGAAACACACTTGTGATATCATAATGACTGGATAGAGGATGACATCACTGTTACCATGGAAACCATGATGTCATAGATAGGAATGACTCTTTCGACTATTGGGTCATTCCAGGTATGTGGATTTCCATTTGATAGTCTTCATGCACAGACCTTACGGGATACCTTAACAAAAAAAACCAAACAAACAAAAAAAAAAAAAAAAAAAAATACCCATCGTTTCATGGTTACCCTTGTGTATCAATTTGGCAATTAAGTGCACAATACAAGGTCTTTGTACGGGATAAAGGTGTACTCTCAAATTTCAATTCTTTTGTGTATCATGACTGATATTGGGTTTGTTTTTGCAAACTATCTATTGGTGGGTGTATGGGGGGGGGGGGGTGCATCAAGCTACCCCCCCTCCCCCAAAAAAAATGAAGTAAAATCAATTCACATCCCCTTTCCAGAATCTAGAGAATTGCATCAGCTTATGGCAAGGGGGTGGAACGGAAAGTTCTACTATTCGTTCAAGGCCTTAAAGGCAATATTGCATTTTCGTAAAACAAAAAGTAATCCTTTTGCACTGAATGTTTAAGACTAGGCTGTCTTTGTACAAACAAATGATAATCAATATAATGCCCGAACATGTGAAAAAAGTTATTCATTCATTATAGGCCTAAATTTGCTAGTAAGACATTTTAATTGTTGCATGGACAGAATTATCAAAAAATGTGGATCACTATAATGGAGGTATGGAAGGAAATTGGCAACAATGGGAATTTTTCACTCCCACAGTAATCACAATGTTTTTCAAAAACTCATGGAAACGTAGCTATTTTTATGCCCGGTAGCTATTTCTGTCTCGCAATTAGCGTTTTTAGTTTCGTAGGCGCCCTATGTGAGCACGTAGCTTGCGAGAGTCGGTGTTGGGTTACAGTCAATATATGCATATAGATTATTACATCATGCACTGTGCTTTGATAAACGTGATCGAGTTGATAGAGAGGTGTAGAGTTGCCTATGATGTGATCAGTGGTGCGAGATATTGTGCACCCTGCTGTAACCAAAGAACGCACAAATATTGCCTGTCCGGAGCGGAAAGGGCTTTAACGCTTACACATCGACATAGAGCTAACGTCCTTATGGATCTAAAGCAGACAATATTTTCCAATGTATATTTATGGCTCATGAAAAACGTGTTTTGAAAGCCATTTATGTTCGTTCGGCCTTAGACAGGCATTACTGTCGAGCCTTTCCGTAGGATTTTTCCTCATGATATTGTTGTCATAGAATAGAACAGACTGAGTTTTTTGTTTATTTTTGCTCAATGCTTTGTTGTAGATATTTTTTATGAGTGAAAATGTGTAGGTGATTACCTTCTATTAGTTGTCTTGATTTATGAGATAAAAAGGAAAAGCAAGAAGAGTTATTTTAATTGTTGCACACTTTAACAGTTAATTGTTTTGCTTGAAATTTACAATGATAATGCCAGCTATTGAAGAATAAATGTCTTATAAAAATAAATAACTTTCATTTCACATAAATTTAATTTAAATTAAACTTAATTTACCAAAATTTCAGTGCCCTTCTAGCTTGATGTCAAAAGAGATTTTGTGTACTTTACTATTTCAATTTAAAAGGATATTAATCTATATTAATCATCAAAACAATGTTACTGCCCTCTATGCTGAATGCAGACCTTTCATCCTTACAACCCCCGACCATAAGTTGAACGTCCTCATTGAACTCCATTCATGCACCAGATCTCATTGAGAGCAAATGAAATATAAAAGAGCATTAATTATAATCCACGATATAAAATAAAAAACCGTCTGCCCGCCTCAGCGAAACCAATCGAGGCCCCTGAAATATCCACATCCCTTTTCCTTCCCTCTTTCGAGCGTGGATTCCTGGCCGGGCAAGCACTCGCCTCAATTTCATCTCGTCATCATTTAGAATTGGTTCTGCTTTTGAAATTGCTTTAGTAAACCAATACTGCTTGAAGTGAAATTTGCAAATGAAATAAATGGTAGAAGTGGATTCCCTCGCAGTATTCTTCTTGTCTAGTGACGTCTGAAGGGACTTAAATAGACCAATCTCACTCCCCATGTCGTCTTCGTCTTGTATGAAATTTAAACATAATATCGTCTGTTTAGAGCCAGAAAGGCGTTAGTGATGTACAAAGTCAATGGTAATAACGCCCTTCTGGTTCTCAACGGAACAACTTTGATCTGTATTAGCGCCCTTCTGGTTCTCAGCCGGCGATATGCCCTATGTTGAGAGTTCAAGGGGATGATAAAACAGTTTGAAAGCTGGAAAAAAAAAGTATTTTAAATTAATTTCATGCTATTTTAGGAAGAATTTTATTGTAAAAAAGGTATATCATTAAATAAATGGCAAAGAAATAACGTCAAATTGATAAAATAGCTGAATATAAGTATTTGACATCTTAATTTGTTAATAGAGATAACCAACAGCTTTAATCAAGTCTGGTATACATTACAAATGGTCACTGGGCATACAATTCAAAACAAAAAATAAAACCTATAATTGAAAATATTATACAAATAGTGCATGCTAGCGTAGTGCAATATCCATAATATGAGTGTCCATAAATTTCAAATTTCTCGCGTGCGTTTATATTTCAACGAGGCCGTAGGCCGAGTTTAAATATAAACGCACAGAAGAAATTTGAAATTTATGGACACGAATGATATTGTAATTGAACGACAATAAGCATGTGCTATATGTTATATTAGATGGGAACAGAAAATTGTATCAAAGTATATCTGAACTTACCTTACTATTTATATGATGAATCCTCTCTCTAAGAAAGACTTGAAAATCCCTTAACACGTAAAAACAGGAAGAGTTTTTAAACCTTGAAAGTTAAATGTAACGCGTGAACTAGTCTATGATGAATCCTCTCTTTCAGCTCTTGAAGTATTTAGTTCTATTTAGTAGCTCTATTTAGTATTTGGAGTTCACATAGTCAGTAAGTTTGCATTAATAGATGCATGCAGTATTTATTATAGTAAATAGACCCCTAGATATTTGACCTTGCCTAATCTGGTTTTATCTTTGCCAATATGTTTGCCAACTTTTGGTGCTAATTAAGCTATTGTGACGTATATTGTTGCTCCGCGTATCTATTGTTGTGCGCACCATTTTTTTTACTTGCGCAACAAGGCAGTGCAGAAATTGCCGGTATAGTGCACGCGGTGCACTATACCGAATTACGGCATTGCAAAAATAGGGCAATTGACCAATCAGAAGCCTTCTCTCATACCACCCATTTTATATAATATAAATATGACCAATTTCTTACCATATCAAATCGTTTATATTGCATCCTGAGTCAAATTTTTTTTTTTTTACAATGCTGTTATAAAACAACCTCTAGTACTGTATTTACACATTCATGTTTCCATTATGAAAATATGAAAATAATAGATGGTATCTTCCACAAGGCAAAGAATTGTCCCTGATGAATGTTTTACATGTACATGTACATTCTATACTCACATGACAAAACATGCTTGTTTACAAAAATATGATGTCTTAACCTCCGATACTATATTAATGCATTCTGTTTTCAGGAGACAATGTGAATGGAAATCAGAATAGAAAATCAAGGCAGAGAATTGCATGTCTCTCATCAAGGTGTAGATTCTATACAAATCACAAGAAAAAAAAACCTTGTTTACGCAAAAAATCAATGATATTTGTTTACAGAATCCAGCTAATTATAGAAGTGAAAGTTTGTGGCTGACTAATCACAAACTATTTATATCCTCAGTGTAAAACATATAAAAAAGTATTTTTATATATATCAAATCTTTTCTTAATATAGTACAGTGGAAACTGAATATATCGAAATATATATATATATATATATATATATATATGCATATATATATATATATATATATTTGGTTTTGTATGACATCACATAAATCAGGTGAGCAATAAACTTGTAGATTTACTTCATGTTACTTCCGATAATTCTCTTAAATAAAGAGAAATATAACCCTATCATAGATTAAATTTGTCATTCAAATGATTTAAATTGCTTATTGTCCCTCATTAAAAATGAGGAAATAGACATTGATCTCAACTGTACAAATATGTTCTCATATTTTATGAACTGAAGATTAAATGAAATGACGCAAACCATCCTTGAGACCTCGCAAGTACACAATGCAGATTCATTATCAATATTTGTGTCCGTTTGAATTTGAAATTTGAAATTTGAATACAATTGTCTTCTCATCATTTTTGTTAATACATGGATAGGGATTGGGTAAATAAAGGTATTTGGACAATATTATAACCTCTGTGATAGAGTCATGTGCCTGCCAATATTTATAATAAGTGTTTGAATATTAATCCTGTTTCATGTGTTTCGGGAGTTGCAGTTTTTTTTTATTTTCTTTCTTTTCTTTTTTTTTTTTATATAGAAAAGACATAACACTATCCCCATCGAGTTTGCATGGAAGCCATTTTCCCAGCTTTTTAATAAATTGATCATAAATCAAAATTCCAGATAGTATCCTGTTTCTTATCCATTTATCATCTCATATTTCTCTCACCTATCCATTTTTAATCTCTGATTGATATCACAGCCTAAGGGATCATTTTGGTTTCAGTTTATGAATTCCTGTAGTTTTGTTTGGATGCTTCTATTAATAGTCTGGGTATTTATGTCCTCTTAGGTTCTATATATGGGACTAAAGAAACCTTTTAAGAAACTTGAGTATATCTCGTCGATGCAATCGCAACAGGAAAGACTCGTGACAAAAAGCACTTGTTTCAGGGTCTTGAATTTCACCAGAAATGATGTCATTCTCACATTGAAAGGAAGAAATACTTGCTTTTCTTATTCTAAGCCTGAAGGGGGATGATTCCGTGATATTTGACATTTCACCACCCCCCTCCTCTCTCTCTCTCTCTCTCTCTCTCTGTCCCTCTCTTTTCACATGAAAATATTAGTGAAATCAATTTAGTAAAACAAAATTAGTAAAAAAACAAATGGTCATTATTTGACCAAATTGACAAAATAATAAACATATTGGACTGTAATATTATTGTGTAATAGAACTCGGAGCACAATAGTAAATCAAAATATTCCCACAGAAAGGCTGTTAATGTATTCACGTTTCACACTCCTGGAAAAAAAACACAAAAATACAAAAAGATTAAAAATTAGCACCATACTGAGAAATCCATGAAAACAACTTTAAACTCGACTATCTTGGAATTGCTTTGTACGGGCCTTTCTGTGGGAAGGCGACGAAATGTAATTGACATATAGGGACCTACATGTCACAATACGAAGGTACAGAAAGGAGGAGGAGATGAAGGAAATGAAGAACTGAAAATTCACACAGCATGTAAGGTCAGATCCCATACATAGTTGTCACTGTGGTTGACAGAAAACTTTGGCTCTTTGATGCGGCGTCTAACCGATGACTGGCGCGTGTGCACGTACCAGAAAGACCAGTGGGATGTCCCACAGAGGAGACCATGCACTGTCTAGTCTGAAAAATGCAAGCTAAAAATGAATATTTTATGATGAGTTATGTAACGGACGATGGAATTTGCCTGGATATGACAGTGCCGTAAAAAATAAAACAACAACAACCTACCCTTAGGAAAAGGCATCCCCCTCCCCAAATAAACGTCCTCTAGAACTGTATCAGGACGACTCCCCATGGACAATTACCCCAGGACAACCACCCCCTAAATATGTTTAGGTTTAGGTGTAGAGTAATGGGGTAGATTCTTTGGGTTTGGGGGTGTTGTTTGGGGGGGGGGGGGTATGCAGGGGGTAAAACTTGTCCTGGAACCTCTAGAGCAACTACCCAAACGTTAAAATTTAGGTTTATAGGGTAGGTTGGGGGGGGGGAAATTGTCCTTGGGGGTAGTTGTCGGAGAGAGAGAGTAGTTTATCCTAGGGTGTACTCTAGGGGGGGGGGGGGTCCAGGGGGTTGGTATCCTGCATGCATGGAAAATTGGATGTGCCTCCAAACCTAGCGTTGTCTTTGACTGAAACTGTGCCATTATTATTACCTCAAACGTGAAATCAAGTTCAAATCAACTACTTCTGTTTACGTTCAAGAACTAACGTGGCTGAGATAGTCCTGGCAAATTGCCCATAGCTCTGCTTAGTCTTGTATAACAGACCATTTCTAAATGATAAGGAAGAGGTATCTGATGATGTATTTTAATGTCAGGTCGTTGGAAAAGCGATGTATTTGTAATTAGAATTTCAGACCCACTTTTAAAAGTTTCTGTGGTGACGAATAAACTATTAAAAGAAAAAAAAGTTTTGTATCATGCAGTATATGATCAGCAGTTAAATCAGCAAAAAAAAAAAAAAAAGAAGAAGAAAATACACAGATGAAACTTACAAGAAAATGACTGAACTCTGGGTCAAAGGTCACATATTAGAGTTAATGCTTTTTAGCTATCAACAGAGGATATGATTTGCTAAAATTCTGAATCGTTTTGTTTCACATTTCATTTATATTTTTTTTCCTTCAAATAGTCTTAATTTTGAAATACCCTGTGGCTTCAAGAGGAAGTATGAATGTCTACAGAAATGTATTACAGTGTTTGAATAGAAAATGAAAGCAATGAATGTGTCACATAGGAAGATGACTGCCTTATGATTTCAGTAATCTAGAATGTGTGAATGAATGTCTTATTACTTATGATGGGGATTTCCCAGTTAACATGTAATGCTATTTCAAGATTACCGTACATTAACAATGATTTGGCAAAGTATAATAATAATGATGATAAATTATGTTTTTATATCATCCACAAAATTAAACTTTTGATCCAAATGCATTTGGATCAAAAGTTTAATTTTGTGGATTTATCACCAATGCAGTTTAACTTTCATTCGATTGTTTTTATATCATGTTATACTTTATGTGGTTTACAAAATGACTCATTATCGCAAAGAAAACTAATTGAAGTGTATTTATAAAGTAACAAAGTTAAGAATCTTTCACAAATCATTTACACTGGAGAATAATGAAAGATGTATAGTTGCACTTGTATTTGACTGTCATACTACTATTAGGGTCTGCTCTTTAGACTAGTTATAGTCAGTGAGTATTGTTGATAAAGCTAGCAGCGCTGCACCTCGGCAGTCATATCTTATGCGTAGACCGAGCGGTGAATGCACCACGAGAGAGACGGTGCTCTGACGACCTAGCTCAATACTCTCTTCGGCGAGGCATGTCTCCGCAACGATTCTTTATTGCTCTTCGTTCTCATTAGTTGAGGAGTTAGGCTTTTAAACAGAAGCTAAGAGGATCCCGATCGTTCATCGCTGGATAAAAGCTTAGAAAAGTCATCTGGATTTCTCATTCTTGACAAATTGGCCACAAAACGAGGCTCTTATTTTGACGACTGAATTAACTTCATTTTTTCTTCTTCGCAAGTGGAAAACTAGTGATGCTGGTTTATATTTGAATGCAGAAGAGGATTAGCATCTTAGCATTCACTGAGGAGATTAATTTGTAGTTAATCTTCCTTTTCTTATTCAGATCAGATATCTTTAATTGAAAAGTATCTGGATTCTATTGTGAATTTGACTGGAAAAAGCAACTTTACGGCGATACAGAATCGAACCAAAGATTCTATCAGCAATATAATTTTTTTTCAAAAAGAAGCAATATTTGTTGTTTTCTAATGTTCTCTGACTGAATTGAAACTGTGCAATCTTCAAAATAATGCTGATTTAGAATATCTTCCTGAATTTAACTATTGACATTTGACTGAAAACATATTGGATTGAAAAGCGTGCAATACATAATATCACCATGCGTGGACAAATCTTGTGAGTATTTCATTTTGCTCTTATCAACTCAAGCTTGCCAAACCAAAATTTATTTTATGAGATTTTTTTTTGGGCAGAATTGGGTGACAGAGTAGGGGTTAAAGTAAAATACAAATGTTTCCCACTTGAAATGTATGATTGTTTAGAATCATAGAAAATTAATGTCATCAAATCTGTTATGTGGGTACAGGATCATAATAATATTCTGTGAGTAACTAAGTAGTAAAGGTAGTTTTCCAGCCTTTCTTTTTTCATTGTGACAACAAAACAAACAAAATTTAAATATAAAATGTGATTCATTTCTTAAAATGACTAGACATTTGTAAAAGATATCTAGTAAAGGACATAACCACTCCATCATAAAATAATATGTCGTGCAAGTTTCTATATTAATATGCACACATTATTGTGTACCCACCAGAAAGGTGCAAACAGACTATACATATTTACATTTCTCAAAATACATGTTGTAAGTTTTGACCTTTCTTTCACGACATTTCAATACATTCCACTACATGCAATAGCCTACATTTACATATCAGTATCAAATTTTATCATTTGTAGGTTATTACTTTTCTGTATATTTTCTTTGTCTTTTCTTTGCCAAAAGCAAAAACTTCAAGAAAAGTCCAAATGGATTTGCGATTAAAAAAAAAAATCAAAATGCTCCAAAGACATCCATCATCGTGGACTTAATTTTTTCCTCCAAACACTTTGTTCTATACCTGTGTGTGCAAATGAACTTCAGTTACCTTTGGTGTATCGTATCCTCTAGACTAATTAGATTTCTTGTGACGGTGATAAATTAACTGTTTTCTCATTAAGTCTCATTAATTATATGAGGATCTTCAAGACATTCCCTCATATTATTCCCGGCGATTACGTGATAAACCTGAAATAGCCGTGGGTAATGTCATTTGTGGGGAGGTGGAAAAGAACTTGTGCATTCTTCAGGGGAGATATAGATTGAAATAAATTGGTGATGTTCTGCTTATGTTCAGAGCCACAAGGGCGCCCCTGTTAAGTCATATCTTTTTATTGCAATGCGGTAATGCCATTGGTGGTATCGTCGGCTTGGAGCCAGAAGGGCGCTATTGCAGATCAAGGATGTTCCGTTGGGAGCCAGAAGGGCGCTATTACCATTGACTTTGTGCAGTAATAGCGCCCTTCTGGCTCTCAACGGAACATCTATAAGATGCAATAACGCCCTTCTGGCTCCCAACAGACGATATTATCTTCACAGTACCAAATAATGTACTACCATGATGTAGTATTTCATGTGATTGTTTCTCCCCCCCCCCAAAAAAAAAAAAAAATAAATAAATAAATAAAAAAAATTAAAAAAAATGAATAAATAAAAAATAAATAAATAAATGAATAAATAAATAAATAAATAATAGATGAAACAAATTGAATAACAAATCGGAAACCAAGTTCCATACTTACCCAGGCCCTTTAATTTTCAAACCACAGTTTTAAGGTTTGAATCGCACCTATGGAACTTGTAGGACTTTGTTGTTAATTATGTTTATGTATATGACAACGTAATAACCTTGCCTTTGTAAGGCTTCTATCTAAATACAGTTTTTCCCCCTGAAATTGCGTGATTTGTATGGATAAAGTGATATTAAAGATGGTCTTCGAGTGGTTTTGAAAATTCTGGGATTAACAGTTTTACTTCAAATGCAAACCATTTAAGCCAATGGATTTAAATGTGTTAACAAGAGATTAAGAGGATTAATAGCCACTAATCATCACTTCTTTCATTTGAATTTTGTTATGAGTAGGATGTTGATGTACAAATGGACCGCTAAAACTAATTGAATATTGATGTAATTAAAATTACCATTCCTAATGATAAATACAACACTATTGTTTGCTGCTATTGAAAGTTTGCATTTTTCAAGATTTTTGCTTTTTAACAAATTAGACACTGATGGTACTGCATCCGCCTGCATACAATTGAACATGAACAAATTTTATACAATGTTCTTGGCTTACTCTCTGATGAAAGTAAACTTTGATTAAAGGTTCAAATGTATCAAATTCCTACCCTCTTCTAATTCTTACGTTACAGCCAACCGAGGCTCATCCATTTCATTTAATATTGGGCACATCAAAAGGCCTGAAATTATTTTCATGAAATTTCATTGAAATATTATTTGGGACCGAGACTGAATAACAACCAGTGGGAAATAACATTCAGAATGACAAGGATTGTTAATTCTTCAATTATGGGAGGTTTAAAAAAACAACACCAACAATATCTTACTGTAAGAATAGACAAAATTGGATATATCTTATGGATTAAAGCTAAGAATTTAAAAGGAATAATTGGCATAAACCTGTGCCAAGATGTAGAAACCTGTAAGACATTGACACAGTTCATTCTTGAAAGAATAATGATCATATTTTGCTGCTGGGGTGCCAAAAACTTGTAACTAAAAAATGTCCTATGTTCAGCTCGTCAAAAAAGAAAAAATATGGTGACACAAGTGATATAACCTATGGAATTAGCTTCCTGTGAAATGATGTGGTGGCTTTATTTTAGGGATAAAAGAGAACTAAGTTTTGGACAGGTTATTAAAGCACTCACATAAAATGTGATTTTCACCCAAAATTGATATAAAAGGTCTTGTCACCCCCTTCATTAACAAAATCTTGGTGCATTTATACCCTGTTTTGATGTATTTATATTATGATTTGGTTGCCATGGCTATTAAATCAAACTTGACAAAACACAGCATTTTATCAAAGAAATTCAACTTGTCACTCAGACACACCCCGACGCATCTGAAATCAACCAGTTATGAAGGTGAAGGCAGCATAGCACAAACGACTTAAATATTTTATTTATTTACATCTTTTTGCTGAATATCAATTTTGAGGTATTTCTCACTCTGGCACGCTATATCGTTCTTTCCCACCCTCGATGACGTCCGTTATCCATTTCAATCAAGTCTCCCGACCAACAAACCGTATCAAGTTTTCTTTCACTTCCATTGGTTTTTATTATCGATGTGGTTTATGGGGTGAAGCGAACCAGACAGATACCCATGTTTTGTATGGTCCCATTCATTGCCAAGTGTGTAGGCATTCTTTACAAATGAGCACTTCATTCATCAACTACCGGTGCAATATTCTAAACGATCTACGTCATTTCTCCTTCATGTGGTGTACTGGTCTAGATATAGAAGCCCCAGGCATCAGGGTTTTTGTGAATGAAAAAATCCAATTGCAATAAAAGAAAAATGTATTCAAATTCCTACTACCGCCCCTTTAATAGAACCTTTGAAGTATATTTGTATTTGTCATGTTTTAGATTATTGATATATTTTTGCATTGTGTTCCAACAACTATTTCTTTTTCTTGAGTCAGATTCAAAATAATTCACATCAGAGTATATTATGGTTTTTATTTTATAATTGGAATGTATGTTGTTGTATTTTGTAAACTCATTGTCTCTCTCTCTCTCTCTCTCTCTGTCTCTGCTCTTTTCTCTTTTCTTTTCTTTTCCCTATCTGTTTTTTAAACTGTATTTCTCCTCTCTCCCCACACTCTCTTCCTCTCTCTCTTTTTTCACTCCCCTCCCCCTCACTATTTTTTTAGGTCCCCCTCGCTCTTTCTTTCTCTTGTCTGAGAGAGCAACACACATTAGCCCACTGGTGATATTCGTATTGTAATCTACCGTGTCATATTTTCATTTTTAATATATTTGTTTTGTTGTTCATTTCATTGTGCCACTCCTACAAAAGGCCAAAGGGAGGGCGGATTTCTACATTTTTTACGATGGACAACAAACAAATCTGCATTTTTAATCAGAAATATTCCATGCTGATAAACGAAACGCCCCATCACAACATTACATATTTATTAATAGCTCTGCGTTACTAATAATAACTCTTTTGTTTATTTTTAGATTAAAGCCACCTGAAATAGCGCTTAACGGCGTAAGGCAGACGGCCATGGACAGCGACTGGAGTGAAATCAAACATAGATATCATCTGAAGGAGACTATCGGCTCAGGTGAGTTGTTTCTATTTTCGAAGCAGAGATTTAACAAAATTGGCGAGTGGCCTGGAAAAGAATGGAAACGATTTTGCTAAATCATTAAAATTGTTAAAAATGGACACAAATAAAAGAAATGTTTTTTTGAAAAGAAAGAAGCAAGATACAGTCTTGAAGATACGGTGAAGTGAAGGAAAATATAATTACTGCCAACAAAAAAAAAAAAAAACAAAAAAAAAAAAACACAGAAACTGAAAAATCTTCAGAAGGGTTAAGCCAACAAATTAATAAAATATGCCCCAAGGAAATTTATATATTTTTTTTTAAGGATAGGAAATCAAGCATATGAGCGGTTAATTTAGAAAGTGGAGGTTCTCTCCCATGCTTTATTAGAAATAAAATAAATTCCTCATATTCAAAATGAAAAGATAAATATTCATTCCACATTATCCAAAGCATCATGTATTTGACCCATGAGCAAGAGTGAGTTCAAACAAACAAAATTAACAAGGTATAATCTTTGAAAAAAAAATTGTGATTTTAGTTGTCTGCTACAGCGGCAATGTAGGTAAGTTAACGGAGATGCAAAAAAAAACCCATTGTTATTTGCTTCATGTTCTTACAAAATAAATCAATAACGTTTCTGTGCTGTCAGTAGTGTTTTTGTCAAATCAGCAATTGCAGTTCAACAAAGCAATATAATGCAAGAGCATTCAATACATGGAGATGAAAATGAACATGAGTCTGACCCAGAAAGCTATTGTTGGTGTTCTCTCATCGCAAGGGTTTTTTTTTTTTTTTTTTTTATTTTGCAGGGTTGAGAAATTACTCTAGCAAATTTTATGATCTAGAAACACAAAGCGCAGACAAGACATTCACCAGTAGACTACCCTGACGACAATCCTAATTCAAATTCCAGTTTATCGATTGATTTCTAAACAAAACGAACATTCTGAAAAGCAAATACATCAATTCATTCATTAAAAAAGCTATCTTATTGCATTGTGGGGGGGGGGGGACAGGGACATTGTTTTTCTGCTTGAATTGTAATGCATCCTCACAAACTGATGAATACAATTTGACGGATGGTTTGGTTTATATCTGTGAATATGGGTCATAGGGGTTTTTTATCATCAGGCGAGTTTAATGCCGCTGTGACTCCATATCGTGGTCATATCACCCATTTGGGGCCTTTCCTTTGATGTATGGCATACCACCGGTGATGTATTATCTCTCCCACATGAAATTCAGAATCCAGAGAATTATTAATGAAGCCAGACTCATGATGCGACTAATATCAAACTTGCTCCAATTGCCTTTATTACCTCTTATCAATCGTGTTATCAATAATTAGGAGTCGTTTCGGCCTCGTTTCGGTCGAGAATTATTTTCGGTTGGATATGCTGAGACCCCTTAACCTTTCTCTCACTCTCTCTCCCAATCTTTCTCTTTATCTATCTCTCTCCATCTATAGATCTTTTCTCTACCTTTCTCTTTTACTCTCTTTGACATCTATTGTTTTTCTCTCTTTCTCATTTTTCTTTTTTCCTATCTCTTTTCTTCCTTTTTTCCTTTTTTCCTCTCCATCTTCCTAGCAACCATCATTCCATCTTTCTGCATCATCCCCTTTCCAACCCTGCATCTATTCATGAGATGCCCAACAAATGGTCTCTTGGTTCAAATGGTTCACATCTCTCTCTCCAACCCTGTATCTGTTCATGAGATGCCCAACAAATGGTCTCTTGGTTCAAATGGTTTCACACCTCTCTCTCCCTCTCTCTCTCTCCCTCTCTCTCTCCCTCTCTCTCTCTCTCTCTCTCTCCCTCTCTATTACATTCTTTTCATTTCCACCAGATACATTTACCATCTTCCTTCATCTCGCTCTTCCAGCAACATCATTCTCCTCTCCCAACCATTCAACTATTCATGAGATACCCAATAAGTAGTCCCTGGGTGCATTCAAGCACTGACCTCTCCACCCCCTCGTTCTCTCTTTACCCATCTTAATAATCGGTCGTGTTATTCTTTCTTCATCTCTACTCTCCTCCATAAAGTCTCCACTCAATCCTCTCTCCCTCATCTCTACCATCCCATCTCCCTCCATCTTCCTCATCCACAGACACAATTCTCCTCCTCTCAAAAAGGCATCTACATGTAGTCATGACATGCCCAACAAGAAATCCTTTGTTAAATTCTGATTCAAACGTTCACCCCTTCCCTATCTTCCTCTCTTTCTCCCTTGTTATTTAAACTTCCCCTTTCCCTCTCTACCATCCAATCTCCTTACATCTAACTCTTCCACGTACATCTGTACACCACCCTTATCCCCACCATCGTCGCCCATCACTCCAAACGGTCTGCTAACATGGTACTTCAAACACTAACCCCCACCCTCTGACTTCCCTGCTTATACATTGCTGGCTCCGTCGTGTGACGCTGGTTGCTGAGGCGGAGTCTATCAAGCTCTAGATTTTCTCCCTCCCTCCAACGACCATTTCTCCATCCTATCTCACTCTTCCAGAGACAACCCTCCTCCCCGCCATGCGTCTACCGGTTTCCAAAATGGATCCCTTGGTACATTCAAACACAACCTCCACCCCTCTGACTCCCTCTTTACTTTTCTTTATGGGGGGGGGGGGGTCTCAAAATCCTTTCTTCGTCTCTCCCTCCTCCAACAACCACCTCTCCATCCTATCTCACTCTTCCAGAGACACCACCCTCTTCCCAACCATGTGTCTACCGGTTTCCAAAATGGATCCCTTGGTACATTTAAACACTAACCCCCACCCTCTTACTCCCTCTTCAATTTTACTCTTTTTTTTGAGGGGGGGGGGCAGAGGGATGTTTTAAAACTCCTTTCTCCATCTCTTTCTCCTCCTGCATTCACGTCTCCATCCCAGCTCCCTCTTCCACAGACTCCATCCCCTCCTCCCATCCATACATCTATTCATGAGATGCTCAATAAGTGGTCCCTGGGTACATTCAAAACAGTCACTGATATGAATCACTAATCTATTTCAAGTCATTCAGAGTGAAATAATGAGAGAAACGACACCAGCGAGGGGGTAAAATGAGCTCTCATTTCAATTCTCTCGAATTAATGAACAATAGGCAATGACTTCAATACACTTGCCGTACATATCTGTCATGAAACTGGCTGAATTGAATCATGCAACATAACATTGTTAAAGCTCCAAATTTTTATTGTCCAAAATGGAAATTATTTTTGCCCAATTTATTGTTCCTGATATATATTCTTCTTTTGTCAATTATATTTTGTAAAGAGAACAAAGAAAATAAACAAATGCACATTTCATATTTTCTTGGATAGGACTCAAATATGGAGGTCCCCAAGGCTCTGTGACACAAAGGGTTGCAATCAATTGGCAATGGCCAATCAAAATTATTGACGCAACCGCATTTTATTCAAAAGAATGACTAGTAAAGCATTAGAAGTGTTGTTTCAAATTTGCAGTCCCATGTCGCTTTTACTAACCAGTATGTAGTTGATTCATTTTAACATTCAGGAAAAATTATGAGCAATTACTTGTCAAATTAGTTTGACATAAATTGATTTTGAATATATGAATTATGTTAATGATGAATCTCTTATTCTCTATTGTTTTTCTTTTTATTAGGTGGTTTTGCGAAGGTGAAGCTGGCCACCCATTTACTGAGCGGACAGAAGGTTGCCATAAAGATCATGGATAAACACGCCTTAGGGGTAAGACATTGCACCCCTCCCCACCCCCTCCCTTAAGGCCACCGCACACCATACGACTTGCGACCCACGACTGACAGACAATGGATCTGAAATAACACGCTTTACAAAATGTATGTGCATTGTTTAGATCCAAAGTTGGTCAGTCGCAAGTTGTACAGTGTGCCGTGGCCCTTAAAGGGATGCAATAACATTGAATGATATTCAAATCACATTTTATTTGATTTAGCTTATTTTGCCAACATAATTATAAACACTTAGGTCAGTCTGGTATCTCTTCAAAATTGCAAGCTAATTGCTTGCTTTACCTTCAAGATATCAGTGATTTCATACTCAAATTTTATAAACCAACCCCGGATGGTTTATAAAACCATGTGCTTCTCCACATAGCACAACATACACCCATTTCCTGCTGTATAGTCCCCGTCTCTAGCGACCTGCTGAGCAAGCAGCAGAGGGTACTAGTGTTCGGCTGTATGCTTGGCATTGTTTGTTACACTGTTTTAAGGTAGTAAATGACTTCCATTTGATCTGAAACTTTCAGTAGTTTGTTTTTACTATTGGAACAATATAATTTTATTAATCTTGATCTAATTGCTCTTGTTTTTGAAAGTTACCCAATCCCTTTAACCATCCCCTACATCCTCTCTTACCTTCCCACGTTAGTTCATTACCCAAACCGCCCAAGACTGCCATTAGATTACTCACTAAACCGCCCCAAACTGCCTTTTGTTTTCAGCACGTTGTAGTCGTGATAGTATCTCGAGTACATTGTCAAAATTACCCATACTTGTTGTGTTTACTATATTCGGTGTGTGCTGTTGGATTTTGTACACAAAAGTATGCTTGCGCAGAGCAAATACAAGAATTCCTCAGTAAAACAAACTAATTCATAGAGCCAAACCTTACATTAAGGAATAAGCTGACACTTTTCAAGCAGTCTCTAGGTGCTAAAGAGTTTAAAATGAGAAATCTAATTTCTGAACAGTTGTATTTGTTTTGCTTGAACTCTGTCAAGAAGCCATCATTATTAGATACTAAAGCCCTTCCTGGAGTGTTTAATCTTAATGTGGGTGGAGCAAAGCTTGTCAATTAATGCAGCATTTCATTTAGGGATAGGGTTTACAATGAAATATTAAGCTTCACTTGTAGTGAAATATGAATGCAGCTTAGCTAGTTCATTCACTAGATGTTCCAGGTGTTTACATTGAAACATTTAGTAGTGTTGAATCTGAACACAGCTAGTCAATGCACTGGATGTTTTAGTTGTTTAAACATTTATTAGTATTGAATCTGAACCCAGCCAAGCTCGTCCATTCACTAGATGTTCCAGGTGTTTACATTGAAACATTTAGCAGTGTTGAATCTGAATGCAGCTAGTCAATGCCCTGGATGTTTCAGTTGTTTACATTGAAACAATTAGTAGTGCTGAATCTGAATGCAGCTAGTCAAATCCCTGGATGTTTCAGTTGTTTACCGTACAATGAAACATTTAGTAGCATTAAATCGAAATGCAGCTGGCTGGTCAATTCAGTAGATGTTTCAGTTGTTTACAAGAAAACGTAATTTATTTGTTGTTGTTTTTTTTTAAAACATGAATGCAATTAAGCTAGTCAATTCACTAAATGTTTCAATAAATGAAAAATTTAGCCTTTTTTAAAGGTAAGGTTGTATATGAACGCAGCTAAAGCTAAGATGTTTTAGTTGTTTACAATGGAACATTTAGTAGTGTTGGATGTGAACGCAGCTGAGCTAGTCGATTGACAAGATGTCGATTGGAAGACCTCCCTGTGACAACATCTCTCCATGAATGATGGATGGGATACTCCTGAAGGAGGTGATTGGAACAGAAGGGAAGTGAGTGGGATGGAGAGGATGAGAGATAGATAGAGAGAAAGGGGTAGAAAGAGATGAAGAGAGAAATAGAAGAAAATATGTAGAGAAGTAGAGAAAGAGAAAGGGTTAATAGAGATTAGGAGGATCCAGAAGAAACAGAGAAAGAGAAAGTGATATTAAGACAATGAGATAGAGAGAAAGGGGTAAAAGTAGATGAAGAGAGAAATAGAAGAAAATATGTAGAGAAGTAGAGAAAGGGTTAATAGAGATTAGGAGGATCGAGAAGAAACAGAAGGAGAAAGTGAGATGAAGAGGATGAGAGAGAGAGAGAGAGAGAGGGATGGAGAGGTAAAGAGCGAATGAGGAATCATAGGGAGAGATAAAGGAGAAAAGGGAGGGAAAGAAGAAGCAAGAGAGATTTAGAGAAAGTGGAAGAAAGACAGAAAGAGATGAACAGAGAAAGATATATAAAAAAAGGAGAGAGACAGAGCATTAGGTAGAGAGAGAGAGACAGAAGAAGAGGGTTGATAAAGAGGAAGAGAGATGAAGAATGAGGTTTAAAAAAAAATAGATGAGAGAGACAGAAAAAGATAGCGAGAGGTAGATATTGAAGAAAAGAGGCAGAGGATTAGGTTGAGAGAGAAGATGAGAGAGATAGATGAAGAAGAGACAAGGAATTAGGCAGGGGCAAATGAACAATGTTAAAGAAGAAGGAAGAGGGTCTGAAGAGGGTGAGAGAGAGAGAGGAGAAGAGATAGATGAAGAGTTGAGGAAACGAACAACTTGGAAGAGGAAGAGATAGGGTGATGAAGAGGTGTTTTTAATTGTACCCATCTGGAGGGGATAGATCTTAGAAGCGCTCGCACTTTTAAGCTCAGAATGGACTAGCACTCGTTTCTATTTTTGAACTAGATGTTGAAGGATTTCATCCTAAACAGGCACAAAGTTTCTTCTCCACATTACATAGTTTCATCAGATGAGGTATTCATCTGCCGAGAGCAGGGAGGGTGTTATCCCAGATCATTTTACAGATCAATGTCCTTCTCTTTAAAGGGATTGTTAAACTTCGTTGAGAACCTTTAAAAAAAAAAAATCATGCACTTTCAGTTCGGCTATAAACCTTTAGGTCAGACAGGAATTGCCCGAATTGTTAAAGTTAATCAGTGGTTTAATTGTGAAGATATTGATGACTGCAGTATATAGAGGGAAAATAATGTGGTATTTCCAGTCATTTACTTTTTTAAAAAAGGTCTATGTATCAAGCATCCTGATTGGTGATTATCGATTTGCAATATATATGGTAGGAATATTCCACAGGAAGTGGAGATGTTGCACAAAGCAATACATTTTTTTAATGACCAGAGTAGTACAGAAGCAATTTTCATAATTTTTTGTCCTACGATACAAAATTATGACTGCATGTCCTGTTAGGGGAACAAAAAAGGATTTTGCATTTTGACTTTCAAGATAGGGAGTACTGTACATGACAAAATCTCACCAATTTTGTTTGTAAAATAGAAGAGATGATTTGTATGAATACTTATACCGTTTCATTATCTCCTGATATTTGCTTTATTATCTCAATTGAACTGTAAGATACGATTCAACCTTTGATCATAAATCTTCATGTAAAGTAAATAAAACATTCTATTATTGGTCATGAAGTAGGTCCATTATGAGATTTAATGTTAGATTTGTGACAGTGCATCGTATTTAACTACCGCTACAAGTACCTTCAAGTACCGGTACCTGTTATTGTGAGATGTACATGTACCAGTATTTCGGAATTACCAAGGGGTTATCTCTATTAATACAGATGTCAACCTTATAGGAAGTCTAAAATCATTGTGTACACATAAAATTTGAAAGAATACAAGTATACTGGAATAAATTGATCTGTAAATAAAAATGATCTTTGCAAAATTGTTGCAAGCGTTGAATTAGTATAAATGATGGTGAGCATTTCTAATTATAGTAACATCTCTTGACGAAATGATGGTGCATCTAATTATAGGTCTTTCTGAAAGCAACATTGTATAATGATGTAATAATTATGATGTAATAATATGTAATTCTTACAGTAGTGCATATTACAAAATATTATGTCTGTGTTTTTTATTAAAGATGAAATTTTTAAAAACGCTTTAGATCCTAGATAATTAGAAAATAAAACATGTAAATGGTTAAACATTTAATGTAAAAGAATCATTAAAATTTGAATAATTGGAAGGCATGATGAAGAAATTTATTTTTAAAAGAAAGGTCTTCAGAATGCCATTAAATTATTCAAATTCTAATGCTATTTTTTATCATGTGGCAGTTAATTCCAGAGTCCGGACACTGGCTTCTTGAATATAGATCTATAGGCCTTTTGCAAATCACTACGCTAATGTGATTGTCTACTGTTCATTATTGTTTCTCCAGAATTTGAAATGTCATGATGCTAAATGTGAAAAGTCATCTTACTGTCAATTTAACACAACTTTGCTTCTCGAACTGCCTTTGTAACGATAATCCCTATCCATGTACGATCCTCAATAAAAGCATTCACTCCTGAAATAAACTTGTGAAGGTTCTTAACTGCATTATGAACCATAAACTCCCACTCGGATGAATAAAGTGCATCTCGCAGTTTATTTATTCTTCTCCTTTAATGAGGGATTGTACTGTGTGGGATGGAACATACTTAGCGACACCTTTGCCTGTCATATATTTTGTCCGATTAAGCAATTTTTAAATTCAAGATCATGGTCTAAAGGCTAAAGGCAAGGATAACACCCTCGACATAAGTAGCATCTATTTATATAATCACTTGGATGTTTATATTTATTTCTTCTTTTTTTTTTCTCAGAATTTTTTATTGATAATGCTCCAGTAGAAAGCAAAGATTATTTTTTTAGTAAAGTGCTCGTCTGAAATGTCATGCCGCCAACGTTAATTGCATTTTGTTCTCTCTCTTTGCAGTTATCTATTTGGCCTCTTCTTTCTCCATTCTTTACTATCTCCATTCTTTACTATCTCTATGTTTTCAGTCTTTCTTTATTCTTTGTCACTATCTTCCCCCATCCTCGTTATCCGTCATTTTTTTTTCCTTTTTGCATGACCATTCCCCCCCCCTCTCTCTCTCTCTCTCTCCCTCACTCTCTCTTGCTCTCTCGCTCTCCCTCCCTCCCTCTCTCTCTCTCTCTCTCTCTCTCTTTCTTTCTCTCTTTCTCTCGCTCTCTCTCTCTTTCTTTCTTTCTTTCTCTCGCTCTCTCTCTCTCTCACTCTCTTTCTCTCTCTCTCTCGCTCTTTCTTTCTCGCTCTCTGTCTGTCTGTCTGTCTGTCTGTCTCTCTTTCTTTCTTTCTTTCTCATCCTCCTGTTTATTTTTAGTCTACTTTCCAAAATTCTAATACACACACGAGACCTCATGTTACCTGTTTCTATGAAATGTACTATTATTATTGGTAAGGAAAATAAGCAAAGAAAATGGTATTCCAGCGGGACTTGAACGGGAGACCTCCGGACCGCTAGACCTGTGCTCTACCGACTGAGCTATGGCAAACCCTCTATCGCTGTACGTTCTAGAAAGTCCCTTGGCTTTCAATGCGCGTGCGATCAGAAGATATATGTAAACCTGATGTTAACCAATAGATTTTGTTCGAAATTATTATTATTATTTTTTGAGATTAATTTTATCTCTTTCTTTCTCTCTCTCTATCCTTAGGATGATCTTCCACGAGTCAAGACGGAAATTAAAGCAATGAAGGAATTAGTTCATCAACATATCTGCACACTGTATGAAGTAGTAGAAACAAAGAACAAGATTTTCATGGTTATAGAGGTAAGTTCTTCAAAAATGCTTTTAAACAAACATTTTTTCTCATAATTTTATCTTATCAGATATTTTTCTGAATTCCTCCCAAATTATTGGCTTTTCAGAATTTCAATAGATGCAGGCTGATAAAGAAGACCATTTTCACTTTATTCCAAACTGTTTAATGTGGTCTTCACACCTTTTTTGTTGTTCTTGGTTAGTTCCTTCTCTCCTTCTCTGTCTATATTCTCTCTTCTTTCTTCTTCTTGGAAACATTTGGCATTTTGTTTCTAAAGGGTTTCTTTTTCATATTTAATATAGTTATCTGCGTAATCTTGTTTATTCAAAGATCATATCTCGTACCTCTCATATCTCTTCTATCTCTCTTAACTTATCACAGTTTTCTCTTTTCAATCTCCCCCTCTTGATTTATCCTGATATTCATGTTTATTTTAAGATCCAAGATGCTAGATTCCCGGGAAAACAATATTCATTATTGATATGTTTTGATCAAAATTCATGGAAAATTGCATTAGAGAGGATTTTAATGCAGGTGTTCGAGAGTATAATTCCCTTTGGGTGTTTCCCATCGAGGTAAATTGATTAAAATTGGTTTATTTTCTTGTTCACACGTTACGACATCCGTACGGAAAGGTACGGTCGCTTTAATTTCTTGTACGTTAAAACTTGTCGCCTCCTTCTTAGATTCTTGAAAAGATATCAAGTGTTTTGGATGGTTTGACTTTTTAAAGGAATTCTTGGACCGGGATGCATACACTGTTGCCATGGTGACATGAGCATGTGATTGTTTGCTAGCAGGATATGAGGAGGGCCGATGTTTGTCGTTCCAGCTGGGTTTGAGAGAGGAGGGGGCAGGGTTATGTCGGTCAGTTCGATGCAGCTATTTCGAAATCCAAATTATGTAGGTTACTTTCTCCCAAAGGTCAGTTAGAATGCAATTCATGTTTGACCCCTCCCCAGTTCTATAGAATTAGCTTGGATTTATTTTGGCATCGCAAAAGAAATCTGGCACTGTTTACCTGGCTGACAAAAGGTTACACTCAGTTAAACCACGGACAGTGTCCATGGTCAAACGGAGTCAATTTTCTTTTAAAAAGGTTGAAATGCAGATGTCTGAGATAAACTTGATTCTGGAGAGTTCTTTATGTTACACATTTTGATATCCATGACCCAGTTTTCCAATGATACTCTGGTATTACTATCATTATATCAAGAAAACATGAAATAATTCACAGAAAATATTCCACGTAAACAAGTGGATAAAACAATATTAATAATAATTCAATATTTATATAGCGCCTATCAAAAATTTCTCTAAGAGCTTAATTCATATTAATACCAGGATTAAATAGATTATTTTGGCATTATAAAGGCGTATGTCCCAATTATTTGTTTTCTATTGTATTTTAAGTATTTATAAATAAAGTATTGGTCACATGAAAGTGATTTACTAAGTCCAATCAGTGAGGGGGTTTTCCCCTATTCTGTTTACTGTTTCATTTCACGCAATAAACCAACCTCCAGTTTTTGTATTCAAAACAATATGAATTGGCTTTTTTTCCAGAAAATATAAATTAATCTAGTAATCTTGTGATGATTATCTTCTCTTGATGATCTTGATGATGATCCACAGCATTTATATTGCACCATATTTCTGTTTAAAAAATGCCAAGGCTCAGATATGGATTACGTTGGGGCTTGAGGAGTTTTCATATAATCACCAAGGACAATTAGATTATTTTTTCAAAATCTTTATCTGTTATTGTATTATAGATTTATTACTGTTTTTTAAACATTATGAATAAAGTATGAGTCCCACGAAAGTGAATTCATAAGGGTTTTCCCCTATTCTGTTTACAGTTTCACTTCACATAATAAACCAGCCTCCAGATTTTGGGATTTATTAAAACAATATGAATGAGCTTTTTTTTTGTTCAGAAAAGAGAAATCAATCTTGTAATATTTTGATGATTATCTTCTCTTGATGATAATGATGATGATGATGTTGTTGATGATAATGATGATGATGATGATGCTGATGATGATGATGATGATGATTGGTGATGGTGATGGGTGGTGGTGGTGGTGGTTGTCGGTGGTGGTGGTGGTGGTGGTCGGTGGTTGAGGTCGTGCGTCTGAGGGCTGGTGGTGATCGGTGTGCATGATGGTGATGGATTAATGTGATCGATGATGATAATGGTGATGTTGATATTGACGATGATGATGATGATGATGGTGATGATGATGATGTTGATGATGAGGATGATGATGATGGAGATGATCCACAGCCTTTATATTGCACCATATTTCTGTTCAAAACATTCAGCGGCTCATATATGGATTATGTTGGGGTGGGAGGAGTTTTCTTTTTTTCTCTCTATCTCTGTTTCTCTCTCTCTCTCTCTCTCTCTCTCTCTCTCTACTTGACGGGAGTAATGACATTTGAGGCCTAGTTAAAGGGGAATCCAACCCAAGGAGAGAATCAATCTTACAGGAAAGAGGAAAATGAGAGGAGCAATCTAAAAAAAGTTTCATCAAAATCGGTTATAAAATAAGAAAGTTATGGAAGTTTGAAAAGTCTAGTTGTTCCTTCTATGTGGATCCTCAAATTGGCATCATCGGCTTCAAAATGGCCGATCTCATGGACAACTCTCCATTCATTTTGTACACAAATTTTCAGATTTTCCCCATTTTCTTTCAAAATTTGTCTTCTTTACTTCTGACCTCAAAATATGTCATGGGAAAATATATTTCACACAACATATGTTGAGCTTAGAAGAAGGTATGATATATTTCGAAAGAAAATGGGGAAAATCTGAAAATTTGTGTACAAAATGAATGGAGAGTTGTCCATGAGATCGGCCATTTTGAAGCCGATGGTGCCAATTTGAGGATCCCCATAGAAGGAACAACTAGACTTTTCAAACTTCCATAACTCTCTTATTTTATAACCGATTTTAATGAAACTTTTTTTAGATTGCTCCTCTCATTTTCCTCTTTCCTGTAAGGTTGACTCTCTCCTTGGGTTGGATTCCCCTTTAAGATTTAACTTTGAAAGCATGTGGGTGGATGGGGAGAGAGAAAGTGCACTTTAGAAATGACTGAAGTGTCGCCCATTTCGTTTGGTTTCTGACCGTCATTCTGTTCACGGAGAAGTGGCAAGCATTTCGGACTATTAATGAAATCACTGCTTTGTCTCGTTCGTAGTCTCACTTTGTCATGAGGTGTATCTCTCTTGATGTTTTCTGCCTTTTCACTGTTGCCCCACCGTTACCCCAGTCCTCTCCTTCCCCTCTTTCTGTGATGTGCTGCTGTTTTTCTTTGTCTGTTTTTATTATCATTATTATTACCATCATTATTATCTTATTTTGGATTTTCTTTCTTCTCTGTTACCTTCTCTGTTATTTGATGTTTTCTCTATGTATGTTTGCCTGCCTGTGTCACATAATTTAGAAGGTGATTGAGATTAAACTATCAGGTGTGGAACATAGGCTAGGCGTATCTCTGAATTTGAATTATCATCATTACGATTGAAGCACATGGTGACCATTGGAGTGAGTCTTGAACTAAGACTAAGTCTATCTCTGAATTTGAATTATTATCACTACGATAGAAACACATGGTGATCATCTTCGAGACTCTGGAGTTGATTAGTGCGGATCAGTAATGAAAAGACTCTTTGTTTACTTCTCCTATGCAGACGTCATAGGATCACTATGTAGAGAACGTACACGTACCACACCACCTTTCATCTGAGCGCCTCCTCTTTCCTATTTAATTCTTTAATCAATCTGAACTTTCTTATTTATCTCAGCTTTTCTCCTTTAGTTATATCTATCAAGATGGAGATCTTTTGATAATGTTTTTGTCTAGTTTCTAATTTAAGATTGTTGTTTCTATCAAAGTGATCAGATTGGGAGTAGGGAGGCAGGGACAGTTTCAATTTGGAGAAATAATAAAAATTTGGTTCTTTTAATTTTAGCTCCTACATGTATTTCTCCCACGTAATTTCTTCAAAGATGGAAAGTTATGGACAATGATACCTCTTTATTATTTATAATCCAATTTCTAATTCGCGATGTGTTTGTTTAATCAATATGATCAGGGCTTCTTAACACAAAAGCTTACAATCAATCGCATAATGGCAGTGAAGATCATTGTTGCACATGTCTTTTGTTCAAAAGACTTACCAGTAACCAATTGGAATTGTGCTTTAGAATTTGCAATTAATCGCAAACCTTTGACTCTTTTTATATTTGCAGAAGAAGTAAATAATCTTTCCTTGTATTTACATGATGTAATACATTTTAGAGAGGCTGGATGTTAGCTCATATGCTAACTTACTAGCAAGTTAAAGTTGCTTGCTGGATAAAAGTAGATCCTGCGGCTCGAATCCTTCCTGGTTTAAAGATTTTTTCTGACATAATTTCCTCTCTCAAGCAGATTAAGCATCCAATCTTACACATTGAGAGCTGTAGTAAAACATTCTCTCTTAACCTACAAGAAAAGCAGTTGAAATTTTGTTTCTATCAAGAAGATAGACATTTTGTTGTTGTTGTTGTTTTTTTTGTTCCACTCCAACATAAAATAATGTAAATTTCGGATCAGTCTAATTTCTATCTGGCATGGGATCATTGGTGTGATAGTGGTGTTAGCAAAGCTAGAGCTGCTGACAATATAAGCATGGTGTCCTATGTAATTACATGTACAAGACGACCTGCCCAGGGGACTGTACCCTATGAGGGATCATTCCAATTCTAAGTGTACTCTTCTCGCAGAAAATTGCATCGGCGCTGTTCTCCGCTAATTTGTTTCTCCCACTGGGCCCGTTCCGTCCAAATTGCAAAATGGAGTAATTCACTTTCTGTTTAAATGCTGGCATGAATATTTCATACATTGACTTGATATAATGAGCAGAGTTATGGCAATCAAATTGGTGATCTTGTAACGGTCATGCACGTCTGCACATGTGTGCCGTGACGTCGTCGTGTGCTAGTTTTGTGTATACGTTGAGGTTATACCATTGTAGGTAGACTGAGAACTACCCTTGAAAGAGAATAATTTATTCAATTAATATCTAATGGCAGTAATGGAAGAGTTAACACAGTCTTTTGAATGGTATTCCTTTTTTTTTATTCATCTGATATTACTCGTCTCTGGTTAGCTCTTTCATTTAAGTTTATATTAATCCAGTTAATACTCTATAGGTGAAGTACTCAAGAAAATATACAACTCTATAAAGAAAGTTTTTCCTTCTTAGAACTGTATTATTTAAACTACAAGCAGAACATGATCTAAAAGTGCAGTTGAGCCTGGATATGAATACAATTCAAGGAACATTGTACAGGGCCCCATTGCATAAATCTCACCTGTATTTTGTAAAATCAAAGGTAACCTATCTTGGTAACATTACTCAACAGCCAATTGAATTCAAAGGTTCCGTGGAAGTTACCCAGTAGCGGACGCAGACCGGAGTCACACAATGAACTTACTGGGCCCATGTGTAAACATAACAGAGCCGCTTTTGTCCCCATACAATTGGGCCCCCGAAATGCATTCAATTAGATTTTCTTGGATCCGCGCCTGGTTACCACTGATGGCAAAGTCACCATCAACCGTAGGTTTTATGCAACAGGGCCTTGGTCTTAATCTTAATACATGTTTATTTGGTTCATGTTCAAAAAAGAAATAAAACCAAACCAAAAAATAATGCTACAAAGAAAATTAGAAAAGTGTCTTTCTTTCTTTCTGTACAATTTGTCACTGATTCAGGTTAAAATTTATTTATCGCTCTAATAAGATTTTGTTTTGTTTTCATTTGACCTGCAGTACTGTCCCGGAGGTGAACTCTTTGATTACATCGTGGCTAAAGATCGTCTCAAAGAGGCTGAGGCCCGAGGATTCTTCCGTCAAATCATTGCAGCTGTTGCCTTCATCCACCATGAGGGGTACGCACACAGGGACTTAAAACCGGTAAGAATTCATAGATGTAGAGGGGTATGTACACTGAGACTTAAAACCGGTAAGCATTCGTAGAGGGGTACGCACACAGGGACTAAAACCAGTAAGCATTCATAGAGGGGTACGCACACAGGGACTTAAAACCGGTAAGCTTCATAGAGGGGTACGCATACAGGGACTTAAAACCGTTAGCATTCATAGAGGGGTACGCACACAGGGACTTAAAACCGGTAAGCATTCATAGAGGGGTACTCACACAGGGACTTAAAAACCGGTAAGCATTCATAGAGGGTACGCACACAGGGACTTAAAACCGGTAAGCATTCATAGAGGGGTACTCACACAGGGACTCAAAACCGGTAAGCATTCATAGAGGGTACGCACACAGGGACTTAAAACCGGTAAGCATTCATAGAGGGGTACGCACACAGGACTTAAAACCGGTAAGCATTCATAGAGGGGTACGCACACAGGGACTTAAAACCGGTAAGCATTCATAGAGGGGTACGCACACAGGGACTTAAAACCGGTAGCATTCAAGAGGGGTTCGCCACTCCAGGGACTTAAACCGGTAAGGCATTCATAGAGGGGTACGCACACAGGACTTAAAACCGGTAAGCATTCATAGAGGGGTACGCCAACAAAAAACCATGGGGGAAAACTTTAAAAAACCGGTAAGCATTCATAGAGGGTTACGCACACAGGGACTTAAAACCGGTATGCATTCATAGAAGGTTGTAAGAGGGTACGGCATAGGGACTTAAAACTAGTTAGCATTGATAGAAGGTTACACACATAGGGACTTTAAACTGGTAAGCATTCATGAGAGGGTGCGAGAAGAGTAGCACACAGGGACTTAAAACCGGTATGCATTCATAGAAGGGTGTAAGAGGGGTACGGCATAGGGACTTAAAACTAGTAAGCATTGATTGAAAGGTACACACATAGGGACTTTAAACCGGTAAGCATTCATGAGATGGTGCGAGAAGGGTAGCACATAGGAACTTAATTTTTTTCCTATCGCTACCCGTTGACCTCACCTGGGTCGAGTGTGGCATCTGTAGATTAGTGTCTTGCAAAACGATAATCGTGGCTGGGATACAGATTTATGAACAATTTGTAAATAAGATGCCCTGCAGTATACATGTGTAGATGGATGAAGGAATGCATCTTGAGCAATCAGACAAAATGACCTGGTGACCTTTCAAGCAGAACGAGATGAGGAGGCGTGTCTTATAGACAGATCACACTTATTAATCTCCAGGCACTGATTCCTTGTTTATATTTAGGTGGTGTAGACATAGTAGGCCCTATCTCTCTCTCTCTCTCTCTCTCTCTCTCTCTCTCTCTCTCTATCTCTATTCCATCTCTCCAGTGGGGTGTACCACAAAGACTTACGGTTGATTAAAAGTTATGATTGATTTTTTTTCGGTAGCCTCATTTGGAAACCAGGTACAGTCATAGATTAGGATTTGGATATGATTAAGAGTAGGGTTAGCGCTAGAATTAGGATTAAGATCATCAACTTTGGAGCATTCTGTCCATGATGAGGCTACCGAGAAAAAATAAATGGTAACTTTTTATCAATCGTAAGTCTTTGTGGTACACCCCACTTGTCTCTCTCTTTCTCTTCTTTTTCTCCTCTCAATTCCTTGTTTATATTCAGCTAGTGTATAGGCCTCTCTTTCTTTCTTTCTTTCTCTCTCTCTCTCTCTCTCTCTCTCTCTCTCTCTCGTTCTCTCTCTTTTTCTCTTTCTTTATCCCTCTCTTTCTCCTTCTCCCTTTCTCAATTCAATTCCTTGTTTATATTCAGCTAGTGTAGACATACATTAGGAGGATCCCCTTTATCTCTCTCTCTCTCTCTCTCTCTCTCTCTCTCTCTCTCTCACTCTCTTTCTATTTCTCTTTTTCCCTTTTTCAATTCCTTGTTTGTTTTCAGCTAGTGTAAAGGTCTCTCGTTCTTTCTTTCTTTCTCTCTCTTTCTCTCCCTCTCTCTCTCTTTCTCTCTCTCTTTCTCCTTCTCCCTTTCTCAATTCAATTCCTTGTTTATATTCAGCTAGTGTAGACATACATTAGGAGGATCCCCTTTATCTCTCTCTCTCTCTCTCTCTCTCTCTCTTTCAATTTCCTTTTCTCTTTCTCCTTCTCTTTCCTTTTTTTCAATTTCTTGTATGTATTCAGCTAGTGTATAGGTCTCTCATTCTTTCTTTCTCTCTCTCTCTCTCAATTTTTCTCTTTCTTTATCCCTCTCTTTCTCCTTCTCCCTTTCTCAATTCAATTCCTTGTTTATATTCAGCTAGTGTAGACATACATTAGGAGGATCCGCTTTCTCTCTCTCTCTCTCTCTCTCTCTCTCTCTTTATATTTCCTTTTCTCTTTCTCTTTCTCTTTCTCTTTTTCCCTTTTTAAGTTCCTTGTTTATATTCAGCTAGTGTATATACCTCTCTTTCTCTCTATTTTTCTCCTTCTCTCCCTCTCTTTCTCCTTCTCCCTTTCTCAATTCAATTCTTTGTTTATATTCAGCTAGTGTAGACATACATTAGGAGGATCCCCTTTATCTCTCTCTCTCTCTCCCCCCCCCCTCTCTCTCTCTCTCTCTCTTTCTTTCTATTTCCTTTTCTCTTTCTCTTTCTCTTTTTCCCTATTTCAATTCCATGTTTGTATTCAGCTAGTGTAGACATAGTAGGCCTCTCTCTCTCTCTGTCAATGGTTTTACCAAGTGGTATCTCCTCCAGCATTCAACAGTCTAGTCTTGACCATGGCTTCCAGAAGAATGGGGGAGTTTGTAGGCACATACCCCATATCCAAAGCAAAATGCACAACGCAGAGTCTGAATATAGAAGACCAGATTCAACATGTACTATGGGCTGACACAAATAGTGGATCGGAGTCTAATCTCCACCCTAGGTATTACATGTATTTGTTATTGTGTCAAATCGGAGTCTGTGCTCATAGACTAGGGGGAGGGGGTTCTTGTGAAGTAAGGCAAATATAAAGTGTTTTACATTATTAGCTCATGGAATGTGACAAATTATGTGCTTTTAAGCAGAAATATAACAATTTATGTATGCGAATATGTGAAGTACTGTGTTACATCAATAGCATAGAGCCTCATGCAGTTCACAATTCCATATGACAGGCGCATTCATTACATCCCTCTAATTGCAGCAGTTATAAAACGATTATTGATGAGGCGACTTGGGATGTTGTAGATATCATCGTGACACAAACCTATGAACTGAAACTGAACTGGCTCTTCAAAACCAATTAGCTAATGAAAATTCCCATAAAATTGGACAAGTGTCACCTGCCTGCCTTGAATATTATGATTAATAGGGGTAGACATAGAGATGAATACTGGTGTTCCCATAGAATTTCCCATAAATGTATAAATTGCCTGGTCAGTAGACAGTAATAATAGGAAAGAAAGCAAAGCTCCTCATTAACCCTTTAGCACCTAAACCGCCCGAGACCGCCCCTCAGCTTACTCACTAAACCGCCCCAAACCGCCCCTGTCTTAAGCACGCTATAATCAAGATAGTATCAAAAATATGTGATGAAACATGCCCATACATGTTGTGGATTATCCATTGGATGTATGCTGTCTGATTGTGCACAAAAAAAGTATGTTTTAAGAGCAATTCCTATTGAAAAAACCTGATTGAAACACAGCATAACCCTTTCCGCTAGTGAGTAAACTGACACTTTTCACACAGTCTCTAGGTGCTAAAGGGTTAAATCCTCTGCTCATGGTAATATTGAAAGCTACCTGAGTTCTCTTGTACTCTGCACTTGCCCTTCAATAAGATCAGTTTCACTGCAGTTTTAATTCAATCATATCTGGCTATCATTGACATGTAAATAGATTTTAAGGAAACTAATACTGTATAAGCCAATATTCCCGCGTACAGCAATTTTCACAATTTTGGACTAGTTGGGGATATTCGCGAGAGCAAAATTTTGCGATTTTGGTGATGATTTCATAACTTTAAATAACCTTTGTATTGAAGTGGAAATTTTCGCGATGTTTGACTCACGAAATTCACTAAAATAAACCACTTATACAGTAAACAGTTTTTTAGGCTCACCAGATTTAGAAACATACTTTTAAGTCCCCGCTCACACACACACACACACACACACAAAATGATTAGAAGGATCAGATCCTTGTTTCATATTTGTTGTAAAACTTAAAGGGATGCAGTAACATTGAAATAACATTTATTCGATTTAGCTTATTTTGCCAACATAATTATAAACACTTACATGTAGGTCAGTCTGGTATTTCTTCAAAATTGCAAGCTAATTGCTTGCTGTACCTTCGAGATATCAATGATTTCATACTCAAATTTTATAAACCAACCCCGGATGGTTTATAAAATCATGTGCTTTTTCCACATAGCACAACATACACCCATTTCCTGTTGTATAGTCCCCGTCCCTAGCGGCCTGCTGAGCTAGCAGCAGAGGGTACTGGTGTTCGGCTGTGCTTGGCATTGTTTTTTAAACTGTTTTAAGGTAGTAAATGACTTCCATTTGATCTGAAACTTTCAGTAGTTTGTTTTTACTATTGGAACAATATCATTTTATTAATCTTGATCTAATTGCTCTTGTTTTTGAAAGTTACTCAATCCCTTTAAATCATGCATCTTGCTATTTTCAAGTGTCCTTCTACACATCCATACTGTGTTTCTGAAATGTAGTTTGCTTCATGTGAACCCATTTAAGTTCATGAGCACCTATTATTAATGACTTGGAAACATTTCCAATGGTTATGCATTAAGACTTATCAATTTGGTTTAATCACATTCATTTCGTTGCAGCCGACGGGTGAGGGGGATTAATTTCCAAAATCTATGAAATTTCATCATGAGTTCTCGGAATGGATATCTTTTCAAAGACTCCAGGCATCAATATGAAGCATTAATTTCAATTTGCTAAGAATGCCAAGCCTTGAACGGAGTTGCCACCAAATATGGTCTGTTTGGAGCTAAACGGACTTTAACCCTTTGCAAGATCATATGAGTTAAGGCCCCTCTGGCGCTTAAAGGACGATATCTTTTCAAAGACTTCAGGCATCAATATGGAGCATTCCAAGCCTTGAACAGAGTTGCTACCGAAAATGGACGTTTTGGAGCTAAACGGACGATAACCCTTTGCAAGATCATATGATTTAACGCCCCTCTGGCGCTGAAAGGATGATATCCTGGAAGAGGTTAAACTCTGGAGGTGGAAATATGAACCTGTTTCATCGCGATGATTCAATTTAGGATCTATTCTCAACTTGTTCCTCAGATCATCCTATCTTGATAGCTACCCTTGGCACTCTTCGGAGAACTTCGGTGCCTCACTAGCCAGAAGTTGACAAATAGCGTGCTGCAATGTGGATCAGGGGAGAAACCCCTAAGTCAGTTGAAGCATAAAGTTGATGCTGCATTAGCTTGAGATTCAGTTTTATGATTTAATTACAAGCTTCCAGAAAGAAGCCCAAAATGTGCATGATAGGATTTGGCTTACATGTAGGTTTCAGGCTAGTGCAACACCGGTCAAACTCAAACTCTATTTTGAGCCAAAAACTAGCAAAACTAGCTCAAGTTTAAGCCCAATTTAGTGAGCTATTTAAGAGGAAAAGCCTGATATTTTCTGATCACACCAAGTCATCAGATCAGAAATAGAGCGCTATGCAAAAACTCGAGCTAATGAAACACTGCCTTGTGATGAGTTGTAATGTGCCTGCCTTGGAGCAATGATTGTCGTACAGAACTCTGGAAAGAGGAATTAATATCCGGCACTCTGCTGGAATTGCTTCTTTTTTTTCCCTAGTTCTGTGAATGTTTTAAGTGTGATTTCATTTGTTTGGTCCTTTATTTAGATTCGTAAATTTATTACATTCTGTCATCAATATCTCCCCATCATTTTATGTTTCTCTCTCTCTCTTTGATATATCTTCTGTCTCTCATTTTGTGTGTAATGTATTTCTTTGCCCTAAAATCTTCTTTTTCAATGAATCTTTCAAGTACTCCCTTTTCTAAATTGTATTTTTAATTTATCTGTATGCATTTATTTAATAATTATTATTTTCTCTCTTTCTCTGTTTTTTCGATACAGGAAAATCTACTATTAGATGAAGATCAGAGCTTAAAACTGATAGATTTTGGGCTAGCAGCTAAACCAAAGGTGAGTGATAACCTGTTGTGTATATCTCCTCCTCTGTATCTTCCATCTTCTATCTCTTCTTTCTATCTCTGTCTCTCCATCTTATAATAATTTTCATCTCAACCATAATGTACAATGTATATTCTACCTTTATACCTTTCTTCTTCTTCTTTTTTTCCCCTTCTTTTTCTTCTTTTTCTTTTTCTTCTTCTTCTTCTTCTTCTTCTTCTCCCCTTTTCTTCTCCTTCTTCTTATCTCTCTCTCTCTCTCGCTCTCTATCTATCTATCTATCTGTCTATCTATCTCTCTGTCTCCATCTCTTCTCCAACCCCTGTCTGCGTTGTACATTTTTTCATTTTTATCTCTTCTTTCTTCGTCTCTCTTCATCTGATTTACTTTAAAAGTTTTTTTTTTTTAATCTCCTCTGTTCGATGTGTCTTTCTTTTCCTCTTTATTTCTTCATCTCTCTGTCTCTCTGTGTCATTCTTTCATCCCTTTTCCCTCACTGTGAAGAACTTTTAAAGTGCAAATTAACATCTCACCCATTGAGTGTATTCTACTTCTATACCTTCATTCTTCTTCTTCTCTTTCTCTCTCTCTCTCTCTTTATCCTAATGTCTTGTAAGTTGATTTCAACTTTCACTATAATCCTTTATCTCTTACTTGTTACATCTTTCTCTTTCAGCGTAACTTTTGATCCCTTTCCCTCCCTCCCAATTTGCTATGCATCGAAGAGACATGAGTGGCATGATGAATTGAGTAGTAAATGCTGGGCTCAGATGAACATGAAATATTCATCTATTTGTCTCATATGCTGTCAGCAAAAGACACGGACAAATAGCAAGTGTGGTAGTCTTTTGTCCAGTCACAAACTCTTCCCACCCCCCTGTCTGTAACTGTTTTCTTCCTAAAATTATAACGGCAAAGTCTCTGTTTTCATACTGGTCGGTACTTTTTTTTAATGAAAACCTTTTTTTTTTAGTTTCAAAGAGTTAATGAATGGGAAGAAATATTCCTAAATTATTGTATTATTGCTGGTAATAGTAATATTTCAGGACTTTCAGAGTATATATATCACTGATGAGGCATTTCTCTATGGGCCTTATTTCTCAGCTGGGTTTTCTATATTAGTACTTCTAATCTCACTTTCGACATGTTAAGGGAATAATTCCGCACTAAATAGAAATTGTGCAAAATTTCTGATCATGCAGTTTTATGGACATGAATAATTGATGGCATACCCACACTGCACTCTTCAAATCAGGGGCATGTGCTGTAGCTATGGAAATTACACAATCTTGTGAGAGTACAGAGAGATTACCCTGTGTCCCCCAGCCAATCATAATGCACTTTATAAGTTTTGAAAGAGGCATTGTTTGGGGGACGATTTATAGATTGTTGTAGAAAACAGACTTAAAACCTTCATGGTTTTAACTTTAAAACAGACTTAAAACCTTCATGGTTTTAACTTTAACACAGACTTAAAACCTTCATGGTTTTAACTTTAACACAGACTTAAAACCCCTCTGACTATGATTTAATACAGACTTAAAACCCTCATGGTTATAACTTAACACAGACTTAAAACCCTGTTGACTATAACTTAACACAGACTTACAATCCTTTTTGACTTTCACGTAACACAGACTGATAACCGGTAGCGGACGCAGCCGAAATTCACACAATGAAAGTATCGGGCCCATGCGTAAATATAATAGAGCCGCCATTGTCCCCAGACAATTGGGCCTAAGAAATGCATTCAATTTGGAAATATATCTTGGATCTGCGCCTGGAAAACCTTTTTACTCTGAGCTATGAAATTTATTCCAGATGCTTCTGCAGAAAGTGTAACACAATTTGTCTATTTACACTTTGATTTGACATCAATAGTTAAGATAACAATTTAAGTATTAATATCCTTCAATTGGCAATGTTTTGACTCAAACAAAATTATTGTTTTTCCATCGAAATTGGCAATCAAAATAAAAGAACAGAGACATCTACAAGAATCATAAAGTTCTCTCGGAGGTGTAGTTTTTGCCCTTTTCTTCCCAACTTTTGAATCGGAACAAGTTTCTTTTGTTTCCTGTTTTCCAGGGACAAGTTGTCTAGGCAGAATTATTTTTTTTATCACCAAAATTTATCAATTTCCTTTGTTTTCTTTCATTTCTTGCTAATCTGAAATAATAAATGCACCTTTCCTGGCCGTAAACCGGACTCATATCTTGCCGATCTTGACCAAGAATTGTTAAAAGATAAAAACTTCGTGTGGAATCAATTACTGATTTCTCTCTTCCAAAGCGAGTGCCAAAAGTGAATTCCCGATTGCCCCAGAGCGTTGGGTATACCTTACAAGCCAGAGAAACATGAGATGAAAAACAAGGAGCAAACTTCCAGACTTGTAAATGGCATGAGTTGATATCTTGAGTAACTCTAAACTAAAATCAAGACTCCTTCTCATCTTGATTTGGGTGTCATCAAGATTTTAACCCAATGAAGGTAGATTATATTCTCAATCATAAAATGCTAAAAGTACACTTGAGATATATGGGGATGTGAGTGGCCCCCAAAATATCTTGGTCATAATTTTGTTGTGATTAGGGACACCTTTTTGTTGTATTCTGGAGGGTGTGTTTAATTTAGATGTTGAACTTTGTTATATTTTGCACCAAATATTCTTTGAAAAAATTATCATCCAGTGTAAGTGGATTAGACCATTTGAATTCTGTAAGTGGTATGAGGTTGATATATTAGCCCCGCCCGCACCCAACACCACCAAAATCAATACCCGACGATCTTTGGTACACTTTAAGAGTCGAGTGTAAGAGTCCAGTGTAAGTGGATTAGACCTTTTCAATTCTGTATAAAGTGGTATGAGGTTGATATATTAGCCCCGCCCCCACCCAACACCACCAAAATCAATGCCCGACGATCTTTGATACACTTTAAGTATCCAGTGCTAAGTGGATTAGACCATTTCATTTCTGTAAGTGGTATGAGGTTGATATATTAGAGCGGGGGAGGGTGCTAAACGGTAACAAGTTCTGGTATTTTTGCTCTCCTTTGGCACTTTTCAAATGTCACCCAGTTCTCGATGTTTATTCTGAAAAACGAGGGCAGTAATTATGTTTACAAATGATTTGTGAGCAGCAGAGGAGCTACTGCCTCGTAAAGATTCTCTCTCTCTCTCTCCTATCCATTCTCTCTTCCTTTTTAAAATTTTTTTATCTTCTTTATCAATCACTATCTCATTTTCTTTTTTCTTTTTTTTTTTTTTTTTTTTTTTGTTGGGTGGGTCTTTTTCTCTGTCACATGTACTGAGCTAAACAAAAATATAGAATGAAGCATTTATTGAATAATTTATATTTTATTACATGTATATATATTAAAGCATATTCAATAACTTATATTTATTATTTGTATGTTGATTGCACGGGAGTACTGAACTTTAAAAACCTCATGACTCAAATTTAATCTTTGAATATATCTATACAATATTGGTTAAAACGTATTGTAAGGAGTTACCCATAAAATAAAGAGACTTTAGCAGCTCTTTTGATTTTTTTCTCTCGTCTGTTGGTAGACACGAGGAAAGACTCTTCAGACAGTGTAGTTAGTACAGTAGATTGTTTGCTAAGAGGATTTTTTTATTTTATATAGTTTATTTTTTTATTTATTAGTTTCCATCTCCAATATCCTTTTATTGTTTTTATAGAAATATGATATTGGCAGTTCACACCACAATTTTGTTTATCAATCTCATAAACAATAAAATATCTTAGTTTTGTTTCCTTTTGCTTCTCCTTTTAGATACCGAAACAAGACAAGTTTGTGGGATAGTTTAATATCATTTGGCAGCTTTGCACTTGTACTGAAACTATGATGCAAGTAAAGCACTATGTTTTACTAAATATTAACCCCCCCCCCCCTCCATAGCATTTACTGTCTTGCATAATGCCACATATATTGTATTAATTTAAACTTGACCTAATTTGTTATATCTCCATTACAAAAAATATGAAATATAGAGAATATATCAAGCATTCTATGTTTGACCTTTATGATTTACGTTACTTGTAGCTAGTACACTATTTTCCCGTATTTTTCATCAAGTTTCATCATCCGTACCCTATAACAGTCTGTAAATTTATTTACATGATTAAAAAATTGTCTTTAATAGCAAAAGCCTCTCGGCCAAGGGTAAAGATATGATTCTGTTATGAAAGATAATTGTGGGGGCGTTTTCTTAACGTTAGTAATTGCAAATCACCGCCACCCCTCCGAGCACATCTGCGCTCAATTATGGGTGAAGCGTGGTCCATTTTAAGCAAGGAACATTCCCACTGACTTCTCCTTAGAGATCGCAGTTCTATTTTCATCCTCCTGTGTACAACTTTGATGTTTACGTCATATGTGAAGATCCAAAAGAGTATTTACATGTTTGTATGATGTGTATTCTTCAGCGACAAGTGCTCGGCGATCATGCCAAAACACTTATCGAATGTTTAACTTAAGCCCTGGACTCAATAATACATGTATACCTAACCGATATATAAGCCCATAGATCACAACCCTGACCCTACATCTTAAAAGATTTGAGCTAATGTTGCCTTGGCTAATGTTGGCTTGCTGTTTACTTGTATACTTCAACCAAAACAGATAATGAACTAGATAGGTAGATGCAAAAAGGGGTTGTGCATCACACCATGACACAAACCATCTCGGCTGTGCGAACAGTCTTGGTTGCGTGCTCCTGCACTTCCCCATATGATGTCGTATGTTAGACAACGTGCACCTTTGATGGTGTTACGTTACCTCTCTACGAGGAATAGGTGCAATCTGAAAGGGGCTGTGCATCTCTCTGTTTTATGAAACAGTCTGGCTGTGCTAACAGCTTTGATTACCTGTCCATGCACATCTTCACATAAAACAGTCTAAAAGACTTAACTTGTAGCCTTGATTGATGGTGTTGTATACCATTGCTGTATTGAATAGGAGCTAGGGCTGCTCATCAAATGGTATGAACCGAACTGGCTGTGAGAACAGCTCCAGTTGCGTGCCTGTGCACTTCTCCACATGAAGTCATCTGTGGGACTACTACCGTGCCTCCACATATTGTCTCTTTTACTGTAACATTGTCCGCATTCTTCAGATGCTCGTCACTGAGTTTCACGTAAACACTTCAAGCTTTTAGCCTCATCTCTCGCTCTTCTTCAGACAATGAAGTTTCCTTGAGTTTGCCGTTCTCGATAACTTCAAGTCTGTCTCTCGGGCCGATGGAGATCGAATGTGCCATGATATCATTAACCCTTTCCCTGTCATGAATGTTATTGTCGCAAGTTGGCACAGAATCTGCGATGAAATGCAAGAGATTAGATTCTCAGAAACTGATGTTTTTTTTTATGTTAACAGATGTGTTTATAAGAAGCATTGATTAGTTTCAGTTTCTTGCAAAATCTGTGCAATTTGTGAAAGTGTTTATTTTGGGGTTTGTCATCTCAGTGAAAAAACATGTTTTTGTATATATTTATATATATGTATTTAGCATGTAAATAAAGAATTATGACAAGCTTTTCTGCATCTTAAACTGTTGTACACAATATTAAAAACTGTGGACTTAACATTGGAGCCGATAATACATGTAGAACTGCAAAAGAAATAGAGAGATTGAATTAAATACCGTTTGATTTTGTCATCTAATATCTTGCTCAGGGATTTCAGAGAAAAGTCTTTGGGAGTAGGCATTGAGATAAACATTGGTGCTGCATTACATCTTAGAATCGTAGAATCGCTTGAAGTAAAATATGATCATACCGATGTGACAATCGCAAGGTTATCCTCGAGAACGAAATCTGATCAGTCCGGAGATTATAATACATGCTGCCACTTAACGCCAGGGAAGAAATAAGCTTAAGAATATTGCCTAACTCCCTTTTTCCTCTAACCCTTTCAGGACATGAATTATTTAGGGGCTTATTTGATCAGCACTCCATCTGCAAATTGGCAACACTGCTATTTTTTATCAAGTGTTTTAAAGGTTTAACAAAATGTATCCGCAAAGACATTACCAATGTTTAAACTAATGTGATTGTCAATTTTGTATGAAAAAATACCAATTTTCATTACGTTAGATCATTGCCAATTTAAGGAATTTTATGCTTGATTTTTGTTTTCTTTTAATTTCTGACACCAAACCCTAAATGGTAATACTCCGAAACATATCTTATTGTGTGCAGAATTTTTAAAAATCTTTTTGTTGATACATCAAGTTTACTTAGTTAAACCTCATGATGCAGAATATTGCCTCAAATGGGCTGAAAAGATTTTACAAACATTTAAAAGCCTTCTAGCTCTCAGTGTCTATCTGGGTCAGCCCCTGAGTGATTTCACGGAAGAACTTTACAGACGCTGACTTCTTTCCCTGGAAATGGTCAAAGGTGTTAAACACAATGGAGGAGTAGCAGGAAATTTGATGAAGCATGATGGAATCGTCGTTGAATAGTACATGTCAATTTGCGTCTAATTAAATCTTGAGGTATTTCTAAGTCCTACGTTTGGGTTACTCCATATACAAGTAGCAAGAGGAGAACTTTTACAAGATAGATTGAGTGTCATGACCTTGTTCACATCTTCGTGAACATTACGATTGATTATCCAACCTTGTCCTTTATCTTTAAAAGATGTCCCCATGGTTCGTACACATGGAAATTGTCTGTCATTGTGTTGTGCGCAGCCCCTCTAATGCATGCATTGCATATTTCGTCTTGATTTACACAGACAGTGGAGCAATGCACATCGATGATTAATGAACCTTGCAATGAGAACTGATTGGGTAATGCAAAGTGGAGATTCTGTTGTTTTTATTCCTCTGTCGTGGGTTTTAATTCCCAACGTAGTAAGTCCACATCTACTCTGGATCACACATGGCTGCATTGTAATCAAATTACCCCTTCTGAGTGTGGTTATGCAGTGCAGCGAGAGCAAAAATGGGACGTAACGCTAATTGATTCTTGAGGATACTCCTGCAGACACCTCTCTTCTGTTCCCATTAATCTTCTTACTCAATGGGGCTTGAATTATCAAAGCTCTTCCCATACAATGTACATTACTATGTTAAATGCCAGAAGGGTTTTTAATCAATCATTACACAAAGAGTTATGCCCTTTTTGACCTGAATGGATAAACAAGAATTTCACACGGAGGATCTAGAAAGTTATAACACCGATTTCTTAAAATAGAAGGTGTTTGAACTCCTATTTGATGGATGCTTTTCGTATAAAAAAGTTTAATTTGATTTGCTTGTTCATGAGTTGTGTGCTTGTGTTGATATTTGAATGGCTGACGTATTGATAAAGACGTAAATGAGGGTGCTGATTACTTTTTGGGGAAAAAAAACTTCTTGTAAATAAGGATGGTTAGTAATTTTTTTTTCATCTGGTATTTCACCTTTTCTCTCCTCCCCCTCAAATCTATGGCTTCTAAATCTATCCTGCCTTACTCCTCTTATCTCAGCTTGTTATGTACATATTCCACATATTTCTTATTGCATTTTTCATTTTCAAGTTTACTCCATTTTTCATTTTCAAGTTTACTCCATTTCAGAAATTCTTACACAAAACAATGTCACGCTCTTTAAAGATCTAGTATGATCGACTCAAGATAGAGATAACAAAAACAGCAACAAAATATTTCTCTTGCTTTTTCTGGACTCTTTCTCTCTCTCTCAAAACAAAAAAAGAAAATAAAAAGGAAGAGGTGAAAGACATTTTTTATGGCTACACCAGTAACCCTCATGTACATGTACATGTATGTATAACTTTAAAATGGCGTAAACATTCATAATATGAATGATCCACTGTAAAAACTAAAAACAACAACAAAATCAAAAACATGAAACTATTTTCTTGTTTAAGAATCTTTTAAAAATTGAGGTAGGTTAAACTTTCCTGGGAGTTCCTCTACCTTCTACCGACTTTTATCTACCTCCCATCGAAGTTCATCCTTTAAATTCTCAATCATTCTCAGCGATAGACTACTGCACCTGCTGACGGAGCTGCCCTATCCCATTCTGGAAGAAATTCCACCCCTTAATTTAGCCCCCCATCAGCCCCCAGTCAAGTTGTTCCTGTCACTCAAAGGGTGAGGACTGGGGGGTAGTCTTCAAATAATTTCACAGTTAGCTGCATCTCTGTATTATCTTTGTGAGATGGGATGGGAGACTTCTCTTCACCTTTTATTCTTCTATGTCTTTGCTTTCTTTCTTGATTTTCAGCAAACTTTTGGAATTGCATTCTTTTCTTCATTTAAAAAAAATCTTTTTCTTAAAGATTTTTTCTTTATTTTCCATCAGTATACATGTAGGCCTTGAGTGTCTCTTTTCCAAGGCTTCCATTCCTTTTCGTTTCATTGCTTCCTTTACCTTTTTAGAAATTTGTTTATGAGTAAAACAGCGTGTTTATAGAATGAAGTACACACATCTACACAGGAAGCTTAAAGGAGATGAAAAATAGGCTAGTAGTCTGTAGGTACACATTGTTTCAAATCAGTTTTTAATGAGAAACACTGTTTAAGTGGTTTAAGTGAATAATAAAAATCGAATTTTATTCAATAATGGTTACCTTTTGGTGCTTGGCAAACATTCAGACATCAGATTTGTCAAGTTTTTTCTCCATCTTGTGATTTAAACTGCTACTCTATTTTATATTTAACTTATAATTATTTTCCCAATTTTGTCATATTTCTGTAGGGTGGTATGAAGGATCATTTAGAGACATGCTGTGGAAGCCCAGCCTATGCTGCCCCTGAGCTGGTGTCGGGCAAGGAATACATTGGTTCCGAGGTGAGTAAGGTGTCTTTAAAATGAAGAGAGAAATGAAAAAAAAAATACCAACCTATATTCAAGCTCTAATTTGCTTTAACAATGAAATTAACATTACCCATTCATGTTATTAAACGGTGTATGTGGTGTTGGCAAAATTCTATAGTGTTATTGTAACTTTATAGTGTTTGAATTCTGGACAATATCTCAAAAAGATTGTGTCCATTAGAACTGGCGTTTTGTAATAGCTTGAATGTATTAATCATTGATTTTATTTAAAACAATTTTTTAATGTAATTTGCGAGATATACACTGTAGATATTCAGAGGATCGTGACAGTGGCAACATACATGTATTAATATTGAAACAAAAATACTGCCACATGATGCCAATTACAATTGCTGTCATTAACCCTTGCTACGCTGAAGAGGCATCTGTGCACAATCATAGAATTGAATTGGACAATCGTAATAATTGTTTTTCTCAGTGATTTTTGTACAAGAGAAAGTAAAAAATAGCTGCTGATCATACGTAACGTCTGTAGTAAAGCTACCAGTACCAATATTGTCATTTGAAAAGCAGAATTCAGAGAAAATATCTGAACAACAATTGTCATTATTTTTCCTTCAGAATATATTCAGCGTGTAAAGAGTTAAACAACTGGTTTTCCCTGTCAGAATTTGTAAAGTTTGGTTTCTTTTCTATCAAACACTCATTATGATTATTATCATGCGTGTTTGTTTTTTGTTCTGTTGGCATACAGGCTGATATATGGAGTATTGGAGTGCTGCTCTATGCACTACTGTGTGGCTGTCTTCAATTTGATGATGATAATGTTTCTATTCAACATTCTGTATTTGAATTATTATCATGTTAATTTGTTTCTCTGACATACAGGCTGATATATGGAGTATGGGTGTGCTGCTCTATGCACTACTATGTGGCTTCCTTCCATTCGATGATGATAACGTCTCGCTTCTCTACCGTAAAATACTTTCTGGTGTCTACGAAGAACCGCCGTGGCTTTCTGATGAAACCAAAGATCTTCTCAAACAAATGCTACAGGTTAGTGGGATCGATTTAAAGTAGCAGCACCAAAACAAATGTATGGGACTGAGATAAATTTATTCTGACAGTGATACATGTATAATGAAACAATAAAATATCTTCGGAAACATATATCTTGGTGGAAAACATATTCCTTTACATTATTAAAGATTTGATAATTTTCCAGTCGTGGTTACGATGAAAATAAAATATATCAAACAGTTTCCTTTCAGATACATACCAAAGCTCAAGCATTAGAAATAAATACTACAAGAAAATTTGCAGGAAATCATGTACTGTGTAAGCCAATATTTTCACGTCCAGATATTTCCGCGATTTTGTACTAGTTGGAGAATTTCGCGAGAGCAAAATTTCGCGATTTTGGTGATGACTTCATAACTGTAAATAGCCTTGTATTGAGGTGGAAATTTTCGCGATAACCGACTAGCGAAATACGTGAAAATAAAGTCATCGCGAAAATAAACCACTTATACAGTACTTGTAGGTTTAAAAAAAAAAATAACCATCAAAATGTTGGGTCGACTTTGCCTTTAATTGCCTTACACATAGCGTGCTCTGGCCATGTGCCATGTGTATGTGTAAATCTGCACACCACATTTCGCAATGTAAGTATTTACATTGAATTAAATTTGTTTGGTATTTTTCCAGGTCAACCCAACAAAGAGGATAAAGATGAAAGAGCTTATTATCCATCCATGGGTCGTCAAAGCTTTCGGTACACCTGTAGACTGGGAAAGCAAATGTGAGGTAAGAACATTATGAGATACTAGATTGCCAATTTGCATTTTAAGAAGCAAAGTTGTGGGATAGGAATGACTGTTTTGTTTTTTTTCCAATTTATATCTTATGCTTGAAAAGCATATACAAGGTTAATTCAGGATATTTCCCAAAAATCATTGCCAATTTAGACATTATATTAAGAGTATATACTAGAGATGAGCAATTTCCCCCTTTTTTTCCTTCTCCCCTCCCTATTTATCTGTTATTGTTATTGCTAAACTGACATTTGAGATTGTAAATGTAATGCTATTACCATCATTTGCTGCCATACTGTTTCTTAGAAAAGAGTAATTTGCATTTATTTTCAACAATGAAAAATCACTGATGTAATTAGGTGCCTATTGTCATAGTGGATATGGCAGATTCGTAGAAATGTATCATTACATTTATGCCTACAATACATTGTTATTTTGTAATTATTTACCTAATTGTATTTAATCAGTATTGGATAACAAACAAGGCTTCATTCTTAAGACACAAAAAGAGGTCTTTATGTTGTCACCAAAGACTGTTGTTAAGTCAAGCAACAACAAAAAAGTTGTTTTTAAAATCATGTAGTAGAGAAATTTTGCATTTCACATTTTACCAAAAAATGAAGCATTTGAGACAATAAATTGAAGGAGAAAAACAATAGTAAATGGTTTTAAAATATTGCCGTTTATATTCATTCATTTTTCTGTTTCATTGTCGATGTTGCGTTTTCAGAAACAACAGCTCAATGTGGATTGCGTAACAGAATTGGCAATGCATTATGGGAAGTCAAAGAAAGATATCATGTCAACATTAAAACAGGTAAGAAAACATTTATCCTTTCAAACATCTGTCAACATGAAACAAACAAAAAAAAGAAAAAAAAAATATATATATACAAGATGACACTCTTATTATCTTATTCTTGTAGGGCTATAAAAAAGAACCACTTTGATGAGATTGACAATTGGAAAACCTGGTAATCTAGCAAGTCGAAAAAGTCTTTAATTCTCCAGGGCTTACGTTTTAGGCATTAAATAGGGTATAGAATCAAAGAACTATTTTACATTTTAATGGAAGAATGAAAAATGATAAACCTTACAAAAACATATTTTGTATACGATCCCATGAAAATCTACCTTTAACAAAACTGAAAGTCCATACTCCCATCAAATGATGTGAGGGAGCCGAACCCAATGTTGGAATGACCCCACATGAGATGTTTGGCCTCTGACCTTTGACCTTTTCTATCCCTATACAGTGGAAGTATGATCACATGACTGCAACGTATTTCATCTTGCTGGCTGCCATGTATCGAGGTAGAACAGTCAGACTGCCTATGTCTAACCGACCACTCACAGAGAAGGTAAATGATCCTTGTGAATCCCCTTTTCTTCCCTAAATTGGCACCAATGTATTTCTCTTGTACAGAGAAATTAAGACAGATGAATCATTAAATCATTAAGACAGATGAAATTTAATTCAATTCAATTCAAGGTTTTATTCATATTTTCATCACAGGAAGTCACCGAATTGTGAAAATAAGTCTGAATTTTTTATTTAATGCTCAAAATTTTATTGTCCAAAACAAAGGTGAAATGGTAATTCTTTTTTCCCAATTGCTTGTGGGCCCGGCAGCCACTGAGCAGCGCCAGAGCGATGTTAGAGACTTTAATGCTGTTTGTTATTTAAGATATTTTTGAATGTTGTTATATATCGCAATATAAATGGCTGCATTTTTAGCTTATGTAACAAATCCATACAAGATAGGCAAGGTGATTTCTTTGGGAAAAAACCTCGCGATATCAATTATGTGAAATATTTTTACATTTTTAATTTCACGCAAAGATAGAAAGGTCTTTTACTTGTCATATAGTGTGAAATTGGTCACTAATTAGAGGAATTGTAGTGCAGGGTTGAAGTACTAATAGAGCTTATTGTAGAAGACGTTATGTTTCACAAGGTGAATTCTCCCCAATGAAACCGTATATTAGCAATTATCTGAAGTATTAGTTTGTCTCTTTATTCTGTAAAAAAAAAAAAGTGTAATATTTTCTGATGAGACATTTGCTAATGAGGAAAGACAGTGTTAGTTTTATAGAGATTCTGCTAAAGCTTTTATAACATGAACATATTTTGAAGGGTTTTTTATATATTATTATTTGGGAGTTTTTATGGTTTGATGTCTAATTTGTTATTTTTAGTTCATGTTTTCATTCATTTATGATAAAAAAAATAAAAAAAATTGAGATTTCAAATATGCATACAGTGAATCAAACTTGAAGAGTTGTGTAAATAGATGTCATTGAAATGAGTACTTGCGATTTATGGTCTTGTCAGAAGGGTTTTAATTCATTTGGGTTTTGATTTACATGTTTTATATCCATACTTCATCTTTGTCTAGAACCAAACTGACAGTGCAATACGATACCACCACCACCACCAACATCATCATCCTCACAATCACCATGACAACCTTGAACCTCCTACCAGTTCACCTTACATGTTCAGTTCCATGGAGGATGGTTTAGAAGATGAAGAATCCTACATCATCTCATCACCTCATCGCCGGACTGCATCAGAGAGATGTCACTCCGGAGAACGTCGGAGGCAACGCTCTCAGAACCCTCGAGAGCGCCCCGTCAGCTCACACTACGAAGGCACGTACGTCAAACCCGGTGGAGAGGACACTTACATGGTCCACACACCGCTGGTAACGGGGAAAGAGAACCATCGAGACGATGAGGGTTTCGTGAAACCGATCGGTTTACCCCTAAAGACTCCGATTAGAAAACGAAGTAAGAGCGATGCCAAGGATAAAACCTCACAAAAAGCCAAAGCACAAGCCTTAAAACAACCGGTGGTTCCTACGTTATCGCTACCTCCTGTTGTTACGCCCTCACGGTCGATGGACGGAGATCTCAACAGGTTATCCGTTAACACGCCACAAAGCAACGGTGCCTTCGATATCAAAAAGTAAGAACTGATCTTCTAATACAAGTGTTTTCTCCAGAAGAAGCTAAAACATGAGCCCTGTTTATATAATTGATGCTTAACAGTGCAAAAAAAAAAAAAAAAACAATGAAATTTTATCCTCCCAAAACATATCAACACTCAAATGTGACAATCTTAGTCTTTCCAAATATCAATGTAATGATAAATTGTAAAGCTATTCTATCAAATTCAGTTACTATATTATGCAACCTTTACACTAGCTCGTTATAAAGTTGGGATCAGATTAATAGTTGTGTACATCAGGCCCCTGTTAATATTCTAGATTGGTTAAGAATTTATGCACCGGCAGTACCAACTATAGAATCTAGATCTGTCTGTTCCTAAATTAAAATTTTGTTTCTTGTTATTTACTTTTTCCAGAGCTGTATCCATGGAGGATTCCTTAGACCACGTCATGATGGATGAGGAGATCAAGAGACCGGGACTGAGCGGATCAGCGAAGAAGATCTTTGGTAGTTTTGAGAAGGGAATAGATAAGATGATAGACCTGCTATCACCAAGGAGACGATCTAACGCTGGCATGGATGAACCAAGAAAAGTTAAGGTATGTTTATAGGAGCGGTAGGGCGAGGGAGATAGGGAGAGGGGAGTGATATAAGAAGAGACTCTTTTGGCGAAGAAGTTCTTTGGTAGTTTTGAGAAGGGAATAGATGAGATGATAGACCTGCTATCACCAAGGAGACGATCTAACGCCGGCATGGATGAACCAATAAAAGTCAAGGTAGGTTTAAGGGAGCGGTAGGACGGGAGATGGGGAGAAAGCGATCAAGAGACCGGGACTGAGCGGATCGGCGAAGAAGATCTTTGGTAGTTTTGAGAAGGGAATAGATAAGATGATAGACTTGCTATAATGCTGGCATGGACGGACCTAGAAAAGTTAAGGTATGTTGAAGGGAATGGCGAGTCGGGAGATGGGGAGAGGGGGATGATAAAGAAATAGACATCAGTGGGTTGGCTAGAAGATCTTTGGTAACTTTGAGAAAGGAATAGATAAGTTGATAGACCTGTTATGACAGAGGAGACGATCCAACGCTGGCAAGGTACGTCTTTAAGTTTACAAGTGGGAGGAAGCAGGAGAGAGAAAGAGATCTAAGAGGGTCAATTGTCAAGATCGATCTTCAAGCTTTGCTACAGATGTACACTAGATGTGTACCTTCACACAGGTTTCATTTTTTGAAATATATCACTCTAAACTTCTTGACCTCATTGAAAAAGATGGAAGCTTTTACAAACACTTTCCTAGAATGATTGAGTGTCACATTGTGAAAAATATATCAGCTTAATAATGGTATTAACTGATGAGAAACCCTAGGAAAGTCTAACATTGTTTTCCATCTTTTTTTCTCGCCAGGCATTGTACAACGTCTCAACAACCTCTACTCTTCCAGCTGATGTGGTCGTAGAGAGATTAAAAGAAGGTCTTATGTACAGCAATATAGACTCCTATAAACAAAAAGGGTAAGTTGTGCGGACATCCCATGCAGTTGTAGACAGTCTTTAGGCAAAAGCAGGTTGTCCACTGTCACTGCAAATGTCTTCAGTGAAGCCAATTTAGTTCTGAAAATTTTAATGGTTACAAAGACTTACATGTAGTATTTGTTGGTATGTGTTGTCTCCAGTTGATGTTGAGCATCGTTCTGAGCATTCTTGTGTAACACCCATAAGAGACTTCTCCAGCACTGGGGTGACTGTCCATGCCTCACAGCCGTAGAGCAGTACTGTTTCCACAGTTGCAATAAAGAAGCTTAGTTTGGTACCTCGGCACAATATAGAAGTAAGATATTATTATAATTCACTCTTAAACCATCTCTATTTCTTTCCTCATCAGGTACACTCTTAGATGCAAGAAGCAAGACTCAAAGGGCAAGACTGTCCTCTCCTTTGACATGGAGGTGTGTAGGTTACCACAGATGGACATGGTTGGTATCCGTAGGAAACGTCTCAAGGGAGATACATGGGAATACAAGCGCATGTGTCAAACCATCCTTGAGCACTCCAGGCTCTAGCACCATCTCTTTGGCATCCAAGGGAAAGGTCGTCCTCTTCTTTGTCATGGAGGTCTGTAGGTCCGTTGGTTACCCCAGATGGACATCGTTGGCATCCATAGAAAGCGTCTCAAGGGCGATACGTGGGAATACAAACGCATGTGTCAAACCATCCTTGAGCACTCCAGACTCTAGCGCCATCTCTTGGGCATCCAAAGAGGTCTGTAGGTTATCTCAGATGGACATGGTGGGCATCCGCAGGAAACGTGTCAAGGGCGATATGTGGGAATACAAATGCATGTGTCAAACCATCTTTGAGCACTCCAGACTCTAGCGCCATCTCTTGGGCGTCCATGGAGGTCTGTAGGTTATCTCAGATGGACATGGTTGTCATCTGTGGGAAACGTCTCAAGGGCGATACATAGGAATACAAACACATGTGCCAGACAATCTTTGAACACTCCAAGCTCTAGCGCCATCTCTTGGGCGTCTTAGGGCAAGGTCGTCCTCTTCTTCTTCGTCATGGAGGTCTCTTGTTACTCCAGAAGGCAATGTTTTGCATCCGCAGGAAGCGCATTAAGGGCGATATATGGGAATATAAGACCATCCTGTGGCATTCCAGACTTTAGCGCCCTCTCTTAGGCGTCCAACAAATAAAGATACTGTTCACTCACCGCCTATCGTCACTAAACTGTGGCTAAATAAGATGTTACTAGGAAAAAAGCAGTGTTGGCGTCTCATGAATATGTCAATGAACTGCAGATAACAACGACCTGTTGCAAGACATTTTAAACTTGGTGGTGCTAGGTTCCGAAGGACAGATCTTTGAGTCATGACCGTTTCATGATCATAATTATTAAGTGCCATTGTTAGAGGACTTCTAGTTTGTAGATGGTAATATCTCACTGAGAAGTGCGTATTTATGAGAACAAGTGTCATTCAGATATTCAGTTTTTATCTATTTTTATGGTGTAGATAATTGTAGATAAGAATGATTTTTTTTTGCTGTTGATCAGCAAAGCGTTAAAGTTTTTTTTTCCAAATTGGAAATGCGATGGAATCTGTGTGAGAGTTTTTTAAATGGAGCCCAACACTTTTGACAGAAAGCAGAGAAATCATGGAAACAAATCAGTGAAATTTTGCTACCTAAGGCTAATCGGACAAATGATTAGAAAGTTCTATATGTTAAAAGATGAGGTCAGTGAATATTTCACCAACTTTTCTCTGATTTTCTGTTTTCAACTAAATCAACTTGTTCATAAGGTTGGACTACCCTTTAGAATTGATGGTTTTAGGGTGTGGCTACATGGGTGGTGGGCGTGTCTCTTGGTATTAGGGGAATATACATCATTAAGAATGTTTACAAATAATGCATCCCACCTACTGTTAAAACACCATCGAGGTTGATTATGCAAATAAGGCATTGTTTTTAAAATGTTATGTTTTGGTGCACATGATTGGGTTTATGGAATTGAGATAGATAATCATCATGAGGACAAATAACATCTTCAAATTGTTAAAGAGAGCAAGATATTACAGAGTCATGTCTTTTAAAACACTTCATGATTTATTTGTTTAAACTTGGCATTTTTTTATTTTCAATTGGTATAATACTAGCTTTATGGACATTTCAAATCATGATTAAGAGTACCAGATTTTTTCGTTGGTACAGAGTTGAAAAATATTGGCTAAAGAAGACAAATATGCTTATTATGAAAAGACAGATGTTTCTTGACAACTCATTGCAAGATTAATTTGTAGTTGATGGCATATTTTTGTTTTAAAGATGAATGGTGAAAACTGAGTAATACATGTATTATGACTTCCATGTAAATTCAACATGTAGGGCAAAAGTTACCTGTTGCATTATATAGCTAAGTAATGACAAGGGATAACCCCCAAAAAACCCAATGAGTGATCCCTTTACAGCTTGTAAAACATCTCGTAAAAATTGACACTATTTGAAAGAGATGGTTAGCTGCGGTCTTATAGCAGTCCTGCACCCCTCAGCGATTAGGAAGAAAGGGATTGGACATGGGGAGCAAGTGGAAAAGAGAGATGTTTTGTTTGTAGTCGGAGACTTGCAAAGAATGAGGAGAGGGTCAGATAAAGCATTGGACGGGAATACCTCTGTAACAGAGGCATCGGAAGGCTCTGAGGAGACAAAGGATTGGAGGGGTAAGCCATTGTTAACACAAATTGCTTGCCCCTTCAATCTTCGTCTACGCAGAGCCTTCCGACGCCTCTGCTCTGTAGTTGCAATAATTAAGCAAGCCTTTTATAACATACATACATGTACTTCAGGACAACTATTTTTAATCCAAACCATGAACAGGAATTTATATTTCAATTTTAACCATCATTTGATGTCATCGTTTTATCATGCTTCAGTGATTGTATGTATATTAGATTATGAAGTATTCTGATTTTTTAATTTGCATATACATTTTGTGTACAGTTTGAATACTTGTAAATCCAAGATGTTCAGTATTTATGAACGGAATCTTGTTTTTATATCGAAACTGGGGTGTGCAAAACAATATTTATGTGAAAGAAAGACAGATGATAGACCATTTCGGAGTATCAATTTGCACATAAACAGATGAAAGTTAGTATTGCAAAAATTAATCAAAAACAACAGGGATGACTTTTTGACAAATTTTTATGACAGTTCTGTCATCATTCGATGCTGCATTACGTCATGGGCGTTTTTTTTTTTTTTTTCAAGGAAGAATGAAAAAGGATACTCTAGAAGCATCGCCATGACTGTTGCAGTTATCATTCCTAAAATACACAAATTATTTATTTATTTATCTTTAATTGATGTGCGGATATTCACCTCCGAAATGGTCTACGGCGAAAATATTATTCTTTTTATTTCTTTTTTAAAATTATTATTGTGTGCGGCTGCAAGGGGACCAAGGCTCAAAAGTAAATAGATTGATTTGTGGTTCAACGCCTAGAATTGAATCTGAACACGTTTGGGTTTGCACTGCAAACTAGCACCATTACACCAGCGTAGCAGCACACACACAGACTATCAATGTGCCATTAGGGAGTGAACTCGTGTATTTCTAGGTGTCTTCTAAAAAGGTAATGTCCCTGATTGAGGGAACATTTGCTGTTCATACTTAGTCTTATGAGTCCTTTGATTAAACAAAATACAAGCTAAGACCACTGCATACTGCGACTTTTTGTTGCGCGACTGTCCGACTTGGATCTGAAATAATAAAGCGGGTATAATTTGTATGAGCTGTTTTATATCAGATCAATAGTCGGTCAGTCATGCGACCAAAAGTCGTACAGTGTACACTGGGTATTAAAGGGAATCTAGTGTAGTGGGAAGGTATGGGAAAGATATAGAAAATTATTGTGAGATTTCCTGTTACTTTCATGCAATTTGGGAAGAATATCATGATAAAAAGCTCCACAAGAAAGGATTGCTCTTCAGTTGCCCTAATAGTCATAATATGACCCAAAATATACCCAAACAGCTACATGTTTGGGTCCCGAACATTTTGTGTTGCCCCACACATGCATTCCTGTGTAAATACATGTGACTCAAAGCTGAATTGGGTTAATTTTTTTTTCATTTTGGCGATTCCAAAACCTCACAGCACAAAATAAAGCTTAGCTGAACTGTTATCGACCCATTCAAATCACTTTTAGACAATGTCTTTTATATTTCATCAGCTCTCCCACTACACTAGATTCTCTTTAAACAATCGGACAGACATCCTGTCCTTTGATTATAAGACGTCTCATTAATTCACATTAACACACATCTCTGATACTAAATTTTAAAAATGCTTGGTGACATCCAAGAACAAAATGGGGATTAGTGAGATTGTTCCAGAAGGGATGGAAATCGTTCTTCTGCTCTGATTTAACCGGGGGAATACATCAATACCTTTTGACGAGACACCTTTAATAGAGTTCACTCCTTCCTAGTTCTCGACACAAATATGCTTAGACATGTAGTATCATACATACCTCTCTATACAAGGGAAAAAGCAATACTTCTCTTTCAGTTCTGACTCATGTTTTTTACTTCTCTATTTTACGTCTACATGAAGATCAAAGATTAGCACATACAATCAACTTGTTATTGTGATGTTCTATGTCTAGATGGATTATTGATAAATGCTCATGAATTATGTATTTTTTAACCTGGATGAAAGTGTGTCCGACCTGTGCCCTGTAACATAAGGAGTTCACTCAATTGCAAATTGATAATAACCAATCAGGATAGGTGTTGCATGGTCTTCAAGCATGAAAGTCTAACTGTGAACGAATCAGAATGGTTGTTTCAAATTTGCATTTGATCATAAATCTTTATTTTACAGGGAACTGCATTGTCAATAGTTTAAAAGGGTAATATTCAAGGCTTGTTTTCATGATGATGTTCAAGATGTGACATTTTTATATTAATTTTTTAAAATTTATTTAATAAGAAAACTCCCTCATAAATGAGTTGTATTTGTAATTCATTCCACTTTTAATGATTTCTTTCGAACCATGTGACATATGGTATCCTTGAATTTGTTGGGAAAACAATCAAGAGAATAAAAATATGAAGCTCAATTACAACTGCATACAACGAGCTCTTGGTAATATATTTTAATATAAGTTGCTACACAAAACTAGTATTTGGATAGTCAGGGGAGGATATGAAATATTGATTACATAATTATCTTCTTAACTTGTTGTGTAATATTTATTGCCAATACATGCCTTGAATCGTGAATAAAGTCTAATGTATATTTAGTGGGAAAGGTTGTATTCTATATTAAGTAATATATGGACTGAATTATTAATTAATTCAATTAGAAAATATAGTATAAGATATAAATGTAAATGATATCATAATTACAGCATATTATATGGTGCACAAATTTTTCTATTAGGTGTTTAAGATATTTACATTTAAGTATGCAGATTCATCAGCTGTCCACTCATATACAAAGAAGCAATTATTCTCTCAATCCTAATTAAAGAAAAAAAATCTGTTGAAATTTTGGCTTGGTTCAGAGAATCTTGATATAATGGGAGTAGACTGTATGACCAAAAATGAATTATTAAAATTGAAACAGAAATAAAAATGATGTGATGCAAATTTTGATTTGTAGGGAAAAGAAGGAGCTATTGATAAAAGATTGATCGATGCAATATACATGTAGTATTGTGTGTATCAAAATAATAGCTTTAATTGTCATACTCTACAAAATCATTATGGTGTACAGTCTGTGTAAAAAAAAAAATAGAACAGTCGGGGAAAAAATTATTTAGGTATGAAATCTTCTCAAATGATGTGTGAATGTGGTACCAACTTAAAGCCAAAAAATTCTTCTCGCTGATGCACTTTGCTTTGTATAATTTGCTTTTGTAAAACAAAAGTTATGCTAAATTTTGTGCGGCGATGAGCTAATCGAAATTATACACATCTATTGTCTTGGTGCGCTGAATTCATGGCTATTATGTGTGAAATCCATAGAGAAGATTATAGAAAACTGGTCATATCTCAAGGTCTACAGCACTAAATGGGATGAAAAAAATTGCAGAAGAAAGCCTGATTTTCCTACTTTATGGAAATATCAAACACTTTTAGAATGTGATTAATTTTCATACTTAAAATTTTTTTTTCCAACTGTACCGTTTTATTTGGCACAGACTGTATAAGAGAATATTGACAATCAAACTCTGTCTACGATTATAAAATGATTAAGATAGTGTCAAGTGGTATCAGATATTTGGTTTGGGTGTAATGTGCCCTCATGTAATTCTAAAGACCTTTATTCACTTATATACATTGTATGAATATAAGTTCATTGGGGAGCATTAGCCATTTTGGATGCTTTTATTGGGAACTTCAAATATGTCATACCAAACTAAATAATGCACTTTTGAATGTAATTCTTCTTTTTGTATTCAAAGTAATAAAAATAAAAAATTGCAAAGAACAACTTTTTCTTGTGTGTTTATCTTATCTTTGTGAATATGTTACTCTACACATGATTTTGCAGTGTGTATGGGAGTATGAGAGAGAGAGAGAGAGAGAGGGAGAGAGAGAGAGAGAGAGAGAGGGAGAGAGAGAGAGAGAATTAGAGGGAGAGAAGGGGGAGAGAGAGAGAGAGAGAGAATGGATATAGGATGATATGAAGGGAGAGAGAGGAGAGAAAGAGAGAGGGAGACGTTGTGTATCAGAAAAATGGGCAGGAGCTGAACTTTTATTTCAGTTGTCTTCCTCTCTCTGTATCCCTTTGCCTATCTTTCCCCTTTTCTATTATTAATTTTTCTTCCTCCTCAATCTCCTCCTTTTTTCGGGGGATCCACTTCTTCCTTATCTCCCTCTTTCCCCTTGTTCTTTCACTTATTCTTTTCTTTGCCTCTTTTCCCTTATCTCTTCCTCTCTTTGCTTCCTCTCTCCCTCATTTTCCATTTCCTCCATCCTTCCCTATTTTCTTCTTATCCTTTTATCCCCTCCTTCTGCCTACTCCCCCCACTCTAACTCATCTCTTTGTGCTCTCTTTCCCACTCTGTTTTCTCTTGCTATTCCATTTCATCAATCTACATTATTTTACTTTCATACTTCGCTAATCACCAATTATCAATATTCATAATTCTGATTATCTTACAACTCCTCCAAAACAAACTTCGACATGATACTAACAAATTGTACATCAAGCAGGTACAATGTACATGTAATTTGGATTTTTGACGCACCATTCTCCAATAACAGAAAAAAAATCCTAACCTTTTAGTCTTTATTACCATACATTACAGTCTCCCCCCCCCCCCTCAAAAAAAAAAAAAAAAAAAGCGGAGATATTTCATTCTTTTTTCCATTATAACTAAGCTTTATTTCTTTATTTAACAACCCTTCAGACATATAGATTGTCAAATCAATGATATAATGATTGCCCCTATGCAACACAGCTTAAAATGCCACAGTCACAACAGGTACGCAAGGGCAAATGTGGCGTATCTTTTCCTACAGCCATGTCAAAACGAATTTGACAGCCATCCGACTCAGTCCGATGCACATGGACAACCAGTTGTGACTGGCATAACCTTCATCATGATAATGTACATAAATTATGAACTGTACACAATACAAAAAATGACAGAAATGAAATAATACAAGTTTTTAGAGTGCTTACATGATTTCAATTCACATTCTTGGATACATAATTGACAAGATATTAAGCAGTACATATATTAAACAGCTTTATGTTGAACAAAATATGCTGTTCAGAGAGATAGAAGAAAAACATCAAGTACAGGTAGTGTATTGAGCATTCTGCGCAATGGAATGAGACTTTAAAACTCCCAAATATTGCATGCAGTCGTGCACCCTATTCTGTACTATACACATAATTACAATACATATCGAAGGGTATGAATCAGGGTATGAATAGGTGCTTGAGACACGGCCAGAGTATGGTAATATTCGTGGTCGATGGGGAAGCTGATCTAGGCTTTACTCCAGGCACAATATATTTTATCAAAGTATTAGAGTCTGTGCTAGCAGACTTATTTGTAAGAGCTATCAACTTCAATAAGAAAATCTTTCCTTTTATAAAGCGGTAATTTCAATATACTTTTTAAACAAAGGTTGTTTAGACAACCCAAAAGCTTACCAGAGGCTTGCCCGTCATAGCAATGACTAATGTATTAAAACTGGATTCCAAATATTGTTGTTCATTCTTTAATAACAGGTTGTTTGAATACCTCATTACTATGTCTCAGGGAAAGCAACGTCCATAAATTATAATAACTTCATAGAGAGCCAAAGTATAAGATACAATGGAATGGCAAATAACGTGGAATTATATCAGTATTTTTTTATGGAACCCTTGGTAAAGTTCAGAAAATGCAATATCAATACTACTTTGCATTGTGCTCAAAAGAGTAAATTGCAGTCCACTGCTGTTTTGAGGAGGTAATCAGGGGGGCGTTTCATCAAAGGACTTCTCGGACATATTATCCGACAAATTTGCTCTCAGCCAATCAGATGCAAGCATTTCAGTAGCTTATAACAGTTTGTCAGATAAAACGTTCGACAAGTCCTTTGATTGTTGCTAATTGTAACAGCGGACTATACAAATAAATAATAAGTGCTACATTTCAGATACAATAAGGGAGCATACCAATACAAAATGCTCTTGTTTCGCTGCTGCAATATGAGAAGAATTAGATAGGAAGAATAAAGTCAATTAGAAAGGAGAGGTAAGGGGAGAATTAGAAGGAAAAAAAAGTAACAAGAAACAGAGAGAGAGTGATTAACCCTTTGGGGACTGAGCCCGAATATATTCAGGCTGAGGTCTATGGGCAATGTGTGTTGTAGCCAAATCAGCTCGTCTCCAACAGGTTAACAGATATACAGAGATAAACAAAGAAAGAAACATTGTCATCAGGGTCGATAGAGTGAGAGAGAGATAGAGAGAGAAGCGAGAGAGAGAGGAGAGGAAGAGATAGAGAGAGAGAAAGAGAGAGAGAGAGAGAGAAGCGACGGAGAGAGAGGGAGAGGAAGAGATAGAAGAGAGACGAGAGAGAAAGGAGAAAGGAGAGGAAGTAAGAGAGAGAGAACGAAGGGACGAGAGAGGAGAGGAAGAGAAGAGAAGAAGAGAGAAAGGAGAGAGGAGAAGAAGCAGAAGAAGAGAGAGAGAGAGAAGACGAGAGAGAGAGGATGGAAAGAGAATAGAAGAGAGAGGCGAGAGAGAAAAGAATATATTAGAGATGGTTGAAAAAACGGGAAAAGAAAGAAAGAGAGAGAGAGGGCGAGAGAGAGAAAGATATATAGAGATGGTGAAAACAGGGGAAAAACAGGAAAGAGGAGAGAGAGAGGCGAGAGGAGAAAGATATATATAGAGATGTTGAAAGACAAGGGAAAACAAGAGAGAGAGGAAGAGACGAGGCGAGAGAGAAAGAATATATAGAGATGGTTGAAAAACAGGGAAAAACAGGAAAGAGAGAGAGAGAGGCGAGAGAAGAAAGAATATGTAGAGATGGTTGAAAAAAAGGGGAACAGGAAAGAGAGAGAGAGAGGCGAGAGAGAAAGAATATGTAGAGATGGTTGAAAAAACAGGGGAAAAACAGGAAAGAGAAGATGAGAGAGGCGAGAGAGAAAGAATATGTAGAGATGGTTGAAAAAAACGGGAGAAAACAGGAAAGAGAGAGAGAGAGGCGAGAGAGAAGAATAATGTAGAGCATGGTTGAAAAACACCAGGGGAAAAACAGAAAGAGAGAGAGAGAGGCGAGAGAGAAAGAATATAGTAGAGATGGTTGAAAAAAACAGGGGAAACAGGAAAGAGAGAGAGAGAGGAGGCGAGAGAGAAGAATATGTAGAGATGGGTTGAAAAAACAGGGGAAAAACAGGAAATATACGCTAGAAAACTAGTCATGATGTACAGGATGCAAAGGTAAAAAAAATAAATAAATAAATCTTCATTGATTACAAATAGTCCAAACCAAGCAGAATAATCAAACTTTTCTATACAATAATTTTCTATTAGACTTTATCAATACCTACGCAAATGCAAAATCTCCAACATAGGCATAAAAAGAAACAAACAAAAAGATAAGGTGAATATAATTAATAGATAACACATCTCTCTGTCCTAAATGAAAACACTAGATATAAACTCATGGAGTTGTGTATGTTTGAGAATATTTTCACTCAACTGACTCAGGGGCAATTCAAATCTAATATGACTTTTAAAACTGTTACATGAAAAGTTCATTAATTCATCCAATTATTTATCTATTTAAAGAGAAGAATAGCTTATGCCAGTATGGTAAGTATAGCTAGAAGTATGGCTTATCATTGTGGTGCCCTCCCCCTAAATGATATAAATCCAATCATAGTAAATGAAAACGCCACAAACAATATATTAAACATACACCATCCAGAACTTTCCCACCTGTGAAGTGTTTCATCAAGTGTTTCATGCAAGCTATTAACGATTTTAGAAAGGACTGATGATCAGTTCTTGTGCAAACTGATTGATAATGTGATTAGTTTAGCACACATAAATACATGTAGACTATAGGATGGTTGCTCAAATTGTGACTTCTCCCAGGTTTAGCCATCCCACAACACTTTAGGGATATGATAATGTATAAAATGTGGTTAGACCTCTCTTGGTATGTGTCATTTTCGGGAATTAGTGTAGATGGTAAAAGGCGCTGCTGGCGGGCAATAGCACTGTACAAGTGGTCTGTCTCAAATAAGGTGTGATCTAATGAAGTGTCGAAAAGTAATGTAGACAGTTGGTACGTGTCTGTTGTTTTTTAGTAGTGCCTGTTCCTTAAAAAAAATAAGTGGAAAAACGTTCTTGTCACGTGACATAATGATGATGAAAAGCCAGTAGAAAGGAGGAACACTAGGATACGTGGGCGACTTTTCCTATTAAAAGAAGCTAGATGGACACGTTCGGAATGTGTTGACATTTAGGGCGTCAAGAATCTGGATGTGATGGCATGGTGCGATTTCTGATGAGCTCGGGGCCATAACAAAACCCGAGCGAAATTCCAGTTATAGGAGAGTAATATGATAAAGAAATATGTTTCATGGGTTGGAGTTGTTTTGTTGTGTATGAAGCAATCTTATCATCGGGTTTTAGGGGAAGCATGCGTCTTTCCGCCTCCCCGGCTCGCGAGCGACGATCTCGCAAAAACGTGCACTATCGTGGGCCATTGCGCTAAGTGTCTACGAGGATTTACAGAGTAAATTTGTGAATAGGAAGACCATGTAGGAGCTGTAGGCCGGCTTACGCGAAAGTTTGAAGCTGGACTTCGGTGAAAGCGGCGGGGTCCTGCGGCGCTTGAAAGCGGGAGTGTACACAAATCGCTCCAATTGAAGTCAATTGAAAGATTATGGGAATGGTAATATGCCGGCATTGATGAAAGCCAAAGTTTGCGTGGCGTGTCACTGCCGGGTCCGTGGGCGGCATTAAATCTTTGTTGGTAAGGCGCGCCGTATGAAACCACACACGACACGACACAGGGGGGGGGCTACGAACACCAACCAGACCTACCACCAGACCACGCACGCAAAACAAGTGGTCACATTAAAACAGGCACGAAGAGTAGAGAATGTCGCGTACTGTAAATCATTTCCAGAGCAATGGGGTTGTATTAATGGCTTAATGAGATCAGGTGGGAGGAGATGAGGACATGCATAGAAATGTGTGTTTGTAATGTTGAGTGTGCGAGGGGTGTGCTAGTATGTGTGTGTGGAAGGTTGTGCGTATTGTGTGTCTTTTTGCGTACATAGAGTAGATTAGATTGCTTTCAGCAATGTGTGTGTGTTGAGTTCTCAAGGTGGCATCTCGAGGATTGTGCGAAGTCTTGTAAAGATTGGCTAGAAGGTGTCGAGTGTGAGTGGAAAGGAGTCAAAGTAAAGATGGGATCGAAAATACGGGGGGAGGAAAGTGTTAGCGTGAGGACAGTAACATGCAACTCAAGTGGCTGCGTGGTGCGGTGGAGATGGAAACAACTGTCAAGAATGTATGGGACATAGCCGGTTGGTAGGTAAAAAACTGGTGACAGGGGCCGGGCGGTGTGGAATTTTCCAAATTTAATTAAATGGGGTGGTTGTAACTAGGTACTTCAATCTTATAATGATGCTGCATGGAATCAAATATGAGAGAATCGTATTGTTTTTGAATAGTGCTAGTGAAATTCGGTCGGAATTTATAGACGTTTACTCGCAATATGAGAAGTGATTATGTTAGAGTGCCATGTTTTTTTTGTGTGGGGGGGTTTAGGGGTTACTGGGATTCGCGGGAGGTGTTAGGGGTTTTAGGGTTGGGCTTAGGTCCAAGTGTAGGGGTGTTATGGGGTGTAGGGTTTTAGGTTAGGGGTTAGGGCTGCCAATATAAGTGTGAAAATGAAGTTACTGGTTAAAACGCAGAATTAATACGCGGATCCTGGCGGAGGTTTTACGCAATATTAAGAATTTTAGATTCTAAACTCCGCAGTAGTTGTTTGGTTCGCCAGGACATCTTTTAATTTGAAACGGTGTAACCACTAACGGAAAACCTAGATGATTGGCGGCTGGAGAGTAAAAGTTACTAGTTGAGAACCGTAAGATGAATCAAATGGGATAGACGTGGCGAGTTTCTGATGCAATAAAATAGTAGTTATTGCAGGGGGCGGGGGGAGAGGGTATTGGGGTTTTGACAGACGAACGTGGCAGTCCAGATAGATAGTGATTGATTTACGTCTGGGGACGGTGCTGGGTGTGAGACCTTTGACCTGTCAGCCGAGTCGTTATGAGAGAGTGCGAATCGCTGGGTTGAGGTTAGGGTTTGGGGCAAGGGTTCTACGAGGTTGGGGGTTCGCGGGTTGAGGGGTTAACGATAAGGGTTAGGTTAGGTTATGAGCGGGGAGCTATGGTTGTGGCTGTGTGGCAGGGGTACGTCTTGGCAGGGTGGGTCTTTGGTGGGTTTAGCGCCACCGCAATGGAGGAATATGCAGTAAAATGGTACTGTGTTGTAGGTATTAACTTGAGCTACAAGCTTGTTTTGTTGACTGGATTCTGTTGTCTTGTTTATTCTGTTATGTGTGGGTTTCTGTTAATGTTAGATGGTTTATTTCTTTGATTTTTGTTGTTCAGGCGACTGCTTCGTATCTTTGTGTTCATCGATAATTGTAATTGTACGTCTTCGAATAGTAGAGAAGACATGAATGCCTTACTTGCAGACTGTAGGCCGTCTCCCAGTGAAGAGCGGGACTTTGCAGGGGTGTAAGGCGGCTTGGTTCCACTGTGATGACCTGTAAAAGTATAATGCAAAAAGGAGACAGGATAGTAAACTAACTTGGGATTTTAGGTTAGATGAAACAATCGATAGTAAGTTGACAGGTTGGGGCTAGGGTCGAAATGGCTGCAGGTGTGGCCTGGGCCCCCTGGCGACTCTCATGTGTCATGGGTATTCGCTCGTGTGAGCCGTATGTCGTGGTGAATCGGGGAGATGTGAGTGTTAACAGGAGAAAAAAACGCGTCAGTTCCGGGGAGGGGCGCCCCCGACGGCGGGGGGGCGGGGGGCGGGGGCCGGGGGCCGCTGGCCGGGCATGGGAGTTGTGTTGTGGACACGGACGCGGTGTTAGGCCCGCATGGACGTGTTCGCTGCCTGAGTAAGTGGGTTTTAATATGCAAGGGTTATGGTAACGAAGAAGAGAGGGGCCAGTGATAGAAGCTTTTTTCGAGATGATCATTTTTGAGGTGGGGGCAAGTGACGGGCGCGCGTCAAGAATGTGGTGCTTGAAATATGGGGGGGGCGGGGCCTACAGCCGGGGGAGGATTCTGATAGAAGATTTTGCGAATTTTAATTGTAAGCGTAAAGAATGGGTCACGCGAAGAGGGGAGGGGGGGTGCAAGAAGGTCGAGCATGAATTGGACTCTCGAGGCCAGAAACGCTTTTTCGGTGTAAAGATATGAATAACAAACTATGGGTTAACTGCTTGAGAGAATGTTTATTCTAAGCCCTTGGGTGAAGAAACAGTGGAGAAGTAACATAGATTGCTGAGATAACAACGATAAAGGCCGAGAAGGTGGTTAATCGCTATTAGATTGAGAGTAGAGGATTCCCGTACATCGAAGGAGGAAAGAATGTTGCTCATGTTACGTTCCCTTCGTTTATGATAAGTCTCTGAGTACTGTCGGTATTAAACTACATATCTTCATTTAAAGTCAAATGACCTTAAGCAAGAAACCAAGCCAAGGTATAACTCACAAATATGATGAAAATAGACCTTTGTGTAATTAAAACTTGGGGGGTACAGGAACCTCGTAAGTCTAAGAATCGAAATCGATGGATATCGGCACGGTTCTGGTGAGTAAGAGTGCTGAAGTGGCAGGCGGCATGATATCCCAGCATTTCCGGTGGAGAACATCCATGAGTTTAACCGAGGGTCTGAAGACCACCGGTGCAGACAGGATGTGAGTCTGCATTTACCCTGTACGTCTAGTATGACAGCACGCGGAAGGATAAGAGTGGAAAACCAGAGTGCCGATGTTGCCAGCACTATAAAGCCAGATGGGAATCTATTAATAATATGTACTGAGCCTACTGGTAGAACATGCGAACGGTCGCCGATGATGGTGTGGAAATAAATGCGGTGCTATCAGATTATGTGTATTGAAATCAGACATGGTATCGATTAGAACAAAGATAAAGGTAAAGCTGAGTTCACTTTTTTGGATTTGTCTTTAAATCAAGATGGTTTCTGTTTTCAAGAGAGGCAGAGGAATAGAAACAAATTCTGCCAAGTCATGTACAGATAACAAGGGCGAATGATTCTTGGACACATTTGGTCACTTTCACATTTGATTGTCCAAACGGCAGACAGGCTTTACGCTAAATACATACGCCGGGCGCAGCAAAATATATGTGTTTTAGTTAACTAGTACAGCCATTTGTGATTAATATTTCCTATCAATCTTTTAGGTCATATGGGGGTCAATATTTTGAACTTAATTGAATGAATGTTTCCACTTAAATGTAAAGTGTCAGTAACTCAAGTTGGCAGCTGTCTTAAAAGTCAAAGTGGAATCATAAACGTTGAAGATTGTCTGGCATTAGTGAGAAAATTCATCGCTTTGTGAGTTGTACAATGCAAAGGTCCTATCGGGAAGTGAGGAGTTTACAAGTGTCGATTGGAAATAATGATATCTCGGTTTTTAGGTTAGTTTATCACAGAGCGCAAGCATATAACAAGATGTACGATTTAATGGATACTGTATTTGGTCTAGCTATGGTGTGACCAAGCCTGTGTTGTTCCGACACCTCTCTCAAACATATTAACGAATGCTATCTCAGTAACGAGCTAAAATGAGACACGACAATGACGTGAACGGGTTGTTATAAAACGCGGGAAAATAATGAAGATCGCCTACGTGTATTTCACAAAGGTACCTCAGGTTGTTAATGGCTGAAACGACCTATATCAAACTCTGATGGTTTTTATAATTATTTTATGAACTAGATCAAACTGGCAAATGTGAGCATACAATCGTCGACAGTCAGAATGCTTCATTTACAGGAATGTAATACGTAATGAGAGTCAAACTAGCCTCTGAACTATAACTGTCTAAGGGAGAGAATAGTGTGATAAAAGTATTAAGTGCTATTACTAACTGAGATATATGTGAGACAGGAAAATCACTATAGGTAAGTTATCAATATATTAATGTGAAAAACCAAAAACAGGAAAATCAAAGAGCTGACAAAAGGTTTCACTGAAAATTTGGCAAGAAATGAAACATGATTAATGAAATATTAAAAATTAATTAAGGATAAGATTATGAGCATCCCCATTGTATGGTATATGTGGAATATCATTACTGTACCGCTTATGGGGATCCTCACAATTGCCTAAGGGGCTCCCAAGAATGGGTGAATTGTCATAACAGAAACAACTTTCCCCATTAACTTTTGTACATTTTTCACTCAAATTGGTCTTTTTTTATTCCATTTAAAAGATTCTGAGATTCTTTCATGGGAGGACATGTAAAACGGAGTTTGTCCTTAGTGTTGCATCAATATATATACATAACTTGTTGGAAGAAAGTCCGTGCTTGACATTAGAATGAGAAAAAAGAAGAATTTGTATTTTGTTATGTCAAAATATGGGAAAGAGTTTCATGTACTATTAGGTGTGAATCACACGCATCTGGGACCTGGCTTGCCAGTGATGAGGATCTCTTCCATAGCGTTAGTATCAAAAGAACATTCAACATTGCAACATACTTTTCTTATTATTTA